>CM060958.1:98684098-98921598 GCA_030765055.1 Mantis religiosa
GAGATTGTCATATCATACTTTTTACAAATTTGGTTTAGTTGATATATTCCTTTCTGTAGTCTATCTTCCTTGTCAAAGATTAAAACTATATTATCTGCAAATAGAAGAGCGTTTATTGCTCTTCCTTGTCCTAACCTAATCCCCTCCCCTTTAGTTATTTGTGTTTTATTACTACAATAATTATATTTGAAATGTAGGCCTAGTGATTGTGTTTTTATTCATACAGGGGTTAAAGTGAATTTTCATCCATCCTTAATATGACTTACGGTATTACTGTAGCAGCTTAATTCCTATTATTAAAGTATAAGTTTACAAGTAAGTGTTGGATGAAAAAATGTGTTTATGTGAACACCGTAACTTAAAATTGAAAAGCTGGATAAAAATATTTTCTAAGATTTTAAGAAAGAACAACAAATCATACGTATCGTAAGAAATACAGCCCCTAAACAGTAACGTTTGGGTTTCATAGACGATAAGGGCAGAATTTGTGTTCGTAAGGTTGCCCGTACTTTTGTGTAAATTTACTGCCCATTCTATAGTCTCAATGTCCAAGGCGAGTGGTCTCCAATTATAAAATATTGGCAGTGCCACCAACAAGGTTCAACGTTCTCGGCTTAGTCTACATATGGTGTGTTCGAAAACCTTGCCTATGTTTGATTGCTAGGTATGTACCGCTCACCATGACGTGTTTGGCATACATTCAGGACTACAAAATGCCGTTAATCTGCACACGTTTACACTCCTCGGCATTCACACGTCTATCGTATAGTTTCATAACCTTCCACGAACTATTCTTTTCCCATAGGTGTTAATCGAGATAACTTCTATAATTAAATTGCAGGCCAAGGTGGATTCATGGCCAAATGTTTAAAATCGGGTGAGTACCTATATGTTGGCCTCTTCATATTACGAGAAAAGAATTGTGACAGAGGTTCGAAAACAGAAAGTATTAAAATGTCAAATGAAACATGAGACACGACATTTTATTTAATACAAACAATAACAATAATAGAAAATGACAAAGGGGGCAAAGACAAAGGGGAAAAAAAAGAAGTTTCACTAACTGAAACATCAAAGAGTTAAGTTCATATAGCCTAGAGTAACGAGTTCGTACACTAACATCCGCCACACACTCCCTATATGGATTTGTGGTTAGTTGTAGATATCCATAAAATATTTATTGAAACATGAGGCCCGACTTTTTATTTAAAACAAACAATAACAAATGACAAAAAGCAAAGACAAAAAGAGGAGGAAGTTTCACTGATGGAAACTGAAACATCCAAACAACCAATAACAACTCATATTCCGAGCAACAACTGATATCACAAAAATATTATTTGAAATAAACTGTGTGTTTTAAAAACATCTACATATTTTGTATAATAAGTGGTTTGTCTACCTCTTGTGGTCTACTAGTTATTACAAAATTGCGCAAAAGTTGTTTTCTAATGGAGGTTCTTTGTATAATTGGTTAAACGAAAGAGATAAGACAAAATCTTATTGCAAAAAAGACGGGCCCTTATCTAGTTAAAGCACACGATTTGTCCAACACATTTTTGTGACATTAAGTATTTGAGATGTTTTTATTATTGGTTTGGATAGCAAGTTCTTTTCAAATTGTAAGTAGTTATTCGGCGTTTTATCATGCAAATGCAAAGAGCACGAAATCTTGCTGTACCTACAATGAAATGTGTAATGAGAGTTCATCTCGGTTAACAAGAGACAGGTAGAAGAAGCTAAAGAGTAGCTGGGAGGAGAGTGAGTAGAGAAAGTCATGTGAACGCAACACTTTACATTAGCCCTGTGTAGGCTGGTGAGCCCATTCAGATTTTAAAAAGTTCAATGTCATAGTCGGGTTGTCCCAATGTCACGGTGGTTAGGTTTCTACTAGCGCATTGAACTCTCCCAATGTTACACGTAAGTGGTACTAAGGTAGTAAGAGCGCTCCCTAGAACCTACTTGACTTTTTGGAATATAATGCTGCTCATATTTTTTAAATTAAGCTTAGGAATATACTAATGAGCATAATAGGGATCCCATAATTTCAAAATGAAAAAGAGACATATATTCGAATAGCGAATATAAAAGAATGATTATAATAACAAAGATAGGACAATAGACAAATCATCTAACTTAAAGAGACGAACTTGTCGACCTCTGTCACAGTCGGTTCCGAATGTTTTTAAGGAAATCTTATGATTTTGTATGTTTCATTATGTCATTTCTACCACCATGAACACAACCCATTTTGTTAACGTCACAACAATTTAAACTCAAGTGTAAAACATTTGAAAGTGCATAATTTGTCTAAGGAGATATTACATTATTCTTAACTATCTCTGGCTATTAGTAACGTCACTGCTGGATGACGCAACAAAACAGTAAACGGGTGGGAACTCGTGAGCAAATCAAAGAATGTACTAAACAACTGCATCATTATAATCTAAAATTTCACGCCACATATTGGCACATTTTAACGTTCTTAGGCTTTACGACAATATTTGCAAACTGGTAGACATAAATGTTTCAACAGCGTTCTGTCACTGAATTATTAAAACGGGGGGGGGGGGGGGGGGGGGTAATATGCTGCTGAATTTGACATCTAGACTTCAGCGTGCATATGCGGCTGTACCTACAGCATTTTCACTTCTGAGTACTGTTGGAAGACCTAGTGCTGCCGGATGTTTCTTCCACAAACATAAGGAGATGTGCCGTAAAGCACTCGATATCCAATGAGGTGCTATACCATCTATTGTCGCTTGTTGTAAACCAAACAATATCCAGCGGAATCCAGCTCTCCAGATTTAACACTGAAGATAGCTCATAAAATATTGTTTAGTGTTTAAGTTATGAGTTTTGCATTAACTGTGATTTCAACAATAAAAAACATTCTTTGGTAAATGCACTTAAATATAAGTGGTCCTCATAACCTCTCATGGTTGCTTTTTAGGTTGTTAAATGGAATATTTAGGAGTTTAAAGGGCGCACTCACATGACTTTCTCTACTCATTGTTGTACAAACTCTTCTTAAAAATGATCACTGTTCTATCTAGTTTATGTAAATCGAGAGTTAACCTTTGTACGCTTAAGCTTTAGTCAAATTTTTAAGAACTGAATTCTATTTCTTTGTATGACCAGGACAGACGGATAACTTTTTATCCTCCACCCTAAGAAACAACACATCATTGCGCGACACTTTTGTTACTGAAAGGTAGGCCTTTTACTGTTAGACATGAATAATCTCTAAAAAGAGTCGAATTATCTCTACCAGAGTCAATATGAGACAGAAACACTTCATCACGGGATACTTTTGTTACTGAAAGGTAGGCTTTTTACTGTTAGACACGAATAATCTCGGCAAAGAATCGAATTGTCTATACCAGAGTCACTATGAAACAAAAACGTATCATTACGCCATACTTTTGTTACTGAAAGGTAGGCTTTTTACTATTAGACATGAACAATCTCTGCAGAGAGTCGAATTATATATACCAGAGTCATTATGAGACAAAAACGCATCATTACGCGATACTTTTGTTACTGAAAAGTAGGCCTTTCACTGTTAGACATGAATAATCTCTACAAAGAGTGGAATTATCTATACCAGAGTCAATATGAGACAAAAACACATCATTATGTGATACTTTTGTTACTGAAAGGTAGACTTTTTACTGTTAGACATGAATAATCTCTGCAAAGAGTGGAATTATCTATACCAGAGTCAATATGAGACAAAAACACATCATTACGCGATACTTTTGTTACTGAAAGGTAGACTTTTTACTGTTAGACATGAATAATCTCTGCAAAGAGTGGAATTATCTATACCAGAGTCAATATGAGACAAAAACACAACATTATGCGATACTTTTGTTACTGAAAGGTAGGCGTTTTACTGTTAGACACGAACAATCTCTGCAAAGAGTCTAATTAAGTATATCTACCAGATGAATAAATTTAAAAATCTGGGAGACAAAAGCACATTCATCAGGAGCGCCTACTCTTAGCGACAAAGATATTATATTATAATCTCTTTGACTATCGATTAACTCGCAGATGGCTTATTACGATGTTCAGTTTTTTTTATGTGCTACAATCACTTCCTGGAAAATATTGGTAACATTTTTTGAGCTGCACCATTTCTTAAAACAAATATTCTTTGTCATAAATTGCAGATGACGTTTGTGTAGCAATTCGAGCTTCTTCTCGAACTTCTTCAGATATAAAACTTTCGTCACCTGAATCACTATTTTGACATACATTCACCATTTGTTATTTTTGCAGCACCATAGTTACGATTCTCTGCTATTCAAAGCCTCGGATATCATCTTACACCTAGTAAAAACATCGATTTTAAATATTTTGTAATAAAAATTTTAATATTTGTAAAATTAATAATTCAAGTCAATTTTTTCTTAGTTAACACTATTGTTCGAGAAAAGTATAAGTATTAAAAATGGTTAAGGGAAAAAAAAAAAAACACCAGTGCTTTAACAAGATCTAAATTTTCTCTGTAGTAAAGTTTGGTCTATTTCTTACGGATTGGCGGCTATAAAATAGGTTATTTCCACAAATTTTCAGATATATATTTCAGCTGGCATGAAAATAGCTTAAACATAGTATTTTAAGGAAAGATGGTCGAGTCATTTTTAAGAAAATTAAAATGTACGAAACATTTTTGCATGTAAAGGTAGTTTGGGATGGAAGGATTTTCTTAAGATTTATCCATCTAAACCAATAGGATGCCTTTTAGTTGAAAGTAAGAAAGTGCGAGTTCCGAATAGTGAAGTGATTACTCCACACCACGAACGACCTTCCATGTATCAGGATGGGTGAGACATTACATGAACGGGTCGTCCTCGAACTGTCTCCACCGTAGGATGCAACAAAGGAACAGTGGAAGTTCATTAGACAAAGACAGGCGTGTCGCTATGGCAACTAGGTATTGCAATGCTTGAGTTTGTAACCATTGGATCCCATGTTTATTATTGATCAAAACCATAATGTTAGAGAACTATCAGCCAGAGATTTCAAAATGAAGATGAATTTTTGACAGACATTGTGACTGGCGACAAAAACTGGTTCAATCATTACGAGAACCAATATATCTGTCTGTCTCTCTTTATCCTCATCCATATGTTTACAACAGGAACGTTGAGTCAGATTAAAATCGGAACGAGCTTCCACTGCAAAGGAATTTTCAAATTTACAAAACGATGGGGAAATGTTTGCAAAGAAAGGGAAGATATGTGATAGTAAAATCCCTACGTCAAAATGACGCAATAGTTTGCCTAAAATATAACAATTAATATTCAAATTTAAGTTCGGCGGAATTGGCGCTAAAAATGTAAACTAGGCAGGCAAATAAGCACAAGTTCAGAACAGGCACAAATATTGTCAATGTTAGTAATACTAACCACTAATTTACTATATAAAACACATTTTAACACGATAGAAAAGTACAAAAATATCAAGTAACTAAAGTTGTATTCTAAGTATTTTGTATATCAAATTCTTAATCAGTGTTTAAGTTATTTTCTCTTCTGAATACATTTTACACTTTCACTTTGTAACTATTCTCTCTGTTATGCATTATTATTAAACATGGTATTGCTGTGTTTGCAAAGGAATACAAATGTACATGTATTCTTTTTAGGTCAGTAATGTGTTTTCGCCTAGGTGGAAAGTGGAGAGCAAAGAGGCATCATATTAATGAACATAAACTGATCTACTTCTCAGTCGTAAACCAACAGTTGCTTGTAGTTGGCCATTTGTTGTGCTGGGTTGCCAGTAATTCATTATTATGCAAGTGCTGACGTTAGGAAAGGAATGCTGGTATTACAAACTTCCTCAAGTATGTTGTCAACAATGGTTCATTGACTTAGAGAACCAAATACTAACTGCAACACCAAGGTTAACATCAGAATAATAAACAATATTAATAAATAACTATATATAACGAAATTATAATAGGCAAAAACTTTGGTCAAAGTTGTCATTACACAGAGAAAGACGCTTCAGCTGCAAAAAGGATGAGCATGCGTAATTACTTATATGCATTATAAAATTAGTATATTTCACTTCAATAAACTTGCAACATATTTACATTGTGACTTCGTGGGTTTGTGGAATTAAAAGTCTTGTTTGCAGAAATTTAAATCACCCTTTATTGCAGTAAACATAAGCTTTGCACAACCCTTGAAGCAGCAAAATGATGTACAAACAGCAGTCCTCAAGGTCGATTCGTTGCTCCGCTGTAAACAAATGAAAGAAATCACCGCTGTACATCACACAACTACAACTGACTGCTTCCGTCAGTCACTGCTGGTAGGCTTTAGTAAGCCAGAATGGTTTTGCTGCGTACCCACCCTCAATAGGGTTTTACCGCAGGTAGGAAACATTTTGGAGGGGTTTTGTAGAGTGACTATTTTGTTTTAGGTTGATAATGGTGAGGAGGGAGCTTCTTGCCGTCCAAGCTATTGTGGTAGAACACAGTACCTATGCACCTTGGTGTACATAGAAATAAAGTATACTGATTGGTTTATTTTAGAGGCCAACTCCTCTCTAATTGAGAAAACTGTGGAGCTCAGCTTTAGCTGCTATTAGAGGGTTCTCCAGTGTTATCTCGGGTGCCCACATGCCATGCGGGATACTCGATAACGCCCTAGAGACCTAACGAGGGCGCTTTGATGTTGTGGAAATTGGTCGTGGCCCGGCGCCTAATTTCATCCTCCACTTAAGGGAGAGAAGAGGCTTCGTGAAGTAGTCTCACAGGAAAATAGCGGCCAACAGATTAGATGGAACGGAGTACAATATTCTGCGCCGTTTGGAGGTAACGTAGACAGCTGTCTGCAGCCATGCCCCAGATCTCACAGGCATACAGCATTAGAGGAATGATGAGGGCACGGAAAAGGTGTAGCTTTAGGCGAACAGGCATTCGAGAGCTCAGCATGTGATACAAAGAGGCAATTGCCACCTGCACCCTCGCAGAGAGACCCCGAATGTGTTCCCGAAAAGTTAAACCCCTATCCAGGCTAACTCCTAGGTAAATGATGGAATTCTCCCATTCAATTCTGCGACCTCTAAATGTGAATGTGGGGCAGTCGTCGGGGATGTGGCGTTGGTGAATAGAATTGCGTGGCTTTTGTCTGGGTTAACGGACATTTGCCAGCGTGTACATCACTCTCGGACGAGGCGGAGGTGTCTCTGAATAGGGTAACTGACTGCTTCTCACACTTTGCCGCTATATATGCCTCCCAGTCATTGTTCTAGAATATAGTAGACCTCTCGATAACAATCGCGACGGCATCAGAAAAGCCCAAAACTCACATCTCTCTGTGTTTCTTTCTCTCTCTCGGCAAGCGTCCAGCTCTACGCGCCACTCTGTCTCTTTTTTTCCTGCCACGGGTACAGTTCTGACTTTGCAGCAGCTCCAACCAACAATGCGACCGACGACAATATTTACAAAGCCAATGATCCTAATTTAAACAAAAGAGCAGAACAGGTGAATGTGGAGATGTATTCATAAATTGGGTTGGTTATAATTTCAATATAACCTCGTATTTCAAACTAAAGTCGCAGAGCTTTTAAATTAATGAAATCCTTAGCACATGCAACATTTTAACGAAACGCTAACATTTGGTATGTTGTAACAGACAGCTCCTTTAAGTTTAAGCATTTACATATCTACGAAAATATAAAGATTATTTTCTTGCTTTAAAAACGAGAACAGATATGGATCCTCCGGAGCACTGAGGTGAGACAGGAGACAAATCTCAAATTTGGTACTGACCCTCTAAATCTGGAGGTTTGGTATCCCTAAAGTACTATCACTTACAATCTACTTCAGAAAACATCCTCATCCGTATCTGTATTGGGCCTTAACAATATTGTACCTACTCGTTTTAATGGTCAATTCGAACACCGAAATTCTGAACATTCGTAAGTGTGAAATTTATATTCAAATTCCAACTTTAACAAAGTGTTTAGAAAGCTAAATTACATACTCGTCGTTAACTGTGTTTTCCTGAAACATTAGTTTGACATTGTTTCTCACAAAGGTAGTAAATTTTATTGATCATCAAGTTTCAGAAACAAAACATTGCCTTCTCCGTTAGAATGCATTCTGAATTTATGTTTTTTTTCTGTGTAATTTACGTCCTGCAACGTTAAGTCATACGGACGATGAGTGGAATGGATGAAATGATGCTCAAATGAGTCCGGGATCCATTGAGCTTAGAGTAACCCGACATTCGTCTTACAGGATAAGGAAAAAACCCAGAAAAAACTTATCCAGGTAACTCGCCCTGACCGAGATTCGAACTCGGACCTCTTGAACGTGAGGCAGACATGCTACCACCACGCTACCAAGGCGGGCCAATTTATGCTATTTCAACATGTTTCACTGTCTTACCAAAACCTCGTTTTGGACGATTAGCAACTATATTAAAATGAGGCAATATCTCTTAGAGAAGTTACATTATTTAATTTGAACGTCTGACATTTTAGTTACTCTGATATTATATATACTAATATCCCTGTAGATTAAATATAAACACAAGCTGAAGCTATTGAAATATTCTTTTTAGACAGTTGATAGTAAAAGTTGGCCTTTTAGTTGTTCATGACTGTGATAAAAGTAGAACATTCTTTCGCTCAATGCTCAAAAGCTTTTAACACGTCGCTAAGCCAACTTGTTCCCCCCCCCCCCCATTTATTTTGCCTTTAACGACAATGGTCATATCGGCGGCCGTTCTCCTCTGGAACGTATCGAAGGTGTTAACTCCTATTCGTTGGGTTTTAATCATTAGCACGCACACATTCGCACTTTCATTCATACTTCCAGACTCCGGGGAAGATGAGAAATTATCTTGGTTGGAGAAAAATCCCCAAACCAATCAGAAATCGAACCCGGGACCCCTTGCACAGCAGGCAGGTGCTCCACCGACTGAGCTACGCAGCCAGCCGTAGATATTTGGCTTCTTGTGACAATCGCCTCATTCAAAAAGCTCGTGAATCTGAGTTGAATCCAAGGAAAATCTATTTCAAATTTTAATAATATTGTACAATCAACATTTCAGTTTTCTCAAAAGATGACTTAAGTTTTGAAGAAGTTGTAAGCTATAAAGTTTTTATTAGGTTATTTTCATGGTTTTATTATTTCCACTGCCTCCCTTAAGGCATAAGTAGAATGCTGTGAATTTCTAAAAGCCATGTTGTCAACACTAATACTACGGAAGACAAATGAATATATAAAACGTACCATATATTTATATATAATTTATAATCTATCTGTAATCTAATAATAGTATATGATGTACGGGTTAGAAGGATTTTATTGTTCGTAGGTCAGGCCTGCGGAATCACATCTACTGAAAAAACATCTTACTTTTAACTCTTATATCATAAATAACTATAGTGCGATCCATAAACAGCTGAACCGTTTCAGTAGGCCATAACTTTTGAACCCATAATAGGGCACACGTACAACTTTGGGAGAATATAATACACAATTGAGAGATTGCATTACACTATTTACATCTCAGAGAAAATGTTGCAAGTGTCCTCCACCAGCATCTATACATGATACGACTGTAGACACTAAAGTTTATATACATATCTTCAAGACATTTGTGGAGCAGCTGGATGATAGCGAATTGACAGAAGGTTTCCAGCAACATGGAGCTACGTGCCGTACAACTAATGACACCATGGAACTTGTAACCAGTTTCTTTGCTAATCGAATAATCTCAAAAGGTCTGTGGACCGCAGATCCCCTGACCTAACCTTTTTTTTCTTGTGGGGGCATCTAAAAAGAGTGTACAAGAATAGGCCACGGACAATTGATGTTCAAGGAATCCATTCGAACCGAAACAAGTAACATTGGCAAGGATACTCTCCGTAAAACTTCAGAGAATATGGTGAGACAAGTGCAAACATGTATAGATGCTGGTGGAGGACACGTCCAACATTTTCTCTGAGATGTAAATAGTGTAATGAAACCTCACAATTGTGTATTATATTCTCCCAAAGTTGCACGTGTGTCCTATTATTGGTGCAAAAGTTATGACCTATAGAAATGGTTCAGGTTTATATGGATCGCACTGTATTAAGATCCAATTCAGCTTTTTTGGTTGTTGTTCTGATATAAGAAATGCTGCTGGATCACTGTCACATAATGTTTATACAAATCTACGGTAAGGAGAGATATTTAATCACCACTCTCCAAAACGAGAGGAGTAATTAAAGCCCTAGTGGACAGCTAGACGTATTTGTACGGATCAGTATTTAAATGAGGAGATTCAGCAACTTAAAGTCGTGTTAGAAAATTGATTCTATTACAAACATTTTAATAAAACAATTCACTCTTTAAGGAATTGTCACAAAGGTCACGAATTCATTGACATCATGTCCCCTATCCGGTGATCCATTTCCTTTCACTTTGCTTGTGGTACACAGCGAGGCGGTGTCGATACAGTCTTCTAAGGTTAAAGATGTCATGGAATTCTGTGAGCAGGTTACTGTTCCTCACCTCGAGAGATTCTTAGGCACCTCTTGGACAAGGTCACTCAAGTCGATTATCCTGTTTCTTGATGAGCTCTCTGTCTCAAGCCGCAGGCATTATGCAAGTGACCGGCACACAATTATCCAGGACAGTGCCATTAAGTAGCTCCCAGTCCCGGTTTTTGTCGTTAGGACCCTCAGCAGAAAGGCCGCAGGCAGGCAGGCCCCTTAACCGTGAGTTCCGTACAGAATCACGTTCCTTCTAGCCACTCTTTCACTCCACACCGTAACCACCTCTCGCTCTGTAAGCAACAGACTTATGGCTGCAAATTCTGCTCGGAAAGTTCAGCAGGATCTGTTTGCAATATGCGATGTCCAGGGCAAGTTTCCGGGCAACGAAAATCCAACATTGTAGTTTGTTACTGTCAAGGGTAAGTTTCAGGTAAGATGTCTCTTGTCATGGGTAGGATTTTCAATGAGTCTGGTGTTCTCTTTGATAGTCCACACAACACATCAAGTCTGGCTGGTAGTGCTATCCCCGTATCTATCAGCACTCGGCAGGGACGGTCCGAATCCATCCATTCCCTATCCAGCCTTAGCTATCTGCAACTACAGCAGAGCTCGCCTCTAAAGCGTAGGTGGAAGCGTGTTAAGACGTCCCGAGTTCGAATACTGGTCAGGGAGAAATGGTGTTTTCCAGGTTTCCTCTTATCCTGAAAGATGAATGTCTGGTAACTCTACGTTCTATGTACCCTGTACTCATTTGAATCTCATTTCGTTCATCGTCCTATATGACTTAACGTTGTATGAATAATATTTTTTAAAGAACTACAACATATAGGTCTTCCACTTTTGTGACAATTAAGTTGCCGTTATTTGCGGCTGTCACTGGAGTTTCTTCGGGCCCTTACCGCCTGAGCGTGGAGGACCAGCCACCCAGGCGTTGCTGAACTTACTGTGTTCCTCCAGCAAGAAATATTTCATTTCCGAGTTTCTTACCTCGCAGATATGCGAGTTGCTTCTCCGGAAATAAGTATATGACAACTACACAAGAGCACTGAATGCCAGCTGTTTTACCCACGTCAAATTCTTCTACGATCTTGGCCAGTTGTACTCTTGCCTTCAGCTGGGCTCGGAAGAGCCCCTCCAACAGTTTAAACAAATCGTTCGGGTCTTTACTGAGGATGACGGGAACAGTTTCTGCTCTTTAAGACTGCAGGACAGTCAATAGATGTATCGCCTTTCCCGCCAATATCCATGCCTTCAAACTATAACTTAACACTATCTATGGTGAAAAGCCGTCGATTTTGGATATTTCACAGTTTTCATCCAATCGTGGGCTGTCTACAACCTCTGCACACATCTCGACTTCTATGTCACCACGGGTCTCCTCCAACCGGGGGTCATCATCCTTTTACTTTCCTTCCTCTATCGGTAGAAAAGCTCAGTTCAAATTGCATTTAGATTTAAAAGTACACATATAAAGCTGCTAAATGGTAAATTTTACACCACCGCCCCTTCATTGCACATGGGTACTTTTAAATCTAAATACAGTTTGAAGCGAGTGAAATACTTTTTGACAGTTAATTATCTGGTTTTATTTCTTCTATTTTTGGTAGCTGACGTTTGTTGTTAATTGAGGTTTACAACTATCGAGAATGTCTATATTATGACCACTGATTACAAGTTTGTGTTGTAACACATCCTTTGCCTTTTCCACAATGATTTGTGACCCCACTTCTTACATGCTAGTTCCTTTAACTTTCCCTATGATTCACATATTGCTCCTTTACTTCTTTTTATGATATTAACGTCATTGACAAAACCTACTAATTCAACAGACTTTCAGATGTTTCAATTTAAACTTGCATCTGCCTAATCACATATAAAGAGTAGAAACTAATGCATCCCTCTGCTTTGTTCTCTTGATTGCTAATGTCCTCTCTTCTAGATATTTGAGCTAAATTTTATAAAAGCCTTTACTTTGTAACGACCATTAGCAGTATTTAAACATGGATGAATGAGAATATATCGTGTATTCAGGTATTCATACACGTGTTCTCTTCAAGAATTAGGTGCTGACATGTACGTGATGTACAAACATACTTAAACAATAATCACCAACCAGGACTCTGTTATACCTCAACTTCCTTGTGTAACAAGATGGCATGTTTGCAACGGTTGTTGATATGTACGGGCACGACACTAAGATAACATTGTCAACTAGCAATGTCAGCTTGTAGCCAGATGTATCCATAACCTATTTCAGCTGCACTTTAATTGTTACACTTCCAACCATAACCTTCAAATCGCATATGTCTAAACATTTTATTCTTCTCAATATCTGTTCATTCATTTTCTCTGCTATTCATCTATTGTCAACCACAAATATTTAAAGCTTTGTATTTTTCTCTGAAGCAAACAAAATAGTGAAAAAACATTTACATGTGCCGTTTTATATATGTATTAGTATTAAAGTTATATTCTGGTATTTTTATTTGAAATTACGATATAATAGATTATCAAAAGAAAATCAAAATCAAATTATATTTAGAAAGTATTAAAGATAACCACCAGAAATTAAAAACACGCTTATAATTGCGTATTATATGACTAAAGTTCGAAAACCACTTATACAAAAATTACTAGATACATAGAAACTTCAATATGGCTGCCATTAAAACAAAACTGGCTGCTCCCATAGCTCAGTCGGTAGAGCACCTGCCTGCTGTGTTAGGGATGACGGGTTTGATTCCCGGCGGTGGGGGTAGGGATTTTTCTCCGACTAAGATAATTCCCCATCTTCTCCAGAGTTTGGAAGTATTAATGAGTGTGAATGTGTGCGTGATCTAATGATTACAACACAACGAATACGAGTTAACACCTTCGATATATTCCAAAGGAGAACGGCCGCCGATATGACCATTGGAGTTTAAGGCGGCGTATTAATAAAACAGAAACTTCAATAAAATACGATCATACAGTAACGTAACATTTTGCAATATTAAATGTAACCTTAATATATTTACTTTCCTTAGAGTCTAAAGCTTTAATATTTGACAGTGAAATATTTAGTATTTAAACCGGAATAGTGACTGCTTGCAATTTACGTTTCAGTGAATAACGCGTAAATCCAAAAACAACGAAGGGAAGTGACTGCACCTTGCAGACAAGTGTACAGCCCTGGAGATTCCGTCACATTCCTGAGGTCGCGCCACTTTCCACTTTCCTTGTCCTCTAGCGCTGAATAACGGTGAAGAACCCAGCACAGGAATGCTTTCCGACCTAATCCACATCCAAATATTTGCTGCTACTGCTGCTCCAAATTTGGAAATTATTTCAGTTTTTAAATATGACCTCAAATTCGTAGTCAGAAGAGTCATCGGATTTCCAGGGATGAATCATTACTTCAACACTAAAATCAGGCACTAACTTGGAAACAACTCAAGAAGTGCCATAAATTTGTCAACTTATAACTCTGAAGCAGCCAAGTTATTAGGGTTTTTACTTATCGCAATTGCATTGTTTCTGTTACTAGCGGTTATTTATCAATATAATTTATTAATGTGTTAATCATTGTTTTGTAGACAGTATTTCGCGCTACGCTATTGTTGACAACTTGCTTGGGGAAGTTTGTAACACCAGCAACGTGTTGAAGTCAGCAGTTTCACTGTTTCATGTAATAGTAAACTTACATAATGACAAAGTGTGTGGAAAGAGTTAACCAAAAATATAGTTTACCAATCATTTTAGTATTAACTATTATTTGTACATTACTATGAGGGCTGCATTGTTTTTGTTTTAATTCCACGTGTAAACTTCAGTTTTATTCGATATAATCTCATAGTTCAATACATTAAAAGACGAACGACTGTAATTCGTCGATTTTCGAAGCATTATTGGCCAGTATGAAATATCGACCGAATGGATTAGTTAGCTAGCTAAAAATATCTGCGTATTATGAAATTGCAATACTCTGAAAGCCCCAGAATTCCCTCGTTGTTCGATTTCTCCATCCCCAAATCCCTCTTCATCACAATTACCTTAAAGTGACAGCAGGACTAGATTTAGCGCTGGAGTGTTTTATACGATTTCCTCAACATAACCTCAAAGTGACAAACATCAACGCTGTTTTTTGCCATATGTTATGGAATGTCAATGTCGCAAAAAGGAATTAAGCAGGTTTGCAAAACCAACAGTTACCATTAACGTCCTTGTTTCTCAAGTCATTAACCTTTGTAACATCATGGCTAACACAATTATATTTACTTACTTTCTGCAGTCTCAACAGGTAATAGTACTAACTATTGACAACCGTTTATATTTGTTTTACTATTTACCTACCTACAGCAAAATATAGGAAGTAGTGCACAAATTCCAAGGCGTAAATACAAGCTTTAAGGCTTATTGAATCAAAAGAAAGAAAAGAAAGGAAAGAAAAGGAAAGAAAAGGAAAGAAAAGGAAAGAAAAGGAAAGAAAAGGAAAGAAAGGAAAGAAAAGGAAAGAAAAGGAAAGAAAAGGAAAGAAATGGAAGAAAGGAAAGAAAGGAAAGAAAAGGAAAGAAAAGGAAAGAAAAGGAAAGAAAAGGAAAGAAAGAAAGGAAAGAAAGGAAAGAAAGGAAAGAAAGGAAAGAAAGGAAAGAAAAGGAAAGAAAAGGAAAGAAAAGGAAAGAAAAGGAAAGAAAAGGAAAGAAAAGGAAAGAAAAGGAAAGAAAGGAAAGAAAGGAAAGGAAAAGAAAGAAAGGAAAGAAAGGAAAGGAAAGGAAAGAAAGGAAAGGAAAGAAAGGAAAGGAAAGAAAGGAAAGGAAAGAAAGGAAAGGAAAGAAAGGAAAGGAAAGAAAGGAAAGAAAGGAAAGAAAGGAAAGAAAGGAAAGGAAAGGAAGGAAAGAAAGGAAAGAAAGAAAGAAAGAAAGAAAGAAAGAAAGAAAGAAAGAAAGAAGGGGGGGAGATCAGTGTAGCCAATGACGGGTAGAGTATGCTAAGCAAATGACAAATCAAATCCTACTAATACTAATGCACTAATGCACCTTCCATTACTACACTGATTGTATACACAAATATAATAATTTGTAACTTAAAACTTCGCTTATCTTATAAGATATGACACTTTTCTTATAAATTGTTTTCGGGATCGCGATTTCATGGAAATTCGGACACATCGTCAGCCGGAACCAACAAAACTGTCGCCATCGTTACAAACACTAGATGTTAATATGTTCTTGTTAGTACTGCCAAAATCTTGCACGGAGTGGGGAATAAGATTAAATATTAATAAATGTAAGATTATGGTCTGTAAAAAAGGGGCAAAATTAAAAAAGGATGAGAAATGGTTCTTGAGGGGGAAAGAGCTTGAGGTAGTGAAGGAATTTGAATATTTGGGAGTAAGGCTGAGAGCAATGGGGAGTGGGAAGCACACGGTAGGAAAATAATTGCTAAGGGGAAGGCAGCTATGGTAGGATTGAGAACCTGTAAAGATAAGTTAGACATGTCGACAAAATGGTTAGAGAGGCTATGGATAGAGGCAAAAATGATATATGCAGTAGAGATTTGGGGAGGCTCAGAGATAAGTAGCAAGGTTGACAATATGTACAAGTTATTCTGTAAAGAGGCTCTCGGATTGACAAGGACAGAACCAGGTGAAGTAGCACTTCTTGAAATGGGGAGGACTAGGAGAAAAGGAATAATCTTGGAGAGAATAGTGAAATTTTGGCTTAGTTGTTTGAGTAAGGAGGATGGAAATATTTTAAAGGTATGCATGGAACAACATGGAACATTAGTAAATAAGAACAGTTGGTGGAAAGTCCTAGAGAGAACTATGGACAAAACAGGAATGGGGGATATATGGAGGGCAGGTGCAGGTAATGAGAGAGGATTTTGGAAAAAGGTAAGGTTAAGAATGGAAGACATAGAAAGGCAAGAGATATGGGGAAGCATGGAAAACAAAAGTTCACTGAAGTTTTATAGGATTTTGAAAAGGGACTGGGGAAGAGAAGGTTATGCAGACAACTGTAGTAGGATTGAAAGGGAGGGATTAGCATGGATGAGAACAGGTGCAATATTTATGAAAGGATTAAGGTGGAATGAGGTAGGAATATGTGAATTATGTGGGGGGGGGGGGGAGAAATTGTAGAACATTATGTAGTAAGATGTGAAGAAGTTGAGAAGTGGAGGAAGGAGGCATGGTAGAAAAAAATGGGACAAAGTTGAGGGCAAAATTGTAACAATAAGAATGCTAACAGAGAAGCAACGGAATAGGAATAAAAATGTAGGAAGATTTCTTGGTAAAATGAAAGATAAATGGTTGAGGATAGTTAGAAGCAAAAGTTATGAAGGGGGGGAAGGAAGTAGGGGCGGAGGAAGGATTTTGTTGGGAAAAGTAAGGGATTCAGATAATCCCTCAGTGAAGCATAAGGCTGTTATGCCAAGCTGGCTGAGGGGTGAAAGAAGGTAGTCGCTCAATTCATAGGTTAAGGAAGAATAGTATGTAAATAATAAGGTTCTCTGTAATATAATTGTAAATTATTTTCTTATGTACAAATAAAATATCAGTCTACTAACAAAATCTCACAACGAAACAAACCTAAAAACAGAATCGACTGCCGGTATTTCAAAATTCATTAAGTGATGTTTGTTTTTTAAAATAAATATCTTTTCCCAAACCATTAAATCTATCTTCTTCTGAATTTGTTTCATGGTTAAATATAAATCATGGTTAAACTGATAAATCGGCCGTAGCAGATCATTTTTGGTCATTTAACCATTAAATAAATCCAAAAGTTAAATTCTTAAAACAATTAAATGGTCCGATAGACTTAATGGTTTGCGAAACGATATTTATTTTAAAAACAAACATTGCGAAATGAATGTTGAAATACCAGCAGTCGATTCTGTTTTTAAATTTGTTTTATTTTCAGATTTTGGTAATACTAACAAGAACATATTAACATCTAGCGTTCGTAACGATGACGACAGTTTTGTTGGTTCCGGCTGACGATGTGGCAGAATTTCCATGAAATCGCGATCCCGAACAATTTATAAGAAAAGTGTCATCATTTCTTATAAGATAAGTGAAGTTTTAAGTTACAAATTGTTATAATTGTATATATTTATTTGCTTCAGTGTTAATAGCTTTATATTTTACGTATACACTGATTGTATTTTAATGTAGTCACTTGTTTTCAATTTATAGGAGTCATTATGCCTAATCACAAAGGCAATGATAATTATATACAATAATATTACAATGGCACGCTTAGATGCACAAAATATTGCTAATATAACAACCTAGACAAATTAACTCTGCAAGTACAACGAAGAAGAGTGTCGTGGAGCCAACTTTTAATTTTGTGCAGAGAAATTATAAAACTGACGGCTCAGTTAGTAAGAATGACAATGCTTCTATTCCACAAGACTGAGGAGAAAGAATGGTAAGAATTACAAAGGAACAATAGTAAAACTAAACTGGAACTTAACAGCTAGAAGATATAAAACGAACGTCATAGAAGTAGGTATAGATTCTTCAAAAGACGTAGTCACATTCAAAGAAGCTGGAGATGCATGAAATGCCACTTTAGTATGACCGAAACGTTGTTTCACCAGTAATAATAATAAATCAAACTGCTAATTCAAAAACCCGAGGATGAGTTATAAATTAAAACCGCACAATCAATAAATAATTATTCCATAACCTTAGTTATTTGTCATTTGGTTAATTGTTTCATATTTTGTTTAAATAAAACAATATCGTTTTAAAGATCACATGCATTTGTTTCCTTTTGACAAGAATGCCTCATCATCATCAATGCACTGTCAAATATGGCCAGTGATTTTAATTATTGCAGACTTTCTATGGGTTTGTGAAGAAATAGGTGTAACAGTGCAAGGCTTTCTTCTCAGTAATTGCAGAAACGGAAACTCTGGATGTGTGTAAATTATAAATATCACCTGAAATTACAAAATCGCTATGCAGCGATTAGGTAATCCAAATCTACCTGCTGCAGTGATCAACTCAGTAACAGTGTGAAAACGTAAGATTAGTTCTTAAATAATATCCCTTTTTCCGCTAAAAAACAAAATCTCTTTTTTATAGTTTCCGATTATGGATAATATAAATGACTCCACGAAGTTACTGTGAATGCTGGTAGCGTTCGTACGTGACACATGAAGTAATCTCAAATTAACATTTTGGTGAACGCTTAATCGCTTAATTCTGCTGTGAATGATGTAGCAAGATCACTCCTCGAAGGTTGCTGGTCAGGATGCTGCTGGAGGTGATGAATTACCCATCATTTTTATTTATTTCTTTTGGTGATGCTATTGTGTATATTGTAGACGAGATCAGGTTTAGGTGCTGAGGAGTTGCTCTTTTGTTACGTGAGGCAACGCATGCCACGAGGAGAACCGGTGGCGCCTCAACCGATGTGTTCTGGAATTATTACGTCTTGAGTTTGTTTCGATAAGTATTCCTTTTACTGTGGACACATCCAGCCTTTATCAAAGAACTCTGCTGACAATATGCTTTCTAAAAACATTTCCCCATAAATAACATATCTTACTGAGCTAAGGTTTCACAGGAGCGTATAATATGGTGGAATATTTCAGTTCCTTTCTTATATAATCTGTTAAATCAGTGCTTTTTAACAGGAAGTAATTACTCCGGTGAAATCTGCTGCACTTAAGCAAGTTTTTTAAGCTTTCCTGGTGTTATAATCCGCATGAAATGCAAAAGACGTACAATTTTGTGTTTCATTCTCTACATGTGAAACAGGTGAGGGTTTGTGAAATCAGGTCTCTGCGGCAGGACAGGGGTTATCTGAGGAATGACACAAGGTCTCTGCTATCTGACTTCTCTCGGAAGTAGGTAATGGTGTTTGTCAATTCAGTCCGGAGATAAGTTAATGTGGGGCAGTCAGCGGGAAAGCGCGACTTCATTAACAGAATAGCGTGGTTTTTAACCGCCTTTATGGATATCTGCCAATGTCTCTGTATGGGATTGATGGCTCTGTAGATATTACTGAACTGTTCTGCAGAAACGTTTGTTATTGACTCGCTGTAAAGCATGAAGAGCCTTTGGGGGCCCGCCTCTTATCGAAGGGACATTTGTTCCGCTTGCAGATCTCATAACCAGGAGTCAAACAATGCTGGGAAGTCGTGGAACAATTGGAAAGATCACTTCCCTGCATTGTTCTACTCTTACTGTCGTCTAATCACTCTTAGCTTTTGCATGTCGTTATGTCCTTACTTGTAATTTAATCTAGGTTAAGTGGGTGCTTTCTTTGTAAACAAGGCATTCTGGTAAATCACCAATAGGTAAGCAGATGACTGGCCTAAGATTTCTAGTGGACATTACTGGACACTACAGGACAACCTTCCTATGTGTAGAGTGCATGGAATTGTGCCGATGTAATACGCAGTGGTTTATGTTGGTAATGATTTGCCACGCCCCTATATAATG
This sequence comes from Mantis religiosa, assembly GCA_030765055.1. Classification (NCBI taxonomy): domain Eukaryota; kingdom Metazoa; phylum Arthropoda; class Insecta; order Mantodea; family Mantidae; genus Mantis; species Mantis religiosa. The sequence goes on from CM060958.1 coordinate 98,704,059, forward strand.
GGACTTTGTGGGTTCGTGAAATTAAAAGTCCAGGTTGCTGAAATTAAAAAATGCTCCATTTCCGTAGAGAGAGAGAGAGAGAGAGAGAGAGAGAGAGAGAGAGAGAGAGAGAGAGAGAGAGAGAGAGAGAGAGAGAGTTTGTACACCCTTGGCAGCAGAATGACGTAACATATACCAACACAATCTCTCGTGGTTTCTGCACACGTAAATAAACAAAAGAGTTCACTTTCAAATCACAGCTGCACGCGCACAATTATGGAGTCCAAATACGACTGTCACTGACAACTAACCGCGGCTTCCTTTTATACCTCCACTCATAGTTCTAGAAGTTAGTGGAATGTTCTGTAACAATCAAGTAAGTGAACCTTCCAGTCAGCTATCTGTCTCTTTCTTTCTCTGTTTCGGCAGGCTTTTATCTCCGCGCTACACTATCTGTCTCTTTGAACGCGCCAGCCACGCCCGTCGCAACAATGCTCGCGACAATAAACACACATACACTGTAAGAAACCAGAAGCTTCGTCGCGTTTTAGTACACTGAATGTACCTGTAGATATCAAATATACCACTACTATTCTCTTTAATTTACTTACAAATGTTCATCACATATTTTCTTACGCGATATCCACGAATATTCAAATCAAACAAATAGAAGTACATTAAATGATAACTTAACCTAGTGAATTAATTACAAACTAAAGCAGTTTTATGTTTCCTTGAGCAGCTATCGGACTACACCATATCGAAATGTCAAACTTGCAAATTAAGAACAATATGGAGATTAGACCAATACTGCCCGTAGCTCTTCCATTTTGTTAACCGAGATACTCGAGGAAAAATTCGAAGTTCCATTTATTTATTCATCTCTATCTAAACTATCCGGGAGATGTACGGGTTCAATTCCCGTGTCCGGCCTACCCGATCAATGGGTTTTTCCGGGCTTTCCCGGGTCGCCAGGCGAATTCTGGGTAGTTTAATTACTTCCCCCGAATTTCCTGTCCCTCCATTTCATCTCCATTATCATTTCATATCATATCTCATCTGATGGTCTCTTTCAGGGTAGAAGTGTCGGCGAATGTCTCGGCGCAGCACGGCAGAATGATATGCTCCTGGTAAACACTTCCTCCTCCGGTAGGACGGTCTCCGAGCCGGCCTAGTGGGCCGGTTTAGAACTACAATGGGTGGGATGCTGGTTGTACTGGCCTGCCGGGAGTTTCTAACTGGTCAATTGTAGGGACCCTGCCCTCTGTCAGTCATGACTCCTCGAGTCCCGCCTGTCTCCTCTCGCCTTATCCTTCCTCCCGGAGATCACCACTTGGGGCAAAGGCATATTAGTTCAACACTGGTGGTCGTACCGAATCTCCCCCCCCCCCCCCCATAGCATAATCCAATCCAAACTATCGGATGTCAACATTACGCCACAGCACAACTTTCAGAGCTAGTGAATCAGTGAAGCGCGAGTGGAAGTAGCTCGTTACTACTTGCGATATTATCGCTTATTTGAGGCATTCGCGTAATGAATAAATGATTAATTTCCATAACATTTAAACATGAGCTGCAGTGAAAGATATGATTCCGATAAGAGTCAGACAAACAGTTAACCGCATAGAACGTCAACACGTGTTCGCTGGCGGAGTGATACAATCGCAGTGTTTGTGTGCGCCCCCACTTTAAGCCCGCAGGGACTACAGTACCTTTATAGCTTTTACAAGTTATTCCTGTGGGTTTGGTGGTTCGTCTCGTTAGGTACTGGCTTACTGACAGACCCCAAGATCGTGGGTTCATATCCAGATCACACCGATGGTTTATTAAAAGCGACAACTCCACGCCAGTAGGTTTACTGGCATGTAAAATAACTCCTGCGGGATGAAACTCCGGCATATCGTGGCGTTTAAATGATCCATGATTGACATTGTCCTTAGACTTCTTGCTAACTATTCTTAAGGTACTCGCTTTTTTTTTTCCTACTTGGCGATTGATCTGGATAAACATCAGTAGAAAGATTTTCCTGTCCTTCGTTGCAGGTACAAGAGGGGTACAGGAAAAAGAATTGACGATCGGATGTTTAAAAGCGAATTTCTATAGCCTAACCTTAAAATTCGAGGTCTTTACACGACTACGACTGAATATCGATGGTACAAAATATGAAACTTGTAAATCAATAACGAATATCTCGGAAATTGTTAATGGGATAAAAATTATTTGAAATAAATTATGCTTTAACGAGATCTACATTTTTGTATAGTACGCTTTTATTAATTTCTTATGGTTTATCTGTTATAAAATTATGTACAATTACGTTCTGAATGAAGAGACTTCGCAGGCTATTTCAACAAAATTCTAGGTACCTATACCTTTTGTCATGCCAATACCTTAAATACTTGGTACCTATATTAATTATACTGTAGTGAAAACGCCCAAAACAATTTGTCCTGCATTGCGAAAAAAGGCAGGAATTGCGTGACCTAGTTAAGCAACAGACATAGTTTGTATGTATACGGTTAATAAAAATGCTTTTAGTTCCTTCAGCAGCAGGGGAAAGTAGGTAAACGCGTGCTAAGCAATCCATCTTAGCTAAGTTTACTTCCGGTCTAGTACTGACAAGTGCGTCGTACACTCTCTTCAAAAACTTGCATCCTGTGTGGGCACAAGAATCTCACAGCTTTCTGAAACGTATCTTTAAATATGTCGCGTACTTACATGAATTCATTTTATTTTGAAAGGACACGCTATATCACATTCATATGGCACGCTTAGCTCAACGTGGTTTACTTGTGTGTTCTTTTTTCTTCGTTTTTTTTTTTTTTTTTTTTTTTTTGTAATTTACGTCCTCCAACGTTAAGTAATATCGGACGGTGAATGAATTGGGTGAAATGATGCTCAAATGAGTCCAGGGTCCATGGAGTTAAGAGCTACCAGACATTCATCTTGAAGTATAAGGGAAAACCCCGGAAAAACCTTATCCAGGTAACTCACCCTGACCGAGATTCGAACTCGGGACCTCTTGAACGGGAGGCAGACATGCTACCATCTACGCTACCGAGGCGGGCAAAAGTTAATGTATAGCACAGCAATGAAGGGATTATTGTAATGTAAACGGAACGATCGTCAGGTGTTCATAAGCTACTGTTCACATGCTGGCTATGGCATTGCTACAGACAAATGAACAGCGATATTTTAATGATGTTTGATGCCACGAAGTTACTAGAAATAAACGTGCATTTAAAAATATATTTTGTGTACTAGGTTTTTGTATATCTGACGTATGGCATACCAACTATTTCAAATTATACAAAATTCCTATCGAATTAAGAGGCCTTTACCGGTTAGTCGCAAAAAAAAAAAAAAAAAAAAAAAAAAGTTTTTTGTCATATAAATATCTTAACTACATGGTAAACTTGTTCAACCACTTTTGAGAAACTCAAAACTTGGAAAACTTTTTCAAAGTGCAGTTTGATGCGGAAGATTTGCTTGAAAATACTTTGTCGTGCTTTTGGAAGATGTCAGATACCCAAATACCAAGTTTGGTATGTATCGAATGACATTGGCACCCAATAAAAGTAAATTTAGATTCATTGGATGCTTTTGAACTGCTAGGGTAGCAATTATTTCTCTATTTTGTCGTCAATTTTTAAATAAGGCCTGTGTTGTTAGTGAGCATGGCCCACTCATTGTTACAGAAAAAAAAACTATATCAACTTTGACATGACTGTATCAACATCACACTGATGGATATCTGTATTTTGTGAGATTGTACGCTCGTAAACGTTCCATTGTTTGACTCATGAATTTAGGAGATTTTAACACTGCTGTCGTTGAATGATTAATCTCTCCTTAATTCAGTTCAGGTTTGCTCACAGAATATAATAAAACTGATGAGAAGAGCAGAATCCGCCATTTGTATGGAATTCTGTGGTAAATTTATGAGACAGTCGACTGTCGGTAGTCGTTCTGTTCCCAAGGCTGCCAACGAAAACACGGCTAGGAAAGCAGTGTCGATGCTACTTCAAGGAAAACAACTGCTAGCTACAAATTCCGACTAGCCTTGATTTAAGGCGTGACATACTCTTAGTGGCTGTACGTGATCTATGCCACTGCACTGCTACAGATAGAGATTTCCTTCATTTCTTGCCAAACAATGTAGGAAAGTGTTCTAGTAACTTCATCACACGGGACGTGAACTGGTACGAGATTAGACATTTTCCTTCTGTCTCAGCCATTACACATTAAAAAGTGACAAAATAAAGCTGTTACAAAAGCATATCACGGTACACTTAATTTTAGGTACAAGAAAGAGAGTTTTCTGTTTTTATTTTTTGTATAAAGTGACTCTCAAAACGTACATTTCCAGTGAAATCTGTATAATGAATACAATAATTTCTAATTAGTGGAGAAAGTAAGAACACTAAAGGCCTACTACGGAGCCTCGACGTTTTGAGAGTGCTGGAAGCAGTGAAAAGTGTGATAAAATAAAGGGAGCCGGTTTCTCATACTACATGCTGGCCGAGAGGGCAATGACCCGCTTTGTCTCTCACCTGCACCCTTATAGTCGTGTACCGTATTTATGGAAAAGAGGGGTCCATATCTACAAATCTACTGTAGCACGTGCGGGAGATTTTCCCTAGATTCCTACTGGATTTTCTAGCAGGGTAGCAGCTTTCTATTCCAGTCAATGAAGGATGTAATCGCTGCTAAGAGATGGTTCCGCTTTGCTGATATGAACATTAGTTGCGATGTTAAATTATAAAATGGACTACACTCTTGGAAACGCACCATACGCGTAGCTTGTAAGGTTACAAATTATTTTTATTTAGTTCGTGTTAATCCAGCATCAATATATATTAAGTTTTAGGTATGTGTATGTATTAAGATTACAATAGCTAATGCAATTGTCATTTTTTATAAACGCGTATCGCTATAAAACAACATTTTTAGAGTTGATAGCAATGGCGAAGAGTGCAATGAAGAGCTGGAGGCGCTGCTTCCCCAAGAATTTCGCGAGCTCATTCAATACTGAATATTTGTGTATTCACACATTCATAACATTGAATACCATACTTCATAGGTTTCCAGAATAAATCGCAATTGTTTGGTAGATAGGAAGCGCTTGACAGATTTTTGTCGCGTGAAGCCTCCGTAGTGTGTGAAGCAAAAGTTTATTTTGTTTTTATGTGGTGCTTTTAAATACAACTGTAATGCCCGATTTCACCAAAAGATGTTAAGACTTAACACGAGTTTAGCAATACTTATAAAAAATTGCATTTCACCAACAAGTGTTAGCTTAACACTCGTGTTAAATCTCTTGTTGAACTAACAAGCCAAATTTCTGTTAAATCCTTAGCAATTGTAAATAGTCAAGATGGCGGGCGTGAACTCAGCTGTTGATGTCGATTTGCTATATTTAAGACTGTCTAAATGGCATTCGTAATAGAGTACGGCCTATGAGGAGAAATGATTTTGAGGAGCTATCAGAAGAAAATTCTCTACAGAGGTATAGACTGTCGAAACAAGTTGCTATGAAGGTTACTGCGGAAGTACAAGAGAAGTTAGAACATGCATCGAAAGGAATATGCCAATCTCACCTTTGCTTCAAGTATTAGTAACATTGCTATTTTATAATTCACTGAATTATGTGGATAATACACGTCCCCCTGCCGTCTTGAAACGTTCAAGTTACTCGCCACTTGTCCTTCGCACCTCATTTTAAATTTACGTAATACTGACGAAGTTATTTCATGCTCCTACTAGTGACACATGCATTTGAATTAAATTCGTTTCCAATATTTTCCCAAGTGACATCTTTCTCTTTTACACCCACCGCATCCGTCGTCTTATTTTCCACGATATTCTTACACTTAGTCACCAATTCAATTAACAATTTTTTCTCCATGGATGAGCTGTATGCAGACGTAAATGAAAACAAAAGCGCATCGCAGTACGTTCATAAAATAATACGACTCATCCATAGCCTTCTATAGCTGTAATATTTACAAGTCTCTTGGCGTTAACACGGGTTTGTTAACAATTTTCAGAAAGCAGGTTGGTGAAATGCAAGAAATTTAACAGTTTTGTTAGCACTGTTACAATAGTTACGTTACATTTGTTAACGTCGATTTTAACATCTGTTGGTGAAATCGGGCATAGGTGTATTTCAATAGCATCAGCAATAGTTATTTACGTAAATTAGTATTTAGTAGCGACAAATACCGAGTTCTGGTGAAGTTTTAAGTTATCAGTAGAAGTATGTGAATTGCATACATTCTCCATGTTAGATTAACAATTCACGCGTTGTGGGCCAGCTGTAGGAAAAATTAGAACGTCTGAGTGGAAACAGGAATATGTCTGTCTGTAATGTGACCACTCTTGTAATGCAAGGAGGGCCTAAGTGTGAATGTACAACAGAATCTTAGAGTAGCCTTAGTTCTTTGAGTCACTGTTCTCTTTTTCAAAGCGAGGGAAGCTCCAAATAATAATTTTCATTAAAATAAGAGAGAATAATAACTCAAAGAACTAAGGCTACTCTCCAGTATACTTTCTATTGTAGTCATACGTAGGCTCTCCTTACATTGCCAGACTGGCACACTATAAGCAGGCGTATTCCTGCTTCCCCTCTCCACTCAGACATTCCAATTCTTCCTAGAGCTGACCCGACCACGTGAACTGTTAGCCTAACATGGAGAAAGTATGCAATTCAAACACGTTTGCTAATAACTTCACAAGAATTTCCTATTTGTCACCACTAAATACCAATCTACGTAAAATATAATTGCTAATGTTGTTGACATAAACTAGAGCTGTACTTAACAGCGCCACTTAAATAAAAACAAAATACTTTTCTTTACACGCTACAATGTGAGAAAATCTGTCAGTGCTTCCCAACTATCGAAGAGTTGCGGTAGCTTCCGGAAACTTACGAAGCATGGTATTCAAGGTTACGAATGCGTAAATACGAAATATTCAGTGTTGAATGAGCTAGGGGAACTGGTCATTCGAATCTAAGCAGCTGACAAATTGTACGTAGCACGCGGATGTTCGCGAATACATTTTGAAGATGTATCCAGAGTAAATGAAATATTGTTTGGCATAACATTTTTTTTTTCTCCTGAAATTCTTGAGGATACGACGCTTCCACCGCTTGATTGCGCGCATCGCCATTGATGCTGCATCTTTCGAAGGTGCTGAATTTAAAATACCTTTTGTTTTTGGGTAATAGTGTTCTAAATAGGGGCATTTCTCTAACCGTGGCTCTTTTGTTTTATTTAAGATGTCTCAAAACGTGTAAATATCTAGTATAGCTATACTTCCTGGTAACAATGGAATTCCTCAACAATTCATTCATGGTAGACTGCTATTTTAATATTTCAGTGTTGTAAATTGGGTACATTTATTTGTTTAGACGCAGGTAGTGCAGAACATATGGCTCGTTTTCCCAATACTACAGGTTAAGCGATCCATGAACACACGCACGCACGCACGCACCATCTTGCGAGCGGGAATAGCAAGCTGCATGTTTGTGTTTCACATTCAGTCAATATTTCGCTAACTACGTCATGTCATCCCGCCACATTAGCGCTGGACCTAATTAGGTGTTCAGTACCTGACGTATCTGTAATGTACTTAGATCATTCAGTGATTAGTGGCTACATTTGAATTAACAAATAAAACATTCTTGGAGCAGCCACATTATTGCAGTACTTAGAAGTAATCTCCTCCAACATGAACTCGCCTCCACACATCAGGGAGCCCTTGTTGCCCTAATATTCGAACAGACTGCTCTACTGCTGCTGTAATTGTCTGTCTGTTCTAAAGCGAACTCCTTTAAGTGTAATTTCATTTTCCCTTGCTAGTTCAATACAAGTCCAACAACGATGTTCTTCCAGCAGTACTCTTAACAGCATTCACATGAACATTGTCACTTGCTGATTGCGGTCTGCCAGCTCCAGTTTCTGATGAACGTCTTCCCTTCTTCTACAAAATACATTCGCCCACCTAACCATGGTCCGATGTGCTAAAGTCTGTCTACCATAAGCTTCCAATAATTCTATATGGCACTGTCGAGCATTGATACCTCTTGCAACCTGAATTTTAATGAAGCATCTTTGTTCGCATTTACTAAACATACGAGGGCTGTTCAATAAAGAATCATCATAATTTTTTACGATCATAAATTTTCGAACTAAAATTCAATCTTATTATATTCTGTTAGCTTAATGTGAAACAAACATGCCGTAGTAGTTTCATTGTTAATACTCCTGGTTTCCGCCTGTGAGAACCAGGTACGTTCAGACATGCTCAGTATCGCCTACCGCTGCAATGCAGGTCTGCATGCAGTTAAAGTTGATGTTAGAGGATGATCCTGAGTTTGTTTCAAACGTAATCACTGCTGATGAAACTTAGCTACATCATTTTATCCTGAGAGCAAACAGCAAAGCTCAGTGTGGAAATCTCCTTCATCACCAACACCCAAAAAGCAAAAGTGGTTGCTTCTGCTGGGAAAGTTCTGGTCATCTCATTCTTTGATATTCATGGAATGGTTTATTAGCATGCTGTACCTGCACACACATCAGTAACTGGACAATACTACAGGGATGTCCTGAAAACATTGCAAGTCCATATCAGGCGCAAAAGATCACATTTTCATGAAGCAGGCTGGATGCTGCACCACGATAATGCGCGGCCGCATATTGCCAAAGTTTTTGCTTAATATCTTGCAAAAATCAACGTGAAATAAATCCCTCACCCTCCCTATAGTCCGGATTTAGCCCCTTGTGACATTTTTCTATTCCCTAACTGGAAGAAACGCCTTCGTGGGAGGCATTATCCATCATCATAAGTAGTGGTGAAGGCTGCGGCGGAAGTTTTGAAGGATCTCTCAAAAATGTTTTCCAGCATATCTTTGAAGACTGGCAGAAACGCTGGGACAAGTGCATCGCATGCAGGAGAGACTATTTTGAGAAGGACCATCAAAATTATGAGGATGAGTAAAGGTACGTTATGAAAATAACATTGCGATCATTCTTTATTGAACAGCCCTCGTATTTAGAGCACAAAATATAACACCTACAATTAAACTTACTAAAAATGTCTTATTGAATACAATTATTGTCTTCAAAACTCGCAGCTAACAAACATTAGATGCTCTTATTTTTCGTTGTTATCAGCTTTCATGGTTTACCGCAGGCAGTGTTGTCACTAATTCTTGAATGGTCCACGTATATTGCAAATGTAAACAAATAATGTGGCAGTAATATGTGCACTGTGTCGTTTGTAGAGCAGTGGGCGAACAAATCAAAGTACCTACGAAAAGGAAACATATTGACATACAAGAGATGCTCTAGCACTGGGCTGCTCAATTAAAATCAGTAAAGGGGAGGTTGAAATCACCTCCTTCCATCCGCTACGATAGAATCACGCGTTTACCTGTGGTTACCGAGTTCCAGTGACGGAACATCGCTATCATTCTGACGTTCGCACTCATAGTTTACTCCTTATTAACTAATGTATCTTAGGATGACTTCTGTGGCACAAGCTGTGTTGTACAAGGTCTGCAATATTTGGTGCAAAAGACGAAGTGCACAGTCTCAAAAGATAAGCAAGGTGATCGTCTCTGATCTTGCTGCGATACTCACTTTTAATATAGTTCATCTTTGAAAAGGTTTGTTCACAGATATATGTAGAGCCAAAGAATAGCATTAAATTAGATGCAAACAAACGTTAACTCTGATAATCACAGCAGGGCAAAGATTTAAATAATTTCCATCTTTCCTTCTCGGAACATTTTACTGTCGTGGAATTTTGAAGTAAAAGTAATTCCATTTGTAGTTCGTGTGGGACCTCACTACATGGAAACTTCAAAGGAGTGCAAAATAATTTAATATTTGTGTCAAATTGTTTATATCTTCAAATTGCGAAGGGACTGTGTCATGTATTTGCTTTAGAAGTTCTGCATGCTTCTCCAAAAGTATGACGTTTATTGTCAATACGAAACGCAAGCAAGGGAAATGATGTAAATCCGCAACTACCAGTTGTCCTTCCCACAGTCGCAATTGTGCCATAAATAAGATATTTAATTCATTATCAACTCCCCTTAAAAATACAACTAACCCCGCGTCGTCAGATCTGTCCACCGATCCGTCCAGGGCTAGAGAAAAACATGTTAATGACCTTATTTTGTCATTTAATTGCCAATTCTTCTATGCGTCTCATTACTGTACCTTGAGAGAGAGACTGACTAATGCAAATAAATCGACTAAATCGGGACAAAATTCCTTTGCAGCAACTAGCAAGCTTCGGTTGACAAATTCGCCTTCACTAAATGGTTTCATATTTTTTTCCCAACAACTTCCGTCAGTTTATAAGAAAGCTGTACCAGATTTACAACATTAGGGTCATATTTAACAGGTGCTTTCATTTCTTCTAGTTTTTGTGATCTGGCTTCACCTAGAACAAAGATACGCTAAACGTTAGTAGCAACGCCTCTGACTGCTACCTTTGTCTCTCGCTGCCTTGGTCACTGGTTTGGGGAAAACAACATGTGTAGGGGAAGGAAGCGTCTGCTGTATATTGACAGCGCTTAAAGCATCCCCAACCGGCTCTCTTTGTAGAGAAAAACGGTTCTTCCCCCTAACCACAATGTCATAAACATCTTAGGATACACCAACCGGGGGTCAGAGGTGAAGAATGTTAGACACGTGTTTACAGCTGAGAATACCCAGGGTTGTCGTTGTTTAAAATAACGTTTAGAAGCAAAAAATAAGTAAATAAATAAAGCAGAATTCACTGTAAGAAAGTCATTGATCTTTTCAAATAAATTTTAAATGATTAATGTTTCCTACAATAATACATAATGTTACAGCTCTTTATAACATAACTGAAAAGAGATATATGCTGTCATGGTATAGTACTTATATTACGTACAAGAACTAAATGCGTATTATTAGCATAATAATCTAAGGAAAGTTTAGTAAAACATCATTACAATTTTAAAAGGGTTAACTTGCGTCAGTGTGCATAAATTTGCGAGGAATATTTACTTGCAAATTAAAGAAGCACTTTGGATAATTTGGTAGTTAACAATAATTTATAAGCAAAGATTGCACGTTAGAGCTTTGTTTATTGCAATCGTGAGCCGATTCATCCTAAAACATTTTCCTTTATTCTATGGCAGCTAAGGGTGATGAATTTCAGTTGATTTAACAAAGCAATAAATACTTCAAAAGAAAAAAACGAACCAAGGAATTAAAGAAAAACTAGTAAGGGAACTCTGTTACTCTTTTTAAATTCTGGAAGCTTTTTACAAGGATGTCTGCTAATTTTACAAGTTTGAATAAAGTTAAGCTGTGTACTTTTTTAGGGGAGGGCCCTTCTGTTAAACACAATTTAAATAAATAATCACGTACATTCCGCATAATAATTAATTAATTTAGAACTCGAGAAAGGTTAGAAATACTGTTAGGTATATATTACAAGTATGAATGGAAGTCCATGTTAGCATATCCATGTTAGGTTCGATTCCCACGGCCTCCACAACTTAATTAAATTACGCAAGTGCTAAACGCCAATAAGTATTAAACAGTAATAAATTTATAAAACTACGCTAACTACACTAAGTAAAACACTATGTAACTTCTATAAATATAAGCTTAATTAACACACATAGGAAGCACGTTTGCACAGTCTAAGCTAATTTCTGAGGACACATGAAAAATATTGCAGCAGCACTCTAACTTGGCGAAGGTATTAAGAAGGACCACCCATATGTTTCGGAGTGGAAAACCCTTATAAATGTTTACATGTGAGGAGGCGTGGTCAGAAGGTAAAGCTTTGATACCGCCTGGGATGAAATGGACGCGGCTGCTATACAATTCAGCACCTCTGCTCTAGCAGGTATTAGCCTGACCAAGAAAACACAAGATTTAATACCAACCATTTAAAATAAGCAAAGGTATGTCTAAATTTGAGTTTTGAGTTAGAAGTACTTAAATTCAGTAGTGGACTTTTTATCGGCGAAAACGGACACGATCCTTTAACGTCGGAGTAACTCCTGTTCCGGATGAACCCTTTAAAACAAAGAGATAAGATTTAAGCGTTGCGTTCCCGATATACACTGGCGGAAACAAAATGCAATTTGTCGATAGGTCCATCCAGCTTCATGCAGGCCGACAATTCAGATGGCTATAGCTGTGCACAAAAAGCACGTTTGCTTCGTTGTGACATGGCTTCCCCTCATATGTCTTGACACTGTCGTTCAACTGTGATGGTACCACAGTGACTGTCTGCAAACCTACATAGATCAGAGAGACACGCCTGAATAGTGTCTGCTAATCGCGATACTTCAATCACCAATTAATAAACCATCAATATCCACATGATATGCCCATGTATCGTTGAATACAGTCCTGAAGGGTGTTGCAATTTTTTCTGCCAGTGTATGATCACAGTAAACGCTCGTGTAAGATACGACGGGAAGAACATAAATCACTCCTACATACAGGGACCAATCCTAAAACTGCTAATTCATATCGCAAACAATTTTTACTCTTAACTTTGCTAAATCCTAAGAATTTCATTTCCTTAATTTTTAGTTATACCTGCACTGCCTCACGTACGCACAGTTTGTTCCAAGAACACTTGGAACTAATAGTTTTATTAGCTACACAACCTAATTGTCTGTACCTCACATTTCAAATTGCATAGCTAATATCTCGCATCCTCTGACAAAATCTTACACTGCCTTAATAATGTCTAGGGCCCGGAATTTTATATATTGTCGCGAGGCATTGTTTGCGGCGGGCCGCGGCCGGCGCGTGCGAAAGAGACAGTGCGTAAGCGAGTGTTGAACGCCTGCCAAGAGAGAGAGACGGAGAGCTACGCGAGCGCTTGGTACTTGCCAAGAGAGGGACACCGGCGGGGAGAGAAAGAGATGTCTGGATAGTTCTTTCCTTCTCTCGCTGCCTCTTGAAAGGCCGTGAAGCGTCAAGTTTCTGGAAAGAATAGTGGAGGTATAAAAGGAGCCGCGGCTAGCCAGTCAGTTGTTAATGGACTTGTGAATTGAGCGTACAGCTGTGTGAACGTGTGGCAGACGACCTTGATGGTTGCGTATGTGTATGTTACGTAATTATGCTGCTGCAAAGGGCTTTACAAAAGTGCCTTTCTACGGAAATAAAGAACATTTTGAATTTCTACAAACTAGACTTTTAATTTTACGAACCTACAAAGTCACAATATTATATTGACATTGGACCTATAAAATCAAAATGTAGGGTCGAGACCTAAAATAACCTACAGTACACAGATGTGAAGAATGTTAATTTGCCCATTGAAACTCGGCGTCAAATAATTTCCACCAATAAGCAGTACAACGTAGTTAGATCAGCACTTACATATATAAAGATATTTTTGTTTACATTCTTTATACATTTTCCCTACTTGTGATGCTCTAACGTATTCAGAAAAGAAACACCTGGAGCATGAAGGTATGATAAAGTATTAAATTCAGAATCAGAGAGAAAAGCAAGGAGGGAAATTATCCCCAGAACCTGTTGCATTAGCATTGTGTGGTACGCTCCAGTGACGTCATGTTCCACTTAAAGAACAAGAATGAGTTACGTGATAATACGAAATTGTATACACCTGAAACTTTGGGTGCGTATCTCTACAACACACCGCACAAAGAAACTATAAAACAAACAATAAAATCTATCTTCTGTGTGTTTCTGATGCATATATTTGATAATAATGCAAATTTTGTTAATAAAGTTTATACATAAACCTCATGGTGGCTGTGCATACACACGAAACAAAAGCTGAAACACAATAAACGTCAACTTTACCTGTTGGAGGCCGTTCCTTTGGATAGCAGATCCTGAACAGTCCTTTAGTCCTTGTGTAGTAGTAGTATTTGGAGTTCATACTGTCGAGAAGTGTTTCCTGATCGCCACGTTTCGCCGCATACTGCTAGAACAAACAAAACTCTTATAACCTTCTAATTCAACATATTTATTTAACTATACCATCAACACAATTGTGTTGCCTTCACATGCCTTTCTCTACCCACTACTGAATATGTATACTTTCTACAAATTATTTTTACAAATGTTTGTATTCTACTTCAAGTTAATCGAGATAAATCGATACACATTTCGATATAGGTACAAGACGGATGCAAGAAATGGAATCTCTAGCGGATTGGTACACGTTGGCCTTGTACCATAACTTTTCAATGATATCGCGAGAAACAACTGAATGAACAGAGCAAAAATAAAAAAAGACAAGCCATTGAGTAATTCAAACCAATAATAACGAATATATAGGATATGGCTAATGCCACAGAAAGGAGGATTGTCCGTAATATACTTCATATGTTTTATACAATATATTTTCTGTGTAGCATGTTTTTGTCACCGATTTGTGGTTTACCAGTTATTTTCAAAGGAAGAGGATATCACAGGCTTATTCCCAGTAAATTACATATATACTTTTATATGTCTTTTAAAAATATTAAAAGGTAATGGTATTTTAGTCAAAATTCCTAGAGCCCTCTCCGAGTAACTAACAAATAAGGTTCTTTTCTCCTGGTTCGTATCGCATCCTTGAAAAATGCTGAAATTAAGTAGCAATTTTGAAATTTATAGTTTTTTGTGAAACTGTTCACAGACGTGCGCGCGATCCGTTTTTGTAAAGGTTGTATATTAACCCTATATTAAATGCAGAAGAATAATGATTTGAATATCTAAGGAAAATGTGTATTACACATTCAAAAGTACAGGGTGTCCACAGAGTCTATGGGAATGGCCATTTTCTGCTTCTTTGTTTCTGGATTCATAATCTCACTGTGAAAAGAGCAGGAGTGAAGATAATCCTTCTTTGTGAACGTGACGGATGGTCAGAGAAGGGCCGAGTTTTAACAGGAGGCATTCAAAGATGGCAATAACGTAAAATGCAATTGTAAAATTACTGAAGAAATTTCTGAAACAGGATCAATAAATAACTTTCTGGCAGAAGTGAAATGAAATGGAAAGTTTCACGGTAGTCCAAAATCTGGTGCTGAGCTTGGAAAACTGTGTTCCTGGAGCAAGGTTTATAACATTTCCCGAGTTCGAATCTCGGTCAGGGTGAGTTACCTGGATAAGGTTTTTTCCGGGGGTTTCCCTTATCCATGCAGACGAATGTCGGGTAGCTTTAAGCTCCATGGACCCTGGGCACATTTGAGCATCATTTCACCCATTTCATTCACCATCCGATATGACTTCCAACGTTGGAGGACGTAAAATTACAAACAAACAAAAAAACACCCTACCTGGATAGATTTATGACACCCCATCCAGTTCAGTTAGACCATTCAAAAACATTCTGACGTCTTGTACTTTTGTGAATGAATCTTCTCGGTTTTAATGTACAGAGTTTATAGGGCGCATGTTTTTAACAGTTCTACTCCTTGTGTAGCATACGTCCCTGTCACACACATTAGCTATCCTTATCCCACTGTGTAAGGGGGCGCATTCCTTTCAGAGACTTACTCTACGTTGGTGGACAGTATCATCTAAAGGACGATTCTGACCTAAGGGTTAAGATGTGTCAATGGTTCATACGCCAATTAACAGTAAATCCACAGTGATATTCTCACACGAGACAACTATGGAGGTGGAAAAACAAAGTTTTGTTACAAGCAAACCCAAACTGGTGCATCGACAGTAAAAGGTAAGACACTCAAAAGGTGATATGGTGTGGTCTACGGGGCAATACAATTGTTGGTTCACTTTTATTTGAATTATATCAATATTAGGCAATGAAATTGTACCAGAACTTCAAGTTATCGCTGTCCAGAGTGGTTTATGCAAGATGGGACCCCACCTCATGATGTAGATTTAGATTGGCAGTGATTAAATGAAATGTTTCCCGGCGCTATGGAATGGACACCAAGATCACCAGGCCTATACTCTTTGGATTTTGTCATTTGGGATACTCTGAAGGCTGGGGTGTATGCAGAACAATTTAGGAATATGAAAGGAAGTCAAAGAATTATTGCTTCAGAGGATAATTCTAATAAATTGAGTAAAATGTATGAGGAAGTGACTTACAAATGGTGACAGACATGTGGTGTGAATTTGTTATATGTGTATTAAGTCTAATTATTCCATACTTTATGGACGCCCTGAATAGGTTGAAACAGTAATGACTACTTCGCGATGCTGTGCCAACCTGAAGCTATAGTGTCGCTTCACGAGGTTTTGAAGATCTCTTCCTTGATGTTAGGTCTGGCTATCTGCTCAAGCTACGAATATGAGAATTTCATGGTACGCATGAGTGTGTATTATTCAATGAAAAGATGACACTGGTTCTGACCTCAGAACTTGTTACCGACCAATTGAAACCACCTAAATGTCCGATGTTAATTCCTCCACCAGTGATAGCATGCAGTTCTGCTATAGAGGTAAGAACGACGTCCAATCCGTGTACGAGCTACGTCTTGTCCCACTAGCGATCAGACCACAAGTGTCTTAGATTATGTCCACGATGTGTTTAAGCTCTAAATTCTCCTAATAACCTCCTATTTGGTAAAAATCCAACTACTAGCCTCTAATTCGAAGTTGCCACTTCATTTCTACTTTTCCGGTGCTTGCTGCTTTACAAATCAGAGTCCATCTGTCAATTTCTTAAACTTACCTCACATTCCAAGAATCCCAAGCTAGCCTGTCTTACCTTATATGACAACACTGGATAACAAACTTCCCCTTTCATTCGCGTAACCATCCGAACTACTATGAATTTGCCTGAAAATCAGTCGTCGCTAATTATCGTACTTAATGTTATCTTACCCCGAAGCAAAATGTACTCAATCTATTGCAAACCTACAAACTCTTAACATTTAACACTTCACAAAATATTCATATTTAATATTAGTTATAATTTGATTCATAATTTTTGTATTAACGTCTATCGCCGTCCCCTATGTTTTAAGACTCTTTCATACGAAATACATCACTGTCAACAAGGCAACAGCCTGGGAATTCTCATCGCTCCCGTCCCCTACAACAATCAGACAATCCTGCACAGCAACCATTACAATGCCCAGCTGCATCACCAGTACCTCCAACTTCTTCACCAGCAACTTATGCCAGTGTAACTTCTGCTTCCTCGACGAGGCGTACTACTGCACAACAAGATCCCTCTGACTCTTCATCTCTCTCGGTTCTGCTAATTAGCCTGTTCACTCAACTTCTAAATTCTTTATCCACGTTCCTCACTCCTCTCTTACCGCAATTTACACAATGTTTCCAAAACGCTCTTCTAACTACTTTCCGAAATGGTGGCGTGTAATAGGCCATCTCTTTCATCTCTCACTCTCCTGAACTGGAACGCTAATGGCATACGCGCTAAACGTGCCTCCTTCGCTGCCTTTCTCAGCTTGCACAGTATAGATGCTGCCTGTATCACCGAGACTCATCTTCTCCCGAATGAACGTTTCTCCATTCCAGGCTACAGGATTTATAGATTTGATCGGAATGCACCTTCCGCCTCTGGGGGAGTAGCTGTGCTAGTTAAACGTTCGCTGACTCATCATGAAATATTCCTACCTGTGATTCCCGCCTCTGGGGGAGTAGCTATGCTAGTTAAACGTTCGCTGACTCATCATGAAATATTCCTACCTGTGATTCCCGGCTTTGAGGTAGTGGGCGTTAAACTCTCTCTTCGCGATAGCAACGATCTCGTTCTAATGAGTGCTTACAAGCCCCCAAATAGTAAGCTTAATACTCACTATTTCTCTTTCCTTTTCCCAGCAGAGAGCAGCACTCTCTTGCTAGGTGATCTGAACTCGAAGCATACTTCTTGGGGCTGTAGAGTCACAAACCCGAATGGACGGCGTCTGTTTGATTAAATAGTCTCATTCGACAAGTACGGACCGCACTAGAGCAACGCCGATTTCAGGAGTACCAGCGACAATTAGCCACTATCCGTCCCGGAGATCATACCTTATGGAACATCACTAAGAGGATTCTCCGAGAGCCGACAGTGATTCCACCTCTTCAGGTTGATGGGACCCTTTTGAGTGACTCTGCTGCCAAGTGTGACGCTCTAGCTACTCACTACGAGCGTACATTCACGCCTAACACCTGTCTTGACTCTAACATTCCCTCTTCCGTGGACAGGGAACTCCTTGAGTACCAACTTCGTCCTACAGCGCACAACAGAATTTCGTTCACTACTCCACGTGAATTGTCCCGCTTTATCCATCGTCTTCCCGTTAAAAAGTCTCCCGGTCATGACCTTATCCCTAACGTTGTGCTGAAGAATTTGACAAACAAAGCCCTAGCTTATTTATGATCAATCTTCAATGCTGCTCTGCGCATTGGTCATTTTCCATCTACATGGAAACATGCGGAAATTATAGTCTTCCACAAGCCCAACAAGCCAAAAAATCTTCCCTCAAGTTACAGACCAATCAGCTTATTACCTACACTTTCTAAGCTTTTTGAAAATATTATTCATCAACGTATTTCTCATTTTTTGATCCATAGCCAGATAATTCCGTCTTTTCAGTTTGGCTTTCGCCCGAAGCATGCTACCACTCACCAATTGCTCAGAATCACGCAGTCTATTATTCAAGGATTCGAAAACAGGCAATACACCGTAGCAGCATTCCTAGATATCGCCCAGGCATTCGACAAGGTGTGGCACAGTGGACTACTACTTAAAGCATATCGCATTGGTCTCCCTTATTATCTGATACAAATCATAGCAAGTTTTCTCACCAATAGAACCTTTGTGGTGCGCATTGCTGGTTTCACATCCACCCGACGGCCTATTTTAGCAGGTGTACCTCAAGGTTCAGTACTTGCACCACTCCTCTTTAATATATTCACTTATGATCTTCCTGATATAGCTCCAGTTTGTACGGCGTTATATGCAGATGATACTGCTCTCTATTATTCTCACGCCAATATTCTTCATGCCATTCAGAAACTGCAAATTGCCCTAGATCAATTAGCTCATTGGTTCTCTCACTGGCGCATTTCCCTCAATACTAACAAGACAGAGGTTAAGATCTTCTCTTTACGACCTTATAGGGATCCTCCTTCACTACGGCTGCTGGGGGAACCGCTCTCATGGTTACCAAGCAATGTGCCAGTGAAATACCTTGGGGTGTTACTGGACACTCGACTTACTTGGAACGCCCACATCTGTCGGTCTGTTACGCTTGCGTTTGCCCGGCTATCAAAACTGTACCCTCTACTCAACAGGCGCACTTCACTTGGTTATGAATCCTCCCTGCTTCTTTACACATCTCTAGTCCGTCCCATTTTTACCTATGCAGCTCCAGTCTGGGGTGGCACCAGTAAGACTAATCTCCGCCGACTGCAGGTACTACAAAACAGGGTGCTTCGCACAGTTACAAACGCTCCATGGTTCATCCGAAACCAGCAGCTTCATCATGAGTTTGGTCTCCTACCCGTTCACCAATACATCCGACGCCTGGCACGTCCATTCTTTTACCATCTCCAGGAGGTCCCTGGAGCTGTTACCTACCGTCTCGGTGCTCGCACTCGCCAGCCAACTCGCCTGAAGCGCAGACTGCCCCAAGATCTTCTCCTGAGTGACGTCTCCAGCACAGACGACTCAGACACGTGATTACTACCATCAGACTTTAAGTTCTCAATTTGTGTTACAGTTACCCTCCATATTTAGTTAGAGGAGTCGTTCATGGCTACCTCCATTGTTATGTGTCCTGTTCCTATGTATCTTATAACAAACATCTGTAAAGCATAATTGCTGATCGATGGATAAAATAATAATAAAAAAAAACATCACTGTCATCAAAGCAGTCCATTTTGTTACGACTGCGCATGCGTGGCAAAATTTACCAACCTGAGAGTAGTAGGAAGCGTTTCCTTCTGTTGAAGTTCCGACACTGTCATCGTCGATACAAACGTAGCCAGTGACATAACCAGGGTGATTGTCTTCACGCTTACTGCTATATAACCTCGGCGAATGATGTTAAACCAAAAAGTGAAAGTTCTTAAAAGTCACTAGGACTATCCGTACTATCTTACATCTTCCTTAAAGAAATCCGAGACAAATGAATACTGTGCAGCTATAGTAGAAAAACAAAACTGCTTCTCCCTTATTTATTTTGAAATGTTTAGTAACTTCTCATACTGACAAATAGATACTGAGAAAATATTTTTTATTTTGCTACATTATGTTACCACATTCCATTTTGTGTTTTCTTCTGCCCTTACAAAGCATACTAAAAATACAAAATATCACGCAAGTTTAAATACAGTTTCATTTAAATGCCGGACCCACCTCGGTAGCGTGGTGGTAGCATGTCTGCCTACGTTCAAGAGGTCCCGATTTCGAATCTCGGTCAGGATGAGTTACCTGGATAAGGTTTTTCCCGGGTTTTCGCTTATCCTGGAAGACGAATGTCGAGTAACTAAGCTCTATGGACCCTGGGCTCATATGAGCATCATTTCACCCATTCCATTCATCATCCGTTGCAGGTCGTATATAACAAAAAGAAACATGTCTGAGAGAAAAAACTTAAGTCATGCGTATAAGCAATTAAATAAACTTCGAAAAAAAAAATAATAAATCAAATACCGACAATTCTTTAAACTGAAGAAAGTACAACTGTACACTATGTTATTACCAACCTATAAAACAATTGATATTTATGGTAGTAGTGAATCAAAACGTATTTTATCGACGAGTGGAAGGTTTGATAATTTCCACAAGTGTATAAATACGTATTTTACCATGCAATGTTTTATCCAATACTTCACCTAGTCATTAAAAGGCTTACTACTATTTTAATTAAACAATAATAAAATTAGTTATTTTATTTTCTGGAATATAGGGCTAATTAGACAAGGTCGTGTCACAAATATCGTTGGCTGATACCTAATATGAGACAATCGATGTTGGCTAGTCTTTTCTAGGGAAACGTTGTAAATGTAGACCTAGTGATTGTTTTTGTCTCCCTTCCTCACCAATTCGGGTGTTAAATAGGAGTCGCTTGGGTTCCCTCAGAGCGAGGGAGCCCAAACATTTTACCTGAGATACAAGGGTTGATGGGTTGTCCCAACGTCTGGGATGATGAAAAGATTAATGATGGAGCAGTTGTTGGAATGATAGTGGGGTAACGGAGGACCCGGAGGAAACCCACCCCAGCGCCATGTTGTCCACCACGAATCCCACTTTGCGGTCACCTGGAATCGATCCCGGGCCGCCTAGATGAGAGCCAAACGGTTTAACCACTCAGCCAGGGCGTATTTTATTTATACAGTAGTTAAAGTGAAATTTTATCTATTCTTAATATCAAAGTGTTATTTTAGTAAGTTAATTTGTATTATGAAAGTACAACTTTACAAGGTAGATAAAGGTTATTTAAATCAAAATGTGTGCTTTATATTAACACTATATATAATTAGGTGCACCAATATAAAATGTTTTGTTATATCTGCTTAAAATTCGTTTTGTTTTAACAAGATACAAATCAACTTAAGAATCAACTGGGCATGGACAAAAACATCTAATCGGAATATTAAGGAAGCTTGAGAGGAGCTTTGTGTTTATGAAATTTCAAGTAGTATAAGAATAAATAAAACAGATTATTATTGTTATTATTGCATTCTCTGCAATAATCCCAAGTTTATAAAAGCACTTCCAGTTTCATATTCTAATAAATTTATTTTAATTTTAAGAACATTTGCATTTTTATCACTGGACAACAATGCCTGTGTAACAAAGTCTTCACTGGACATTCGAACAGGAAATGCACCAACTCGTTTAGTGTACCATATATGACTGTTCGACTTCTGGTACACCCAACTCGCTCTATGCCCGAGTTCATTTGTGTTGGAAATCATGAGTATTACAAATTAATAACGAAGACAGTTGAAGTAGGCGAGCTGGCAATTTCACTCATCTAAATCAAAGTTACCCAACTTCATTCTTACTGGACTATGCATGTAGAGATACCCAATGTTTCATAACATGCTATTCTACTCCATTTTTATAACATTGTATTCATTTGCAATGTAACAGCTGTAATATTTAAAATAATTCACAAATTTGATTAAAATAAATGGCAATATTCCCAATAAACTCACAAAAACTAACATCAGTGTCTGTTTTAAAGAGATGAGGCAGAATTGTATGCCAAGGAATTTTAAGAAGCGAAAAGATACAACACTCTTTTAACATGTTCTCAAATGTCTAATCTTTAACATAAATGTTAGAAAAAAAAAAGGCTCTTACGTTTTTTTCCTCGCAAATTTTTGTATATCTCACAGAGATTTAGATTTTCTAAATGTTTAAAATTTGTTAATTTAAGAGCAAAATATCACTAATCAATACATAATTCCTTCTTTTCCTAACACACAACTTCATGAGTTAATGTTTTGTACCTATCTGGATGGAATATGTCACTGCATAATACAAAGGTTAGGTAAATTCGAGAAGTTCCGAAGCAACAGACACTTTATAGGTCAAGGTATGTAGTCAAAGCAAGAGGTAAGATACCACGCGGATCTTCCCAGTCACACCCATTGTGACGTAAGCATTCAGGCATATGTTAACCCAGCCAGCGTTGCAGATTAGCTTTATAAAGAGGAATGGCGATTTAATTCATTTACTTTTAACCTTACTTATGAAATCATTGTAAATGATGTTTATGGTTAATCTTTTTGGTGAAAACCATAGTGTGCGAGCCACCTAGAAAAAAATTATCTTCTCACTGTCAATTTAAAGTATCAGTTTACTTATCCTAATATTAGCAATATTTTCTCTTAATACAATTATTAAGCATCTCCTGTTAAACTTGATTGCAGCATAAGCGCAAAGAAAATAAAGGTGACTTTCTTATATGGAGGTTATCAGAAAGTTTTGGCATCCAGAAACCTATGTGCTTACACATCTCTAGAATTACGACAAACGTCGGAGGCCAGTGAACATATCATGTAAAACTCATTTAACTACATTTCGATTAACATTTCAGTGCTTCCGAAGGCGGCAATACTCCCTTTTCAATAATTTTAACAGAGATTTATGTTTCAAACGAAAGCCATCTTACAATACCAACAAGCCTTCACTGCCAAAACTAAAAATTCTTAGAATGGTTGTTTTAACAACCAATAATTTCTCTATGCATGCCTCGCCCGCCTGCCTTCTTTAACAATTCTTTGACTATACATAGGTGATCTGAAAAGTTTCCGACCCAATAAAGATACAAGACTTTCCAGAATTTTTTTTATTTTATTTTAACTCTACACACTTCTCCCAGCGATGCTCCCATCTCTGTAACCCGTCCAAATAGTAGTCGGCGTTTTCTTTGGAAAATAATTGACCACAAAGGCGATTGTCTCTTCATTTGACAAAAATCTCTGTCCTCCGAGCGCAATTTTCAGATGAGGGAACAAAAAGAAATTGCTTGGGGCTAGATCTGGTGAGTAAAGCAGTTCAAACCGTAATTCGTGGATTTTCGCCATTGGCACCGCTGAGGTATGAGACGGTGCATTGTCTTGGTGAAACAGGATTTTCTTTTTCTGAAAACGTGGCCGTTTTTCCGCAAGTTCTGCCCTCAGCTTGTCAAGTAATGATGCGTAGTATGCTCCTGTAATGGTTTTTCCGAAGATAATAGATTAAAATAACTCCATGGCTATCCCCCCCCCAAAAAAAGAACAGTCGCCATCACTTTCCCAGCCTAAAAAACCCAGCTTTTTTGAGCCAGTTCCCCCTTTGCAGCCCACTGTTTGGACTGTATTTTTGTTTCGGGCGTATAATAGTGTATCCCAATTTCATCTACAGTAATTACTTGGCGCCAAAACTCTGATTTATTGCGCCTAAACGGCGCCAACAAGCGTTGAAAATGTTCATTCGAACACGTTTTTGGTCTAACGTGAGCAAACGTGGCACCCAACGCGCGGACAGCCCTCTCATGTCTAAATGTTGATTTGATATGTGACAAACGTTCTTTTGACATGTTCATAGCCTCTGCTATCTCTCTCACTTTAATTCGGCGGTCATCTAGCACCATTTGTAGAACTTTGACGATGTTTTCGTCGGTAGTTGCAGTTTTGGGCGTCCCGAACGTTCATCGACTCCCAAGCTCTTACGGTCACGTTTAAATTCAGCTGCCCAAAATTTCACTGTGGTAAATGATGGTGCAGAGTCGCCATACACAGTATCCAACTCATCTTTGATTTGCGTAGGCGTATTGACTTTCAAAAACAAATATTTAATGACAGCTCGATATTCGATTTTGTCCATTTTCATAAAATCATTCATATCAACTCCCTCGAACGACTGGTACATAACAACTGAACATCCAAAGTGGCTGTAACTTTGCTAACTGCCAACAGATGGACAACGAAATTCACTAGCTTTTATTTACGAGTGCTGCCATCTTCATGTTGAGGTCGGAAACTTTTCAGACCACCCTCGTACAAGGGGAAGGGTGGCTTTGTTATTTTAAAGCTTCCCATAGGTTGGTTCTTGGACAACTCATAACAAATACAAAATTGGTAATTTTGTACAGGGCAATAAGAACAGATCAAACACATAATGTAACAATATTACGAGGGCTGTTCAAAAAAAAGAGTGATCATAATTTTTTTTTACGGTCATAATTTTTCGCACTAAAATTCAATCTTAGTATATTCTGTTAGCTTAATGTGAAACAAACACGCCGTAGTAGTTTCATTGTTGGTACTCCTGGTTTCTGCCTGTGAGAATCAGGCAAGTTCAGACATGTTCAGTATCGCCTACCGCTGCAATGGAGGTAACATGCAGTTAAAGTTGATGTTAGAGGAAGATCCGGAGTTTCTTTCAAACGTAATTACTAATGATGAAACTTGGCTACATCATTTTGATCCTGAGAGCAAAGAGCAAAGCTCAGTGTGGAAATCTCCTTCATCACCAAACCCCCAAGAAGCAAAAGTGGTTGCTTCTGCTGGGAAAGTTATGGTCATCTCATTCCTTGATATTCATGGAATGATTTATCAGCATATTGTACCTGCACACACACACACACACACACACACACACACACACACACACACACACACACACACACAAACACACACATACACACACCAGTAACTGGACCATTCTACAGGGATGTCCTAAAAACACCAAGTCCAAATCAGGCGCAAAAGACCGTATTTCCGTGAAGCAGGCCAGATGCTGCACTACGATAATGCGCGGCCGCATATTGCCAATGTTGTTGCTGAATATCTTGCAAAAATCAACGTGAAGTACCTCCCCTTCCCTCCCTATAGTCCGGGTTTAACCCCATGTGACATTTTACTATTCCTAACTTCGTAGGAGCCATTATCCATCATCAGAAGCAGTGGTGAAGGCTGCGGAGGCGATTTTGAAGGCTCTCAAAAATAATTTCCAGCATGTCTTTGAAGACTGGCAGAAACGCTTGGACAAGTGCATCGCATTCAGGGGAGACTGTTTTGAGAAGGGTCATCAAAATTATGAGGATGAGTAAAGGAACGTTGTCAAAAAACATCGTGATCATTCTTTACTGAACAGCCCTCGTAAAAGGAAGAGATAATGATTAGAAAGCTAAATACTTAAACTGAATGAAGCTTTTTATCTTCTAGAAAATGTAAGTATATTTGGGTAGAGATTGAAATATTATTATTGTGGGTTCTGAAACTAAGATAGTAACAAAAAGGCCTCATCAAAGATAACAAGGGCTATAAAGGTAATTTCTTAACTATGTTTTTAACTGATCTTATTTTTCTTTAGAATTATTCACCATCGACCGTCTGGTGTGAAAGTTTGACTAAAAGCGTAAATGTATGTACACTGTATTACACAAAGAGGTCCCTGACATGTCTCAATAGGAATCCTGTGGCCAATAGACACGCCAGTTCTCCAACTGTAGGCTTCATCAGCAAGTCAGTCGAGGTACAGGATTTACGAGCAGAAATACGCACGTCTTCAACTCTAACCAAAGATCGGAGTAAAAGGCAGATTTTTCATCTACTTCTGTAGCAGGCGGCCAGCTAATTAGCAATGTTGCACTCCTAGCCATTAAAGGATCCTTTTCAATTATCTTCTACCGATACCTTCTTTTATAATAATTACTTTTGTTCCTTTGTTTACCATGTTTAGTTACTTCTTCTTTGTTATGCTTTGTCTTAGGTGATGCCGTCTTCTTTTGTTTCATTTGAATAGTCCCCTTTAATTTCTGAGGCTTTGACTTGGGAAACATCTCGTAGGTTCTTCAACGCCAGGTTTTAATCACTACCATGAAATACTCCAGACCGCGGAACGTAAAGAAAGATTCGCATTAAAAAATCTTACCTCACTAACTTTCTCTAACCTCTATAGTTCATTACTTTTCTATTCACTACGTTCAAATCGAGCTAAACCTTTGCAGTAGTTTCACTGCATACAAAAGGAATAACAGTCAAATGTTTAAGGAGAAGTGGTACACCTTACTTACGAATGTCAATGTTTCTTTTTCTATTAAACTAGCATATACATCTGAACCATTTCAATAGGCCATGACCTTTGAACCAATAATAGGACACATGTGCAACTTTGGGAGAGTATAATACACAATTGTCAGATTACATTACACTATTTATATCTCAGAAAAATGTTGGAAGTGTCCTCCACCAGCATCTATACATGTTTGCACTGGTCTCACCATATTCTCTGAAGTTTTACGGAGAGTATCCTCGCCAATGTTACTTATTTCTGTTCGAACTGATTCCTTGAGAACATCAATTGTCCATGACCTATTCTTGTACACTCTATTTTTTAGATACCCCCAAAAGAAAAAATCCGGTGAGGTTAGATCAGGTCAGGGGAGCTGGGGGCTACAGACCTTTTGAGATTATTCGATTTTCAAAGAAACTGGCTACAAATTCATGGTATCATTAGATGTATGGCACGTTGCTCCATCTTGCTGGAAATAACCTTCTCTCAATTCGATATCTCCGTAAAGCTTCAGAGAATATGGTGAGATGAGTGCAAACATGTATAGATGCTGGTGGAGGACACTTCCAACATTTTTCTGAGATATAAATAGTGTAATGTAATCTCCCAATTGTGTATTATATTCTACCAAAGTTGTACGTGTGTCCTATTATTGATTCAAAAGTCATGGCCTATTGAAATGGTTCAGATTTATATCGATCACACTATACTGGCAGAACTAATTACTCTCAAACCAGCGGGATGGCTCAAACGGTTTCGTCTGAGGCTCGCATTCAGGAGGCCCGAGTTCCATTCCCCTCGTCAAACTACCTGACACATGCGTTTCTTCCGACGTTTTTCTGGGTCGCCAGGCTAATGCTGGGTAAGTTAATTACATCCCCGAATTTCCTGTCCCTCCATTTTATAACATCTCTCTTTCAGGGTAGAGGCGTCGGCGGGAGTCTCGGTGCTGCATGGCAGGATGATATGCTCTTGGTCAACACTTCCTCCTCCGGTAGTATGGTTTTCGGTCTCCAACCCGGTCTGGTGGAACAGTTTCCGGACTGCAGTCGTATAAGCTGCCGGTTGTAGTACCCTCCCGGGGAGCTTCCAACTATAAAGAGTAGGGACCCTGCCCTCTGTATTGTCGTGGCTCCTTGGGACGGCCGTCCTGTCTTTTATAGCCTCCTCCTTCCTCTCGGGGATGACCCACTTGGGGTATAGGTACATTAAAGCACAGGTTTCGGTACCGAATCCTCTCCGTAGGGTAATCCAATTCAATTTGATTTTTTGACATGTCGAATGGAATCTATACCTGAAGTTTATAATTACAGTATTTGAGTTAGAGTTAGAAAAAAATAGCATAATATTATCCAACAGTGGTACCGTGTGGTACAAATTTCATCCTTCTAACGTAAATGTTCTATGAATACCTATTGAAAAAATGTTATAAATTGCAGGAACATTTAAAGATAAACAATATATGCCTGGTCTAGGATGATGCAGTTCTCAGAAGCTGTTATGTAGGGAAGATTAACATAGTTGTAATTTTATGTAGCTATTTAGTACTGTCCCATTTTTCTAATCCTCTAACACATATACTTTTACTTTTTATTGCGTATACCACTAGTGCTCCTTGAACAAAACGAGACAAAGTTCAGAAATCACCATTCTATTTGCATATACCATCATAACATTGATAGTTTTGTAGAAAAGGTAATGTGATTTTAACATTATGAACTATCTCCTCTTAACAACTGAACACTGGCGATGTTATCGTGAGAAATAATTGAATGTCGGCAGCACTTGAAAGGAATGATACAACCCGAACCATAGAAATTTATTTATGCTACAAAAAAGTTGGTGAAATAAACTGTGTTTTATAGAATTTTTTAGTATGTTTTCTTTTTATGCCTTAATGTGTACCAATTGTACAAGATTATATAAAATACCTACGGCGACAAAATTCAAGATTTTCATTTGTCATGTAAATATATTTTATATGTGATATTTTAAACAAAATCATTACATACATTTTTTAGAAAAGATACTTTAGAAAAATATTCCATATACAGGTACTTTGGGGTTAGAGGGCTTGCTTGAAAACGTCAGCGTTATGAAAGATTCAATTTGTTTGGATCTCTTATAAACACAATTTTTTTAGTTTATTTTTAACATCAGCACATTCCGACATCAGTTATTACTGTAGTTTTAAATACTTTAGTAATTTTTACTTACTTTACCACTAGGGCTAGGAAGTTCAAGACCTATAAACTGTCCACAAAGAACCTATGAAAAAACCGATTAATATCCCCAAAAAGATCTAAAGATTGGAAAGAAGGACGTCTTACTGACTTAGTTTTTGTCAAGTTTGAGGACAGGATTTCTTTCACAAACTTAAATTGAAGTTAAACCAATCTATCCACTCCTACCTCTTGGTCCAGGTAGTTGGTACGAAAGCGATAATTGGAGAAGGTTTACTAGGTTCTCTACTGGTGCTAATGACTTGAATACAATAGAAAGGGTCCTCTCACCTGTCACCTGCTGTAACCAATCTTAGGAGTGCGTATTAGTTAAATTAGAATTTACGCTAGACTCTGTTGTAAACGGAAATAGTAGTCAAAAGAGAAGTTACGAGTTACGTTAGACCAAAAATGTGTTCGAATGAACATTTCCAACGCTTTGTTGGCGCAGTTTAGACGCAATAAATCCGAGTTTTGGCGCCGATTAATTACTGTAGATGAAACTTGAATACACCATTATACTCCCGCAACAAAAATACATTCCAAACAGTGGACTGCAAAGAGGGGACCGGCTCAAAAAAAAAAAAAAAAAAAAAAAAACAGCTTTTTTTCGGCTGGGAAAGTGATGGCGACTGTTTTTTTTTTTTTTTTTTTTTTTTTTTTTTTGGATAGTCATAGAGTTATTTTAATCGATTATCTTCAAAAAGGAAAAACCAATACAGGAGCATACTACGCACCATTACTTGACAACCTGAAGGCAGAACTTGCGGAAAAACGGCCACATTTTCAGAAAAAGAAAATCCTGTTTCACCAAGACAACGCATCGTCTCACACCTAAGCGGTTGCAATGGCGAAAATCCGCGAATTACGGTTTGAACTGCTTGACTCACCAGATCTAGCCCCAAGCGACTTCTTGTTGTTCCCTCATCTGAAAATTCCGTTCGGAGGACAGAGATTTTCGTCAAATGAAGAGGCAGTCACCTTCGTGAACAATTATTTTGCAGAGAAAAACGCAGAGTATTCTTTGGACGGGTTACAGAGACGGGAGCATCGCTGGGAGAAGTGTGTAGAGTTACAAGGAGACTATATTGAAAAATAACAGAAAAAAAAAAATCGGAAAAAAATATCTTGTATCTTTATTAGTTCGGAAATTTTTCAGACCACCTTCGTACAGTTACCAAAAAGAATGAAAAAAGTATAGAAAGATAGAAAACAAGTCGTTTAATGCAAAAAAAAATGCTGGAAAAGGACTTTTAAATATAAAAAAAAAATAGTTAAAAGGCAAAAAGTGCAACTAAAAATTCTAAAATAAGGACGTTTACATAAAGAATGCTATAAAGGTTAAAAAGACAAATCAATTCTTTCATTTTCTGGCCCTTAGTGATCCATAATTAAGATATATTATGTAAGGCCACATCTTCAGACACAAGGGGAGCGAACAGGATTTTTCCTCAACGTCCTAGCCCCAGTTATCACTTATCTAGATAAATCCAACGCTAAAATTTATTCAACACGATTTAATGCTCCCTCCCCAGAATTAAAAACAAAAACATATTATAAAAGGCCCATGTCTCTCTTTCTCTGTACGTGCATGTGTGTTTATGTCAGAGAGATGGGTGGGGAGGATTAGTACTTACAGTTCTCCCATCCGTTGTGTAACCGCTGAAACCGTTCTCCGTTGACGAATGAGAACTCAGGGAAGGAAGTTCGTGTTTAACTTCACATAAACCAGTTTGAATGTCATTTTCATGCTAGACAATACCCTAGAGTGGTACTAACATATTACTGTTATATTGCGTGTGGTCAAGGTTACGTGAACACGATTTGATACTTCGACAGTTGTATTATGCTCCAAAACACAGTGGAACAAACTATGCAGGAGTTACAATTATGCTTTTTGCGGATGCTCCTATTTATTAATAATAAGGTATATCTCCTCCAAGTTCGCCATGTTACTCGTAGGCAGGCCAACACAACCCACAGCCCACCCGACTGCGGTCCAGAAACGGCCCCATCAGACCCAGCTCCGAGACCGGAGGGGGAAATTTTACAAAGAGCATATCATCCTGCCATGCAACGCCAAGACACCCTCGACACTTCTACCCTGAAAGAGACCACTAGATGAGAGATGGTGTGAAATGATAATGCAGATAAAATGGAGGGACAGGAAATTCGGGGGATGTAATTAACCCCCATAAACCCTATGGGTTAGATAGGTCAACCACGGCAATGGAACCCGGACCTTCCGAATGCAGCCCACGGACGATACCGACAGAGCCAACCCCCTCGGTCAATACCGTCAGTAGCTACTAAATTTTACTGCAAAAAGAATCTCTCACAAATAAGGAATAAAGAATAAAATAGCATCTGCGCATTTCGTTACAGGGAGTTCAACTTCCCAAACGTTGTGCTTACTTTGACATTAAAATTGCACAGTGTATTTCCAGCCGAATAAAGAAAGAAATGTGTGAGCTCTACACAAATCACTTCTTGTACACTAATGACAACCTTTCATTCACAATATTTTACTTTCAAATATCCCCATGTCCTTCAATATAGAGGGTTCAGAGAGAGAGAGAGAGAGAGAGAGAGAGAGAGAGAGAGAGAGAGAGAGAGAGAGAGAGAGAGAGAGAGAGAGAGAGAGAGAGAGAGAGAGAGAGAGAGAGAGAGAGAGAGAGAGAGAGAGAGAGAGTGTCATATCCAGAGCTGGGACGTTTAGGACCCCCGCGGGAAAACAGCAAACTGCTACGCGACGTAATACAATTTACTACGTCATGCGTCAAAACGCTCATAGGCGTACAATCAGTGCAGGCGCTGCCGTGTGGCGGTATTTGGAAACTGATTTGTTCACTGACAGTGAAGAACATAAATGTCAGAAACACGCATGATGGGCAGAGTTAGCAAGAGGTGATATTTTCACATAGAAGGGAGAAAATATCCAATGCAAGGTATGCTATGTAGAAATTAAGGCACTAAACCCAAATGGCTAAGACAGCACTGCAACACTAAGAACCGTCAAGCAAGGATTTTAGCAAGAACAGAGGTCGAGGAACAATCAGGGCCAAGTGTAACTTCACCGTCTCAGTCCGAAAGGTTATTTTAAAACAGTAACCATTAAAAATAATTTGCAAGCACATAAGGAAACCGTCCTTGCAAAGCAATGTGATCTGCAGTATTTTATTTTGCACCTGTTACATCATTCGATGTCGAGAGAAGAGTTTGAAACTACAAATATTGCTTGAGTGACAGAAGGAGGAGATTCACCTTCGAAAAGTTTAAAATGTATGTTATACACTGTAATAAGTTGAACAACTGAAGAGTGGGCATTTATTTTGTATTGCAAAAATAATTTATTTTAATTTATTATTCAAAATGTGAATTGTTATACATCTACTTCTACTGAATGATTCTAAATACTGTGGGATAATTTACATATTGTTTTATTAAAATAGTCTGTATACCCCTAAGGCGGCCGACCTTGTTTACTATTGGAGTTAGACCACGCCCCTCTTCCTATAGTCACAGAATGCACGCACAAGCCGAGTCCTAGAAGTCCTACCTCTAGTAATGTCACTTGAAATTTGTATGCCAGATGACCGTTGAATCCCCATTTCCATTTTCTAACATACTACTCATGAGAATTTTGTGACGTAACTGCAGAAAGTTATGGTTGAATGAAGCAAATTTCTATGACAAGCCAGAAATATTACTTTCAATGTTGGAAAATGCTCACCAATTTAATATTAAATTTGATGGTTATCTATAAGTTGCTCTATACTTTTACCCCCTTCTTTTCCTTGCTTCCGCGCTTTACTGTGTTTTTTTTTCAGTTAATTTACATATATGCACAATACACACCAACACCCATGCCCAAGGCGGGACTCGAATCCGCGACCTTCTACGCGGCGGAACCGCTAGTTGGTTTTGGACGTCTTCACTACCAGTTACACCCTGTTCTGGCTTCCGGGTCCAGCTTAGGTTAAAAATACGTTTATGTTAAGTCTGATGCTCTATGCATGCGAGATTTCGTTCTCCGGTTACAGCGGATGCACAATAGGGGAGGATGCTACATGAAAGCTGTCTTTGGTGGAGCTGCCATTAAACAGGTATCATGCCCCGGCCATGTGGGCACCCCCGGTAACGAAGGCTGAACCATTGTGGCTTTCAAATGGGAAGATATTCGTCCTTGAGCGCTATTAGGCCAGCTTCCAATGTCCTGCTGTCATATTGCATTCACCTAAATGACGATCACCAAGTGAACCCATATCTAGGAAATACTATTTGCGTTAAGACAGACATTCAGATAATGCAAAAAGTGATCCACGAGGAACATAGAATCTGATGTTTTAAACATAACCTAAAAAACTTATATTTTTAGCTCAAATAGTTGTTATAATACAAATAAATAAAATACTAATATACTATAACAATGCATGCAACGAGAACACTAGTGAACATCATTATTAGTTGTACCGTTGTAATTACTCAGAACTGAAATGTAAACAGTGGACGTGATAAAAGAATCACTTTGAACAAGTCAAGGTGTTTGTTAAAATCGAGAAAGCAAACAGTTCACGTCCTGTTAGCCTGTACAATGCTGCATCAGTAGACTGCCAGTACAACCAAATTGAGTTAGTGTGTTCTTCAGTAAAACGGGAGTTGCAAACAGAAATAATATTTGTAAACTGGCTGACGAACGACTTATTCACGAAAAATTAACAAGGTAGCACAAGACTGGGAAAACTGTAAGACATGCACATAAACTGCAAGAAGACAACTTTTGGAAAGAACAAATTTTGGATCCTAATCATACATTTGCAATACTCGGACGATGAAGACAGTGACAATAACGAATTCTCTTGACGTAAGTGACTTCCATAACTATATGGATGCACCTTTGTTAGTTCCATTGTAATACAAAAAAAAAAAAAAAAAATAGGCAATTCATAAGTTGGTAAAATTCATAGATAGTCAACATTAAAAATTCAATGCCATGGCCGGGATTTAAACCATGGATCTCCTGGTTTTCGTCCAGTCGCTCTAATCCATTGAGCTACCATGGCCAACTTGCCATTATGACACTAAATTCTCCATTTGACTCGTATATTTCCCCGGTAAACCACAAGCTCTCTCGTATTCGAGATTACACCGTTTGTGGTGACTTACCATCACGAGTACTTGAGTCCCAGACTTCATTATTTAACTCTTATTATTCTAGTTAATTGATAACTAACCAGAAGATCCGTGGTTCAAATCCCGGCCGTGGCATTGCATTTTTCATGTTGACTATCTACCAAAAACCTTAGCCTATATACGGCTAGTGTGAAGAAATTATTAATTTTCATCAATTAACTAAAATGGTAACATTCAGTTTAGTTCCCTTACGACTAGCGTCAAGGAGACTTGCATGCTCTAGGATAGCGTGCGAGAGAGGGGGGGATATGCAAAGAGTGAGGGTAGCACTGAGCACGCAAACGTGTCTCATTCGCTGCAGACCAGAACTCTTCGCATTTGAAAATACGTAAGTATGCACTCTCCATTGAAGTGGTCTTCAAAATTTTAAAAACGGCACCTTTTGGATATAACAGACACGAGCGCAGCAGTGGCAAGGATGGTATTCCTGAAAGGACAGCTTTTGAGAAGCGCTACCTCCTTTCTATCTTACACCCCAAAATGTAAATAACCACCCTACCAAGGGAAGCTATACGTGTACAACATCGGCACTCTAAGGGCCTATCTCACACAGAGAGATGGAGCGAGTTTTGTATTTACTTGTCATATACAATTAACTTTTGTGTTACTGCATGCGCCTCTGTAAAGTTTTATAGTGCATTTTATATTTGTAATGGACTTAGCTCCGACTTCTTCAGCTCTTTACGCTGATGATACAGTACTTAATTATTCTCATGTTAATCTCCAGCAGGCACAACAAGTAGTACAGCTCTCTTTAGATCGCCTAACTCATTGGTTCAGCACTTGGCGGATCTCTTTGAACCCTCAGAAAATCGAGGCTAAAATCTTCACTCTTCGCCGATATACTCCGCTTCCTCCGTTGTGTCTCTACAGGAACAATGTCCCTTGACTCCCCAATACAATTCCCGTTAAATACCTTGGAGTGCTTTTGGACTCTCGACTGACCTGGCATGCTCACATCGATCGTCTTATATCACTGGCCTCCGGGCGACTTTCAAAACTCTCACCTCTGTTGCATCGCCGTTCCAGCCTCGGCCTACAGTCTTCATTGTTACTCTACAAATCATTCATTAGTCCGCTTATTACTTATGCCTGCCAAGCACTCACATGTCATCTGCGTCGTCTTTAAGTTATACAGAATCGCTTCATGCGCATCGCTATCAACGCTCCATGCTTCATCCGTAATCAGCTGCTCCATCACGAACTAGGACTCTTACCTCTTCATGACTACATTCGCAGGCCCATCGTTTCTTTTCCACACTGCAAGAAGTTCCAAGAGCTGTGCATTATAGCATCGGCGCCCGCACGCGCCAACCCTCACGCTTAAAGAGGAGACTACCACAGGACCTGCTTCTGAGTGATACATCTGATTGCAGTGATTCTAGTGCTTGATGCATGTCTTACATCTTCAATGTTGACATAATTTCTCAGAGAGTATTATTGGAGTTCTAACTTAATGTAGTTACGGGGCGGCCCGTTAGCCTAACCCTGAGTGTTATTGTTCTTCAATTTATTGTTCTGTTACCTTCTTTTCACTCTGATCTGTAAAGCATTGTACTGCTGATCGATCAATAAAAATTATAAAAAAATATTTGCAATGTTGCTGCAATATTTCATCCTTTCCATGTACCAAGGATATAATGCCCGCATGTAATACCCTGTGTATAAAAAAATCTTCACGTTACATTTTCAAAAGAAATTTCCTCAGAGCTACTCAGTGCCCAATAACTTCTTGTGCATACAAACCTGTGCTAACTGATAAACTCCATTGACTTGAAGGAAATATCAAATTGCAATGACCGGAATAATATTCTAGGTACAACCTGCATCATAAACTTAATGTTATTACATGATTAGTGTAATGTTCAAAATTATTGCACATATTTTGAAGGTGTTTATAGCATGAACGCACGCATACTATAGATATGTATTTTAATACAACCTTAGTTGTAAAGCTATACTTTAATAATATAAATGAATCTACTAAAGTAATACTTTAATATTAAGGATGGATTGAATTTCACTTTAACCACTGTATAAATAAAAGACAATCATTAGACCTACATTTACATTGTTTCCCTACAAACGACTTGCCAACATCCATTCTCCTATATTAGGTATTAGCCAACGAGGTTTGTGACATGGCCTTGGTCTAATTAGCCCTATATTCCAGAAAATAAAATTATAAAAATATTACTACTTTATGATAGTTTAATTAAAAACCAGTAAGCATTTTTAATGATTAAGGTTAAGTACTGAATAAAACATTGTATGGTACATACAAGACTTATTTATATGTACACTCGAGAAAATTAGCAAACCTTCCATTCGTCGATAAAATACGTCTTGATGCACTACTACATAATAACTATTAATGCACACAAACCCGAAGTAGAATAAGCTTGTGTCTTTAGGCCCACAATAACAAAGCATAAACTACTGACTGTCAAGCAGTTATAACTTATATTACATAGAATTCACCGAACGGGATGGCTCAGGCGGTTTCCCTTGTCGCCACCATTCGGGATATCCGAGTTCGATTCTCGTGGTTGGCCTACATGACCAATGGAATTTTTCGGTGGTTTTCTCGGGTCGCCAGGCGAATGCTGGATAGGTTAATTACATCCCCCGAATTTCTGTCCCTCCATTTCATAACATCACTCATTTGATGGTGTCTTTCAGGGTAGAAGTGCCAGCGAGTGTCTCAGCGTTGCATGGCAGGATGATATGCTCCTGGTAAACACTTCCTCCTTCGTAGGACTATCTCCGGTCTCTGGGCCGGCCTAGTGGGCCGTTTCAGAACCACGGTGTGTGAGATGGGGGTTGTATTGGCCTGCCGGGGAGTATCCAACTGGTCAGTTCTATGGAACCTACCCTCTGCACTGTCGTGTCTCCTTATGTCGGCCACCCTCTTTCTCCTCTCGTGTCATTCTTCCTCCAGGGGATGCCCCACTTGGAGCATAGGTACAATAGACCAAGACTGATCGCAGTGCCAAATCACCTCCGTACGATATATCCTATCTAACCTACATAGGTTTTAACAGATACTTCTGTACCATTGAAGACCAAATTAGATCGAAACATTAAACATTTCTCCAACCTCGGAAGCAAATGACATGCCCACAATGGTTCTTGAATTAAAAAATCCAACTTGTGTGTGAGAAACGTGGTCAAGTATTGAAAGTTAAATTTGGTTAGGTTTAGAACGGATCATTGACGTTGTAGGCTATCCCAATACTACCGATAGATACTTTCACAGGAACACTTACTAACGAAGCGTTACATTGTGGGAACCATGTCAGCGGCTAGCAAATCTCTCCGTGGACATGCTCCATTTAAGGTTTTATGCTTCCGAGAATGCACTTTCATCGCCACTGTGTTGGCATCCTTCTACACAAGCAATCCTCCATTAAATAGAAGGAACATTTGGTATACACGTGTGAGAATGCGTAGTTAATTATAAAACCACTTAAACCCATTTTGTTGTCTGTTCCACTGCGCGTAACCCCATTCCCCCTGGCAGACATGTTCTCTTAGACATATTGTAAATACAATCCCAAATTAGAACGATCCTGTTGTCAACATACGGGAGGTGAGACAGACATACTTTAACGGAACGCACTTAGGTTGTTAAGAAAATCTCCCCATGCTAAACTACCCTTTATGTGCAAAATATTCGTTTTTCAAACGATAACAATGAATGAAGTTGCAATTCCTGTAGAGCAGTCAGTTAAATATCTTGCCTTAACTTTGGATTCGAAATTAACATGGAATCAACACCTAGCTGAAATTACCAAGAGCTGCAGGCATGGTATTATACACGTTACGTTAATGTCAGAGGTACTACTTCTATTAGTCCTGGACCCGTAGGACCAAGGATCCGGGCCTCCTTCGACCAGGGAGTTACCCAGCTGTCCCAAAAGGGCGCCCGGCGTCCTCCGTGGGGCTTTCCATAGGGTAAGACCTAGAAACTAACAAGCCCCCAAATCTGGTCCTGTGAACACAAGACGGGATGAAAGTGGATACGCCACTTACGCGCACCAACTCCAAAATGGGAAGGCTACCGATATGACCTCGGTGGGGCCGTCTGGTGATCAAACACACCTACTAGCTATGCAAGCTAGTGCGCGGGAATATATGGCTTCCCACAACCCCGTAGACTTCCGGAGACGTACGCGATCTCCCACGGGTATCGGGAACCACTGCCCCCTCGAGTCCAACCCAATCCGAACTACTCCCAATCAGGGAGGGGCTTGAATGTTCGGCACGAGGTTCCTCTAGTAACGTCAGGCATGGTATTATACAATTAAAACTCATTTCACACACACACAAACAGGTTATCCAAAACGGATACCTCAGGAAGACTGGTGCACCGTGGTATGTGCTACATGACGACATAAGAATTCCGGAGGTGAGTGAAGTCCTCCGCAAGAGCTATAGTAGACTACAGAGCACCTTCAACAAACATGCAAATCATCTAATTCAACAAATTCCAACTAATTACTCTCCAAATCCGGCAATGAAAACATTGAAAAGGAGAAGACACATTGACTTAAGACTTTGATCATCGATATTTCCAAAGGAACTTCAGTAACACCGCTGGATGGCTTCCTCAGCATATTTCAAATTGTTATTTTGGTTTGTATTTTCAAAACTGCAATGTATTTAATATACAATAAAGTTTACTTGAATTAAACAAATTGTTGTTTTTTTATCTAAAAATGAAACCAATACTTTTAATTAAGACAGCATACGTTCAACATTTTTGCATAAGAAGTAAAATGCATTTTTTCACCCCAAAGATTTTATCATGTAAACACCAATTTTTTTAAGGACTGGGACCACATAGGAACTTCCGGTTTTTTAAAATACACGTGGACTCTTTGTGAATGCAGGACAGAGATGGCAGCACTGTACAGTGGATAGAACTCTAGTGGCAGCGGCGAGAGTTAGGACTGTTTTTGATACTTAAAATGCTGACGTTTTCATTGCAAGAACAGCGTGTAATCATTCCTTTTCTCCATTTTCGTGGTGTGACACCAACTGAAATTTATCACCAGTTGGGTGAGGTATGTGGTGGTGGTAAAGTCTGTCTAGTCAACGCGAGTGCAGTTGCCTCACAAAGGAAACGGACCCTACCGCCCACTAATGGCCGTCGTAAATCTATCTCCACACTTCAGAAATGGAACACTTTCGTTAATGACCAATAGCAACCCTGATTTTCTGGAAACGACAGCCGCATGTTTACTCCATGTGGAGTTTCAGTTACCAAAGTTCCAACTTCCAGTTGATCTGTTTCATTACGTGCAGAAATTCGTTAACGGGAACTCTAAGCAAATTCAAGCGCTTGTTTTAAACACGTAAAGGTGCTGAAAAAAAATCTTGGTAAGCAATCATGCAATGAACCCGATAAATTTTGGATATTCGCCGAAATACAGCTTTTTTTGTATAATTCACGTCCTCCAACGTTAAGTCATATCGGACGATGAATGGAATAGGTGAAATGATGTTCAAATGAGCCCAGGGTCCATAGAGCTTAGAGTTACCGGACATTCGTGTTTCAGGGTAATGGAAAATCACGGAAAAACCTTATCCAAGTAACTCACCCTGACTGACATTCGAACTCGGGACCTCTTGAACGTGAGGCAGACTTGCTACCACCACGTTACCGAGGCGGGCTCACAGAAATACAGTAAGAAAAATTGTGAGGAAAGGAATACCAAAGACGTCGATCAAGCGTGCAAACAAAAGGAAACGTTTCGATAATTTCACATGTGATTTAATTCGCCGAGAAATTTATAGATTCAATGCAAAAGGGAGAGCGCCCACCTTAGGTGAATTGGTTGCACATTTGCAACAAATTTGTGATTTACCTTATGGACACTGCACTTTGCGCGGCCTCCTAAAACAGCTGGGTTTCAAATATCGCACTTTGAATAAGATAAGGGTTATTATGGAATCCAGTAGAATTGTAGCTTGGCTATATATATATATATATATATATATATATATATATATATATATATATATATATATCAAAACTAAGCAAGTTTCGCGGTGATGGGCATAACAATTTATTTAGACGAAACCTCGTACGACATCCATGACGTATCGAGAAAGGTGGCAACCTTGCAGAAAGGACTGGGAGAGGGAGGGTCTGTGCTGTAAAACGATTATAAGGATTCGTCGAAGGATGCGGCCGAACTGCATTCGGGTTAACTAAACAGACTTTACCATGGATGTGTCTAATTGTGCGCTCCTGGGTGAGACAGTTCAATGAAGGCAGAACATCGTGTGACAACAAACCAAGACAGTTGCACACATCGCCTCCAAAACTGACATTTCCGTGGGATCTATGCACACAATCCCGCATAAAGATCTGAAAATGCTCATTAGCGATCCTCCAAAACAACGTTCTCTACTCGCTGAATCATGTCGTCAGATTGGCTCGTGCGAGGTCGTGAGTGTCTTGGTTTGTTGTCACACGATGTTCTGCCTTCATTGAGCTGTCGCACCTAGGAACGCATATTAGACACATCCAGGGTACCATCACCACATGCCTCACTCAACTGGCGATGAATTTCAATAGGTGTCACACCACGAATATGGAGAAAACGAATAATTACACGTTGTTCTTGCAATGAAAACGTCACCATTTTAAGTATCAAAAACAGTCCTTACTCTCGTCCTTGCCACTAGAATCCTATGCATTGTACAGTGCTGTCATCTCTGTCACGCATTTTCACGTGTAATTTTTTTTAACAGAAATTCTTATCTGGTCCCAGTCCTAAAGACAAAATAGGAGGTGTTATAACTTGACCCTACCTCGTACTTCAAACACATGATATTTTAGTCCAAACCGTCAGCCATTTTTTTTTTCACAAAATGAAAAATTAAATTCTTCCACGTAAACGTTAGTCTCGAATGAAGTGCTTTTCTTGTAGTTGTATCTTCGTATCACATTTTACACATACGCATGGAGTCGTTTTACTATGTTTTATTTTAAGGGGGCCTCAAAACATGAAAGACTTCTCAACGAGTTCTGAAAGATTGTTTCATACAGAACAATTACTTTTTTGATATATAACAATACATTCCAAGAAAAGAATGCATTTAAAAAACTGTAAATTGTCTTTTAAAAAACTTTACTGCACAACGTGGATTCAAAATTAGACAAAATGCACAAAACGAGTTCCTAACTGTATATAGCTTGCAGAAACCTAAAGGGAGAACAGTGCCGTTGCCCAAAACACCTGCAATTGCGGAAACAAAAACCGGCCTATTACATTAGGTAACAAAACACTGTAGTATATAACCGATGATACGATGGCTAGATCTTTCTCACATTTTTTCCGTCCTAAAACTTTCGCCATTGTCTGCTTCACCATAAGACATTTCACCTACATTTTTCGCCTCGGACTGCATTCGCTCTGGTTTGTTTCACCTAAATACGTTTCAACCGGACATTTTATGTTCTCCAAGATATGATTTTGCCTATGTTAATAGTGAATTGAGAGCTTATTGAGAACTCTGCTTGCCTGCTCGAGTTTCTGGTGTTATCCACTGGTTGGCAGTGAGTGACGTCATTAGTAACTGGATCAATGTGGTGAAAGAAAAATTTTTAATTTTGACCTACCACAGGCGAATATCGCAGTGAAATTACCAAATCCTTTCACCGCCGTGACGTACATTTGTCTATTTCAGTCTCTGATTAATGACATTCAACTGTTGCAAAATGCGTTTGTATTATTTTTATTTGTTCCATTCCCCGCCTTTAGCCCTAGGTAGCGTGGTGGTAACGAGTCTGCCTCACGTTCAAGAGGTCCGGAGTTCGAATCTCGGTCAGGGTGAGTTACCTGGATAAGGTTTTTTCTGGGTTTTCCCTTATCCTGAAAGACGAATGTCGGGTAACTCTAAGCTCCATGGACCCTGGGCTCATTTGAGCATTATTTCACCCATTCCATTCATCGTCCGATATGACTTAACGTTGGAGGACGTAAAATTACATAAAAAACGCCTTTAACTGCAATGATCATATCGGCGGCCGTTCTCCTTTGGAACATATCGAAGGTGTTAACTCGTATTTGTTAGATCACCCATTCACACTTTCAGACTCCGGGGAAGATGAATTATCTTGGTCGGAGAAAAATTCCTACCCCACCGTCGGGAATCGAACCCGGGACCCCCAGCACAGCAGGCAGGAGCTCCACTGACTGAGCTACCGGGCCA
The DNA here is from genome assembly GCA_030765055.1 of Mantis religiosa. Taxonomy (NCBI): domain Eukaryota; kingdom Metazoa; phylum Arthropoda; class Insecta; order Mantodea; family Mantidae; genus Mantis; species Mantis religiosa. The sequence goes on from CM060958.1 coordinate 98,746,166, forward strand.
GCCGCGTTTGTGTTCTTAATATAAATATACAATTATTATTATTATTATTATTATTATTATTATTATTATTATTATTATTATTATTATTATTATTATTATTATTATTATTATTATTATTATTATTATTATTATTATTATTATTATTATTATTATTATTATTATTATTATTATTATTATTATTTTGCATATCGAGTTTAGCTTAATGATATTTAAATTCGGGCTGCGCCGTGGCCGGGCAGATTAGACCGCTTGACTCTCATCAAGGTGGCCCGGGTTCGATTCCAAGTCGTGGACAACACGCGCTGGGGCAGGTTTCCTACGGCTTCTTCCACCACCATTTCACCAATTGCTCCGTTATGATCTCTTTTATCTACTTCGCCTTCATGCCGTCATCTACTTCTCTCTCTCTCTCTCTCTCTCTCTCTCTCTCTCTCTCTCTCTCTCTCTCTCTCTCTCTCTCTCTCTCTCTTTCTCTCTCTCTCATATTCCAGGCATCGAAATAACCACCCATCCTGGTTCTCTGTCGAATCCAGAGTTTCGGTCCCTGAACCCGACATCTAATGACATAAGGGGTAGATGACCAAGAATCCCGACACAACGATAGTGGTATAACTAGTGAAGTTAAAAAAACGGAACATATTTAAATTCGAATGTTTATTAAATACATATAATAAGCTTTCCAGATAACACTTGTGAATATTTGCGATACCTAACCTGAACTAGTGTAATACTACCGTCAGAAGTTGTTAGCCCTTCAGAGAAACTCCATGTATCACAAGAGTGTACCCTTGCATTGCATAAGCATGAGAAGTCTTGGGTGAAACTGATTGGAGTAATATTTCAAACATACATAGAAACTTATGAACAGTTAGTTTATGCCCGCCTCGGTAGTGTGGTGGTAGCATCTCTCCGAGTTCGAATCTCGGTCATGGTGAGTTACCTGGATAAGGTTTTCTCCGGGGGGTTTCCCTTATCCTGATAGACGAATATCGCGTAACTCTAAGCTCCATGGACCCCGGACTCATTTGAGCATCATTTTAACCAATTTCATCCATCGTCCGATATGACAACGTTGGAGGACGTAAATTAAAACAAAACATTATGAACAGTTACTATTTCAAAACATGACAGCCATGACGGATTAACATTGCGTATGAGTACTTGGATTGTGAAAGCGTGTAAGTTCACCAGCAGAACAACAGCTGTTATGGCGTTTATTTTAAACAAAAGGCGACCGTTAATGGGGGTGTGTGGTTTTGGTGACAACCTCCCCTATGTTATCGCTTGCCAGTCCGGTTCTAACCCCCTTCTTTCCCTTCCTCCTCAGGTTGAACTTTGAGGGGTAGCAGGTTGTAGACAATACAGCTTAATACAACGCCGTTCTTCCTCCTGTTAATGAATTGTCGCCAGTTACGGGCATTAGGTGCTAACAGTGTCATCAACAGTACGATAATTTACCTTAAGGATAGCACAATTTCGTTCAGAATATGTGGAATATAACATAACATTTCCAATATTGTATTATAACAACATTTTACTGCCAGTAATTAAACTGACCAAAGATATAGTTGATTATGTTTACTTGCAAACGTGAATTGGCTCCTAATCCTTAATAAAAAGGACTTTGACCTTGCCCTTTCTGTTTTATGTAATATCTTCTGACTGCAGCTCATTGAAATAGAAGGCTTACTCGCCTAAAGAGACAAATCCGTGCTATTTTTGGTATATAAACACACAACATGCATTAAAAGCAACAATTCTAGGATACTTAAGAGGGAAAAGTCCACTAACACCCAACTTCAGCCATTTCATCCTTCAATAGTAACTTGAAAAGATATTACTGCACATATAAATGGAAACTCCTAAATAAGTGAAAAAATAAAAGGCCTGGTAAACTAACATTTAAGTCATTTTACTTAACATTTAAATTCAATCAGAAGTTTCAATTTATCAATAAATTCAATCAGAACATTGAAATTCAATCAAGATAAAGTAAAGCTCAATATAATCACCCCGCATCGGCAGCGTGGATGGTAGCGTGTCTGCCTTACTTTCAAGAGGTCCCGAGTTCCAATCTCGGTCAGGGTGAGTTACCTGGATAAGGTTTTTCCCGGAGTTTACTCTTATCCTGATAGACGAATGTAGGGTGATTCTAAGCTCTATGGATCTTGGATTCATTTGAGCATAATTTCATCCATTCCACTCATCGTCCGATATGACTTAATTAAAAAAATACTTTAATCCAATCCATTCATACCACTTACAATTAAAAGATTAATGGCTGCCTCGGTAGCGCAGATGGTAGCATATCTGCCTCATGTTCAAGAGATTCCAAGCTCTAATCTTGGTCAGAATAAGATTTACCCTTATCCTAAAGGATGAATGTCTGGTAACTCTAAGCTCTAAGGACCCTAGGCTCATGTGAACATCCTTTCATTCATCGTCCGATATGACTTAACGTTGGAGGGTTTCCCTTATTCTGAAAGATGAATGTCTGGTATCTCTTAAGCTCTATGTACCCTGTACTCATTTGATCATATCATTCATCGTCCGATATGACTTAACGTTGGAGGTTTTCTCTTATCCTGAAAGATGAATGTCTGGTAACTCTAAGCTCTATTCACCCTGTACTTATTTGGTCATATCATTGATCGTCCGATATGACTTAACGTTGGAGGTTTTCTCTTATCCTGAAAGATGAATGTCTGGTAACTCTAAGCTCTATGTACCCTGTACTCATTTGGTCATATCATTCATCGTCCGATATGAGTTAACGTTGGCGGTTTTCTCTTATCCTAAAAGATGAATGTCTGGTAACTCTAAGCTCTATGTACCCTGTACTCATTTGATATCATTCATCGTCCGATATGACTTAACGTTGGAGGTTTTCCCTTATCCTAAAAGATGAATGTCTGGTAACCCTAAGCTCTATGTACCCTGTACTTATTTGATCATTTCATTCATCGTCCGATATGACTTAACGTTGGAGGGTTTCCCTTATCTGAAAGATGAATGTCTGGTATCTCTTAAGCTCTGTGTACCCTGTACTCATTCATCGTCCGATATGACTTAGCTTTGAAGGTTTTCCTTTATCCTGAAAGATGAAAGTCAGGTAATTTTAAGCTCTATGCACCCTGGGCTCATTTGAATATCATTTCATTCATTGTCCGATGACTTAACGTTGGAGGTCGTGAATTAAACAAAAAAAATTAAGATTAGTGATTATACTTAGAGAATGCACTGTAAAAGAGAAGCGAAAGAGTAAAGCTGTTTCCATATTTTAATATTGTAATATAGCATTTCCAAAGAGTTGGCATATTCTTAAAACTATGCAAATGTGACATAACCCTCTTACAAATGTTGAACCGTTATCATAATTTTCGATTAATTAAAATTGTACGTAATTTATGTGAAAAATAACTATGAGTAAATGTTTTCAAAAGGGTTTATGTAAACAAACTTGTAGCAGTTTACATGTTTAAAATCTCATAGCATGCTTTTAATGTTATAAATACTGGAGAAAATACAGCAACAACATGATACAGCGCCATTTTTGGAGATTGGCAACAACTGCTGAATGAGCTTGCAACTGTTGGTGTAGAGAAGCACATGGATGTCAGCAATGAATATTAAAATTACTTTGTTTATAATAAATTATAATATTTGCTGTAGTTTTGTTTCCCTTGTCCAATCTATCAACTTGCATTTCGTCGGCGTCTCGGTTGGCGGACTGAGGTACAGCCCGAGGAGGGTTAAGACGTGTACCTGCTCTGGTCCAAGCTTAATCACGTAATGGCGGGTGAAAATTACGTAGGCGAACTTGCCTTTTCTCTGATAAAGTGCTTAAATACCATTTGCACCTAGATATAGTGGCACTATCAAAACATGCAAGAGTTGCAGAAATTTGAGCATCGAAAAGTATCATAAGAGCGAACCGGAAATGCGGAACTGAAAATGAAAATAGCAGTAAATACAAGTGAAGAGTGTGTTGAAATATAACACCCATGTCCCGTTAAGTGTGCATGGACAACTCCTTCTAACGACCCTCATTTCGACGCAACCTTGCAGACATACCAGCAAGGTCATTACTTGTTTTGACTGTGCCAATAACTGCACGAACCAAACTAGAACTTTAAACTACAGGGTGTATATAAATAAATATAGGGGTTTTAACTCTTTATAATATTTATTACATTAAACTTACAGTTGCCAAATGGAAAAGCAACTCAAACAGTTTAGTTTGTTGGCACCAGTGCGTATGTGTGTGCAATGTTTCTGCCGCAATCCGCTAGACAGCGGTAGTAGCAAAGATGGCGACTAGTAAACAGAAAGAGTTTTGTGTTTTGCAGCTTGCAAAGACCGAATCTTTTATATATAATTTACGACCTCCAACGTTAAGTCATATCGGACGATGCATGAAATGGGTGAAATGATGCTCAAATGATCCAGGTAACTCACCCTGACCGAGATTCGAACTCGGGACCTCTTGAACGTGAGGCAGACATGCTACCACCACGCTACCGAGGCGGGCCAAAGACCGAATCTGTAGTTACTGTGCAACATGCGTTCCGCATTACGTTCGGATGTGATCATAGTAGTAATAATAACATTCGTAGATTGTATCATCAGTTTGAAGAGAAGAGCATGGGACGACCAAGAGTAAGTGAAGAGACTGTTGAGCGAGTGAGAGAGTCGTTCACTCGTAGTCCAAAGAAATCAGTCCGGAAGGCTAGTCGTGAATTACAAGTTCCTGTGTTGACTGTTTGGGAAGTTGTAAGAAAATGCTTACAGTTACGTCCTTACCGTTTACAGTTATTACAGGCTCTAAAGCCGACAGACCGCGTATTACGTGCCAACTTCGCAAACGACATGTTTCATGACGGTGACGATTTTATGGATCGTGTTATCTTCAGTGATAAATCGACCTTTCACCTTAGTGGACATGTTAACACTCATAATGTGCGCATCTGGGGCTCAGAAAATCCTCACGAGATGGTACAAATGCAACGAGATTTCCCTAAAGTGAATGTTTTTTTGTGCCGTATCCCACCGAAAAGTTTATGGGCCTTTCTTTCTTGGTAAACCTACTGTAACTAGTACTTCTTACCTTGGTACACTAGAGTAATGGCTCTTCCCTCAGTTGGAAGAAAATGAGCCAAAGAACATTTTCCAGCAAAATGGTGCGTCAACTCACTGGTATAACGAAGGACGTGATTGGTTGAATGTCACTGTACCCTAGCGCCAATGACAGGGCTTGCTATGCATGGTCTCTACGTTCTACTGCCCAAACACCATGCGATTTTTACCTTTGTGGCTTCATCAAGGATAGTGTGTACGTGCCTTCGCTACCAGCTGAGCTCCCTGAATTAAGAAACCGGATTGAAGCAGCTGTTGCTACAATTACTGAATACACACTTATCAACGTTTGGGAAGAACTCGGCTATAGGCTTGATGTGTGCCGTGTGACAAAGGGTAGTCACATTGAACATTTATAAGGTTCTTGGTAAAACTGAGTTGCTTTTTCATTTGACATATCATTTAGAACTGTAAGTTGAATGTAATAAATATTATATACATCCTGTATTATTGCTGTCTACAACTGTAATTGAAGAAGTGGCAGCATCAGAACCTAGCAATAATGGCTTTATAAAAGTGTAGATATTCGACCCAACGCTTCGAGACTAAGCCGAGGATACTGCTAACTACGACATTGCAGCTTTAGGGCAGCTTCGGATTTGTAGTCTTCCAAACTGTTTTCTCTAAGCTCCGTGAACCCTGGACACATTTGAGCATCATTTCACCTATTTCATTCACCGTCCGATATGACTTAACGATGGAGGACGTAAATTACATAATCTTCATTTTCTAAACTTCTTATGTACTTAAAAATATATTACAGTTTAGCTAAATAGTCGGTAGTAAGTTCAATTATTTTCTCCATTTCGCAGCAATTTGATGTTCAGTTTACCAATATGTAGACAAGTTAAGGAAGTGTGTGCACTGCGAATTTTAAGAAATGTTGACAAAACAATTGTGATACGGATTTAGACGAGGCCAACTTTGAACTACACTAATGTTCAAACAAACTCTTTTAGTCGGTATATGTGAACAGAAGGCCTGTAATTAGATCTTGTTTGGACATAAGGATAACTACCTAGAGTAGCTACAAAATAAGTATTGGCTGAGCCAATGCAGTTATCCTACTGTCTTGGTGTTGCCAGTTCCACGGCTAGCGGGCGACAGAGATGGAAGATATATCTGTCTTTGTCTCAACCTATCAAGTATCATACAGATGCTGAGATGTACAGTGATACAGATGCTGACAGAGAAGTTCGCTTAATATTTCAGCATGTGAATGAGGACATATACAATGATTATCACATAATCTGAACCTTAAAACCTTGAACTGGAGAACAGTTCGCTAACATAGCTATCGTTCATATGCACACAAAACAAAATGATTCAAGTTATGTGTTCTACGAAAGAAACAGTGAAACAAAATAGTGACATTTCAACGATTTGTGAATATAGTTTCTATTTTAATGATGCCATATTTGTATACTGTCTGTAATGGACTTTAAACCAATTTTTGTTTCATTAAAATACTTAATAAATACGGAAGATATGAATGTGTATTTATGAATCATTTTACACCATGAATATCATGCACTAATGTTATGCATTGTGCGCAGAAATGTTAATCCTGCAGCAACAATATCGCTTCTTTCAAGCAGAAATTTGCGACCATCATTGGTTCTCCTATATTTCAGAATATTGTGCATAGAAGATACAAATCCTTATATACTATTTTCCCCCCTCATTAATTTGGTCAGCCTTTTGGCAGTTTGATATTCATCCTTGTCATATAATTCATAAATTGTTCTACGTGAAACACACTTTTGAAAATTGTCTAAGTGGATAGCACGTTTTTTAGCTGCCCGATGTTTCCCTGGAGATCTAAATATGGAAACTTCTCCTAATTTGGTAAACTGTTTGCCTTCTTTAACAATGTTCGTCACAGAATGAGCACTCACGTGACAAGCTTGTAACATTAATTCTCGACTCTGAGCGAAATTTGTACTTTCGAAAATGTCATTAATTGAAATCCGTCTGAGAAAGGAACACACACATTAACAAGAATATTTGTGGCCTATTTATGTAAAATCTTATGAGTTGTATCGCAGTTACTACTAGGCGCAACAGTACTAGGTTTGCTAAGCGATATATTTACTAAATTTGAAAAGCACGTGTGCACTCTTAAAAGATCACCACTTAACTGAACGCAGGGTACAAAATGCAACTGCAGCATAGCACGCGTGTGCTTTTCTTCACTGACAGTTAATTATTCTTTTCTTTCTCGTCAGGTGCCTTATCTTTCCATTTCTCCGATACCAGATCTGCTACAAACATGGGGTTTGGACAGTAATATTCAGATAAAATATCTCTAACATTGGAAAAACAAAATAATTCTTTGGTATCTTTAGAGCGCGTTAAGGAAATTAGCCGTATGGTTCGACAAAGCGAGCCAGTATGCTGCTTAACTGTACTACGTTGCACGCACTGCATTGGCTAGTAGCGATAGAAGAGCCACGCTTAGCCCCGCCTTATGTTCATTCCTATTTTGTAGCTACCTTAACACATAAGTCAAGTATTGTTCAGATTATGGCATGTTGCTCATCGGTCCACCCCGTGCAGAGGTCTGTAATTTGAAAAATATTTATCTGCCTCGGTCTTAAAAAAAAGGCAAGGACCAGCTAATTTAACACATTCAACATAGAATTGTATTTTTCATGTAAATATCTTCAAGAAAACTTACGGCATTTAACAGAAATCATTAGCATCTGAGGGGTGAACCAACTGAATCTTTTCATCCGCAATATTGAGATACGCAACATAGCACAAATATCGCGGAATGGTACTATATTTGCCTCCGTCAATTACGGATAGCACGTCAGCTGCAAACTCCAGCTCCCCCCATTCACTCACACCTAGGACACCCTGGGAAGCATCCGGTAATAGGCGCGACATGTGGTTAACATGCAACCTATGTACTACATAAGGATTCCAGAACCTCAGTCGTCACCATTCTGTAAGGTAACTCGTCAATTTGTTCAAGTGTGTGCCCTAGCAGTCCCATAATATAGTACCGCAAATGAAACTGAATACCTTCACAGCGCAGGCAATAACGCTTTGTGCATCAATAATAATAATAATAATAATAATAATAATAATAATAATAATAATAATAATAATAATAATAATAATAATAATAATAATAATAATAATAATAATAATAATAATTGTATTATTAAAAGGAAACAATCGAGCACGCGCCAGTAGTATTCAGGCAGATTCAAACCAGACCGAGCCTAAGAATTTCCGCCGTACAGCCCTGTCCCTGTGCTAAACTCTGTCTCGTGGCCAGTGTTCCTATGTTACTATGCCTGATCATTTCCACCGGCCCCACACAGAGAACGGGATAGTTGCCATCCAATATTATGTTTCCAATTACAGGTACTTAGTTCAAATGATAACCACCATGCAGTTAACTGGTTGGAATTTCTTGTTCTGTTAATATCTTTGTTTTTGAGGTTAAGTACCGCTTCATAACTGAGCAGTTGGTGCTACCCGCGACAATTTGGTGATTTGGCTTTAACCAGAGCTGAGTACAAATTGATGTTACTTTTATAATAACTGCACACTTAATCATGATGCTGGTTTTCAGTTCAGCTCCTCCTGGAAACCGGCCTTAAAATTGAAATCCGTCGACTTAAGAAGCAGCAATCTATACAGCTTGATCAAGTTAATAGTTACGTTTCTTAGACTTAATTAATTTTCTATACTCACGCCATCTCCTGACCTGGCATTTAATTTACTGAAAAGTATTTTGTTCAGTAATGCGAATATTGATAGTGTTTTGTCTTTGTTTATATTTGTGTTACGTCCAGTGATATATTTGTGGTTATAACATTTAATAAATATCCTGATGATGGGAGAGATGCACACTCCCGAAACGTCGATTTCCAATCTTCTTTTCACCTGGCTTAGTTCCCAAGAAGATCTGCAATATGTTTATTCATTTTTATATTGTATCGTATTAGTCTGGTGATTCACATAAAAGCATCCAGCTGTTTGGAAACAACCGTACTAAGCAAGTCAGTTTAAACTCGTCATGTCAGTTATGTCAGAATACTAGAAACAAATGCTACAGCGGATGAACAGCCTTGATTAGATGCGGCTAAAGTAAAGAGGGTCTAAGTGTTGTGAAATACCAAGATGTTTTGTTTCACTGCATTTATGCCCGATTTCACCAACAAGTGTTAGCTTAACACTCGTGTTGTTAAACTAACAAGTCAAATTATTGAAGTTAAGTCCTTAACAATTGTAAATAGTCAAGATGGCGGGCGTGAACGCAGCTGTTGATGTCGATTTGTTATATTTAAGACCGTGTAAATGGCATTCGTAATAGAGTATGGCCTACGAGGAGAAATTATTTTTAGAAGCTATCGGAAGAAAATTTTCTACAGAGTTATAGACCGTCCAAAGAAGTTGCTATTAAGGTTACTGCGGAAGTATAAGAGAGGTTAGAACATGCATCGAAAGGAATATGCCGATCTCGCTTTTGCTTCCAATATTAATAACTTTGCGATTTTATAATTCACTGGATTATGTGGATAATACACTTTCCACCTCCCGTCTTGAAACGTTCAAGTCACTCGTCACTTGTACTTCGCTCCTCGTTTTAAATTTACGTAATACTGAGTTAGAGCATGCATCGAAAGGAATATGCCGATCTCGCATTTGCTTCAAGTATTAATAACTTTGCGATTTTATAATTCACTGAATTATGTGGATAATACACTGATACCGAAATTAAGGGATGCGATGAATAAAGAATCGTAATGGATTTAAAAAGAATCGTGTATTTTTGTTACAACACGTGCAGGGGCAGGTGGTCGAGTCGTGTAACAAAAGACAAAATAATCACAAAGGAGTTTTGGGTGAATAAAGAGGGTTTTCGAGAGGTGAAAGTGACACGCACACACACACACACACACACAGCTGCGCAGTGAGGACACACAGTCCGCGGCTGGCGACCGATGAAGACGGTTATCTGTTTCTGTCTTGAGCGAAGGCAGACGAGAAGCGATGAGAAAAGATACCTGTCGTTCATACGTAACGAATTAAGTATTATCAAGTAATAAGCATCCACATACAGTAACTCTAAACAGTGATATTGATAACCTTGGTCGGCAACTTCGTGTTTGATGAGGTGATAAAAAGAAGCAGTCATTAAACTAGTTTGAGACTTGCATTCCAGTGTCATTAGAACCAACCTTTTTGCTCTACCCTGCGCCACCAATACTTCCGCTTCAACAGTGTCCACATCCCTTCTTGAAACGTTCAAGTCACTCGTTACTTGTAATTCGTACCTCGTTTTAAATTTACGTAATACTGAAGATGTTTCGTGTTTCTAGTAATGACACATGCATCTGAATTAAATTCGCGTTCAATTTTTCCCACGTGACATCTTTCTCTTTTACATTCACCGCATCCGTCCTCCTATTTTCCACGATATCATTATACTTCGTCACCAATTCAATTCTTTCTCCATCGATGAGAAATTTGTTTCACGACGTTTGTTTACGATTTTGTCTATCCGACATTTTCTTAGCTGTGTGCAGACGAAAATGAAAAAAGAGCCTCGCAGTACGTTCAGAAAATAATACGACTCATCCATAGCCTTCTATAGCTGTAATATTTACAAGTCTCTTGGCGTTAACACGTGTTTGTTAACATTTTCAGAAAACAGGTTGGTGAAATGCAAGAAATTTAACAGCTCTGTCAGCGCTGTTACAATTGTTACGCTACATTTGTTGACGTCGATTTCAATATCTGTTGTTGAAATCAGGCTTTAATATTTTAAATTCGGAAGAGAAAGCATGACAACTGCGGGGAAGTTAGTGACGGCCCAAACGGTGTGATCTGGGGATGTAATTCCCAAGAGGGTGCTTGAATGACGCAGCCAGGCGCTTAAATCTGGGTCAACTTGAATTACCGGGCAGACAGAGAAGCACCATGACGTCACAGGCATAGCGGTTGACAGTCATTAGCTTTTTGGGACACCTTACACAAAAGGAATTGTCGTTCTCCGTGGTCTAGGGTTAACATGCCAGCCTCTGGTTCTCGAGGTAGCTGGTTCAAACCCCGTGGATAGTGATGGATTCTTTTACGGTATAAGAATCTTTAGCATGACTTCCTTTGAAAGGGACGTAAAGCTCTGGTCTCACGTAGTAGATTTATGACATCTAAAAGAACCTCAAGTCCGATAAAGAGGCCCCTGAGCAAAATTAAGCGTCTTTCATGCCCAATATGAAATGGGGCGATGCGAACCACAGCAGTTAAAGGAACTCCGTAAATAAAAACAATTGAATTTTAATGTTAATCGAGATAGACATCTGCAAAATGGTTTTATTGTACATTTGCTTGTAAATAGAATGGTAATAAGAGTATGGTGGACTTACACAATAATCAAATCTCATAAGAGCTGGTCGCTATGTGATGTCTTTGAAATACCTTTCTCTTTTGCACGAATGTTAAAGAAAAAAACGAATAGCTACTTATTTGGGATAGTTTTATTGTCTTTGAAAATGGAAATTAATAACAAAGAATATCTCAGTAATAAAAATATGACAAATGTCTTAACAAGATCTACATGTTTTATGTAGTAAGATGTCTATTTCTTACAGTTTACCATTTATGTAAGTGATCCAAAATGAAGAGAACTTCCAGAAAGTTCAAGATATACATTTCATTTGACATGAAAAATCTTAATTATACATTAATCAGAATCGTTATGTCTAAGAAAATCAAAATATTTGAAAATTTTGCAATGGAGATAGGGAAATTTTGTTGAAAATGTTGCATCCTTGGAAAATGTTGAATTTAAATACCAATTTTGATATTTAACCTATTTTCCGCCTTTGACTTATGCCATTTAGACACACGGGTGGGTCACACAAGAGCTTTATTACTAGAAACACTTCTTTAAAAAAAAATTCAAGGAGTCTCAAAACAGTATTTCCGGGGAAGCCTCGGTATATGAAATTTGTGTGGAATACTTCATCCATCACATCCATCACATCCATCACATCCATCGTTAGAATTAGGATTTCATTACGGAGGGGATTCGGTACGTAGACCACCATGCTGGGTCCATTGTCCCTATGTCACCAAGTGTGGGCACCCCAGGGAGGAAGGATGAGGCGAAGGAGACAGAGGGCGGCCGTCCCAAGGAGCCACGACAGTGCAGAGAGCAGGGTCCATACAGTTTACTTAGACTTCTCCCGACAGGCCAGGACAACGGGCATTCGGTACGTAGTCCACCTTGCTGGGCCCATTGTTCCTATGCCCCCAAGTGTGGACACCCCCGGGAGAAAGAAATGAAATGTGTAGTGTTTAACGCCCGCTTTTACTACATACGCCACCGCAGGCGATGACACTGATTATACATGAGATGAAGATGGAGCACCGGTGGAATGAGATGGCGGGGGAAACCGGAGATCCCGGAGAAAACCCGCCCCAGCGTCGTGTTGTCCACCACAAATCTCATTTTGCGGTCGCCTGGGATCGAACCCGGGCCGCCTTGGTGAGAGCCAAGTGGTCTAACCACTGAGCCACGGCGCGGCCTCCGGGAGGAAGGGTGAGACGAAGGAGACACACGGCGGCCATCCCAAGGAGCCACGACAGTGCAGAGAGCAGGGTCCCTACACTTTACTTCGACTTCTCCCGACAGGCCAGGACAACGGGCGTACTCCTCTACTGCGGGACGGCAACGATCCCAGCAGCCAAACCGCAAAGGTCCCTGGTTAGCGGTCCCGAAATGGTCCCAGCAGAGGAGCGGATACCGGCAACCGACCTACCGGAGGAGGAAGTAGTTTTCCTCAGAGCATATCATCCTACCATGCACCGCCGAAACTCCCGCCGATGCTTCTAACCTGAAAGAGACCACCAGATGAGAGATGTGAAATGATAATGGAGGGACAGGAGATTCGGGAGATGCAATTAACCTACCCAGCATTCGCCTGGCGATCCAGGAAAATCCGGGAAAAACCCATAGGTCAGGTAGGTCGGTCACGGGAATCGAACTCGGGCCTCCTGAATGCGGGCCACAGACGAAACTGCCTGAGCCATCCCGCTCGGTCATCGATCGTTAGTTACCACGTCCTTTCATCAAAACTAGATTGGCATCTTGTCAATGCTTAGCTGTGCAGCTATGTATTCTTAAACCTTAATGTAGGTATTGCATTTATTTAGGTTTTTAAACCCCTGTTATAGAACTACACATCTGGAGTATCGGTTTGTCGGCAGCAAAACGAACGGAACAGAACATTTGGACTGTTGTACATATAGAAATACTGACCCATAATGAAACGTAATGTTAATGTTTAATGTTGGGACCAGTGGCGAGGCGTGACTTCAAAGCGAGGGAAGCTCAAAATAATTGAACTAAAGCTACTCTTCATTGTTCTTTTTATTGTACAGTCATATGTAGGCCCTTGTTGTATAGCAAGACTGCTCACACTACAAGCAAACATATTCCTGTGTCCTCTTTCCACTCAGACGTCCCAATTTTTCCTACAGCTGGCCCACGCCGCGTGAACATGGAGAAATTATGCAATTCACACACTTTGCTAATAACTTAAAACTTCACAAAAATGTTTCATTTGTCGCCAATAAATACCAATCTACGAAAAATTCTATTGGTAATGCCATTGAAATACACTTACAGTTGTATTTAAAAGCGCCATATAAAACAAAAAATAAACATTTCTTTACACGCTGCAGAAATCTCACGTGACAATGTCTATCAGTGCTTCCTAACTATGGAAGAGTCGCAATTGCTTCCGGAAACCTACGAAGGATGGAAGTCAAGGTTATGAATGCGTAAATACAGAAATATTCAGGATTGAATGAGCTAGCAAAACTGGTCACTCAAATCGAAGCAGCTGTCAAATTGACCGTTACACCGCGAATGTTCACGTTGGTGTAAATTATTTTTCCCTGAAATTCTTGGGGAAGCGGCGCTTCCAGCGTTTCCTTGCACGCTTCGCCACTGGTTGGTACTGCCCCACCCGCGTGACCTCTTCTGTTCCAAAGCTAGCTAACTCTAAGTCTCTCTTCAGTCAAATTGCCGAAGGGTCCATGTTCTTACTAAAAGAGTACCGTTAAAGCAATTCTTTGAATTTTTGCAAACGAATATAATATAGAACAGTATAAGCACAAAGAAACGTTTTCTTACACTACACTTAAACACTGTACTTTCAAGCAACACAACTTTTTTTTCTGTCCACTTTAACGACATATGTATACAAATAACTTCTCAACCCTTCCTCTAGACTAAATTGCAGCCTACAAAACGGAAGCAGAAGTGGTGGGTAGGGGGAGAGAGCGGCTGATCTCGGTCACCCCTTAACTACCTACGTCTACTTCCGCTTTATACCTGCAAGGTTGAATGCATTGTGTGGCTTGCCTCAACGTGCATTAGGTACCTTCCCTCTTGAAAGGTAATGCCCACGCTCGTGACGTCATTTGCAGCTATGAAGTCCTACTGTTAAAGTACTAGGATGTAACTCATAATAGATCGCTATAATTTCCACTTACTGGAAACTGGCCTCGCCATTTTCAACGATCTCACATGATTTCTTTATCGGAATGCTCGTAACCCATTTCCCGCATATTACGCACAAACGGTAAACAATTGTTTCCATGTAGTCTATACATGATCAATATTATACTACGCTTTATCCTGGACTTCAGTTTCTTATTCAACATACAATGGGCAAACAGACTAAAGGACAATGGGTATTCACTTCAGATTTCATACGTTTTGCCATCAAACTTTACATGGATTAGGAATTTTTACTTTTGAACACAAAACCTTTCTTTTCCCTCTTCCTCCGCCTCTGTGGAGGGCGAGAAAAATAATTTAAATTTACATTTCAGGGATAGCTAGAATGTGCTGCCATTTTAACTACATTTTTTGAATTGGAAACAAACTATACACCTAGAAACAAAACTACTATTAGAGACTACCTCTTTGGTCTGATGGTTAGCATGTTAGTTTTCTCGGGTTCGATTCCCTACTGGAATTATTTCATGCTCCATAGACTCTGGAGTTACGGCAGAGTGCAGGTGTGTGTGAATTTAATGCGCATACAGGAAACCCAGAAGACACACAGTAATAAGTAAGCGAACATCACAGCCGATGTGCACTTGTTCCTGAGATGTTAAATGCGGCAGTTGTCAGCGATGTTCAAATATTTAAAACAAACAAGCACCTTCGACAACAACCTTGAATTATTTATACCCTAACACGATCAGCGAATGTCACCCACCACGAAGAAGCCTTTAAGGAGTGAAAAACACTAATTAGATACAGATTTCGATTAGATGCTTTCTACTTGCAAATTACATAAATTACTATGAAATTACCCTCTAATATGAGTGAAAGCATCTCGGGCTTTAGAAAGTAAAACGGTCTTTAGTTGCGTATCGATGTCAAGAATGTGAGCGAACTTAGGTTATCTTTCTGACGTGAAAGTTAGTTAAATTATTATCAACGATATGTTAGTATAAATTAAAATTCCAAAATAAGTAACTATTTCAAATATAATCCTGTTATTAGATGCAATCTTTCAAGACTTCTTCATTAATTTTACTTTCTCTGCCACGTACTACCTAGCAGGTAGAGGAAGTATGGAATTTCAAACAAAACCGTATCAAGGTTTCACCGGAACTGTACTTTTTGTGTACCCGAAAGAAAAAAAGAAAAGAGAAAACCTTTCAAGGAACAGTTAGGCGTGTGTGTGTGTGGGAGGGGGGACAGCATAATCCAAAAGAGAATTTTCAAGAAATACCAAACCACATCTTTAGGTTCAAACCTTCTAGAGATACAGTTCAAAGAAGGCAGAAAACAGTCACAGCCTCGCACCAGCCGGTCTGACATGATGCAGCGAGTGGAGAACGTTGTTTTGGAGGATCGCCGATTGAGCGTTGCAGACATCGCCTCCAAAATTGACATTTCCGTGGGATCTGTGCACACAATCCTGCATGAAGATCTGAAAGTGCTCAAGCGGCGATCCTCCAAAACAACGTTCTCTACTCGCTGAATCATGTCAGACCGACTGGTGCGAGGCTGTGCTGTCTTGGTTTGTTGTCACATCCAGGAACGCACATTAGATACATCCATGGTACCATCACCACATGTCTCACTCAACTGGCGATGAATTTCAATAGGTGTCACACCATGAAACTTGAGGAAACGAATACACGCTGTTCTTGCAATGAAAACGTTGCCATTTTAAGTATCAAAAACTGTCCTACTCTCGTCGCTGCCACTACAGTTCTATGCACCGTACAATGCTGCCACCTCTGTGACGCATTCGTAAAGAATCCACGTGTGTTAAAAAAAACGGAAATTCCTATCTGTTCCCAGTCCTAAAAAAAGTAGGTGTTATAACTTGAACACACTCCGTATAATGTAGTGCATTAGATTGCACTAATATTGCAGTAATATTAAGTTGTGCCTAAGATGACAAGATAGTTAGACAATCAGCAGACAAGGGCAAATATTTACTCTCTAAATTACCGATTTCATCAATTTTTGAGGTGTCTTTGAGCTGGCTTTGAGAGACCACAAGAGAACCATCGAAAACTCCATTTAATTTTGATCAGATTTAACTTCTGATCTACACGATGCAGTTAAATAACGTGTAACAGGCTTTTAGATTGCTTTCAAAATCCATCTAAAATCAGTTGTTGGGTGCATGTTGAAAAATAAATATTGTATCACATGGTACGAGCCGCCACTGGCAGTAGGAGCTACGCAGGTACGTGCTTTTAAGTACTTCCGCGAACAACCCACCTAACTTGGCGCAGCGAGAAACAGAACCACTTTTTACACTGTTGCCACATCGCCGCGGTCGAGTTCGAGTTTTTGCGACAATTCAAAGGAAACTGATTGGTAATAGTCTATTAAAAAAAAAAAAAGAGGCCGCGTTGGTAAGCATGAGCACATACGATACTTCGAAACATGCTTCTTTGCTCATCTTGTGCTTGATTCGTCTTACAATGCTGCACCTTCTTTCTTCTGGTCCAGAACGATAACCAGAACGAGAACAAAGTTAAAATACATGTATTTTAATGTGAGTGTTCACAATTAACGGTAAACTCCCCTGCTTATTCAAAACTATGTCTATTTCTCGCCTCCTAGATGTTTACAACAGGATTCCTCTAATTTGAGATAGATTATACTTTGCAAAAATGTGCGAGTTTGTTTTCTGATTTTTGTTTTGTACAGTTTTTCTGCAAATAACATTGATATAAATAACTCGTTTTCTCTGAAACTATTGAAGGATCAGATGCACAAAGAGATGTTCGGTTATTTTTAAAACTTCAGATGAATTTTAACCAAAATATTTTTTAGTCGAGAAAATAATCATATCTTACTTAGCAAAGAAACTTAGACAGCTTTTTTTTTCATTATAGAAACAAGGGAGGGTTTACGAAGGGCCTAAGCATCGCGAGCTATTTTCTATTGTAGCTTCCTCCTTTTAAAGCCCTTGAATTCTAGTTACTTTCTTAAATCCTGCGAGTTTCTTGGGAGATATTTAACTCTGAGGACTTCAAAGTCAGAGCAAATGCAGTCTGGCTAGAAGACTGCATCTAAATCCTGCAAAATAATTGAATAGTTTCTAGGATAATGGTTCAATTGTTGGTGAAGGCCTTCTCCGGTTAAACTTTCTTTCGAGTGATAAATCGCTATTCATTTTTTTCTCTCTCTCATTGCCATGCAAAGAACATGGAATGTCATGACCGTTATAACAACCTCTTTTTTTTTTTTTTTTTTTTTTTTTTTTTTTTTTTTTTTTTTTTTTTATCCATCGATCAGCAATTATGCTTTACAGATGTTTGTTATAAGATACATAGGAACAGGACACATAACAATGGAGGTAGCCATGAACGACTCCTCTAACTAAATGTGGAGGATAACTGTAACACAAATTGAGAACTTAAAGTCTGATGGTAGTAATCACGTGTCTGAGTCGTCTGTGCTGGAGACGTCACTTAGGAGAAGATCTTGGGGCAGTCTGCGCTTCAGGCGAGTTGGCTGGCGAGTGCGACAGCCGAGACGGTAGGTAACAGCTCCAGGGACCTCCTGGAGATGGTAAAAGAATGGACGTGCCAGGCGTCGGATGTATTGGTGAACGGGTAAAAGACCAAACTCATGATGAAGCTGCTGGTTTCGGATGAACCATGGAGCGTTTGTAACTGTACGAAGCACCCTGTTTTGTAGTACCTGCAGTCGGCGGAGATTAGTCTTACTGGTGCCACCCCAGACTGGAGCTGCATAGGTAAAAATGGGACGGACTAGAGATGTGTAAAGAAGCAGGGAGGATTCATAACCAAGTGAAGTGCGCCTGTTGAGTAGAGGGTACAGTTTTGATATCCGGGCAAATGCAAGCGTAACAGACCGACAGATGTGGGCGTTCCAAGTAAGTCGAGTGTCCAGTAACACCCCAAGGTATTTCACTGGCACATTGCTTGGTAACCATGAGAGCGGTTCCCCCAGCAGCCATAGTGATGGAGGATCCCTATAAGGTCGTAAAGAGAAGATCTTAACCTCTGTCTTGTTAGTATTGAGGGAAATGCGCCAGTGAGAGAACCAATGAGCTAATTGATCTAGGGCAATTTGCAGTTTCTGAATGGCATGAAGAATATTGACGTGAGAATAATAGAGAGCAGTATCATCTGCGTATAACGCCGTACAAACTGGAGCTATATCAGGAAGATCATAAGTGAATATATTAAAGAGGAGTGGTGCAAGTACTGAACCTTGAGGTACACCTGCTAAAATAGGCCGTCGGGTGGATGTGAAACCAGCAATGCGCACCACAAAGGTTCTATTGGTGAGAAAACTTGCTATGATTTGTATCAGATAATAAGGAAGACCAATGCGATATGTTTTAAGTAGTAGTCCACTGTGCCACACCTTGTCGAATGCCTGGGCGATATCTAGGAATGCTGCTACGGTGTACTGCCTGTTTTCGAAACCTTGAATAATAGACTGCGTGATTCTGAGCAATTGGTGAGTGGTAGCATGCTTCGGGCGAAAGCCAAACTGAAAAGACGGAATTATCTGATTATGGATCAAAAAATGAGAAATACGTTGATGAATAATCTTTTCAAAAAGCTTAGAAAGTGTAGGTAATAAGCTGATTGGTCTGTAACTTGAGAACAACCTCTTGAAAATCTTGAGTTTAGCCTTCTATACCAGCGGTGACAACAACGAGGCTCGCGAGCCGCATGCGGCTCTTGAGCCAAGCTTACAAACGCTAAACATATCTTTACAGGAAAGAGAAAAACTTATTTCTGATTTGGCCTAGACTTTCATAGCAAGTTAAAGCTTCAGACTAAAACATTTGCTCACTTCAAATGTTTGAAGAAAATTACTAAACATTCAGATGGAAGCTGGAGATTACTTGAGTAACATGTCGGGCCTTGCTGAAGAAATAAATGGCAGATTTAATGATGTAAGATCACTTAAGCCTTAATTTTCATTCCTGGAAAATCCTTTTGCTATTAATGTGAGCGATGGCTGTCCTGTTTCGTCAACAATAACCAAGGCTATAGTAGCTGTAGAGTTGGAGATATAGAACAGCAAGAGGACGAAGAATGCCCGCCTCGATAGCATAGATGGTAGCATATCTGCCTCACGTTCAAGAGGTCCCGAGTTCGAATCTCGGTCAGGGTGAATTACCTGGATAAGGTTTTTTCCGGGGTTTTCCATATACTGAAAGACGAATGTCGGGTAACTAAGCTCTATGGACCCTGGGCTCATTTGAGCATCATTTCATCCATTCCATTCATCGTCCGATATGACTTAATGTTGAAGGACGTAAATTTTATATAAATATAAATATAAATTTTATATATATAAAGACGGACTGAAAGGACTCAAAACGAAATGACTTTTCTATGTACCGTAAGATTTTGGAAGGATGTTTCAGAAGAAAACAGTGTCCTATGAGACTTATTTCAATATCTGGGATTACTTATGTGTGTAAATCACTGTACTAAACGCTTAAATTCATTAAATCTAAATATCGATCTCAACTGATGAACATTTAATTGAATTTGTGCGAACTGCCCTAAGCAATGGATGCGTAGGCTTCCCACCTTCCGGCGAAGGCCGCGTCATCTTTGTCATACTTGCCGACGTTTCGCTCATCATGTCGTGAACTTCTTCTAGGTTAGCCCTGACAGCTCACGACATGAGCGAAACCAAGATGACACGGCCTTCATCGGAAGCTAAGGATACTCATCATGCCCTTACCAATTATCAGCCAGATTTCAAAAAACTAACAGCAAAAATGAACACTCAAAAACACTTCTCAAAAGTAAAATATCAATTCTTCATGTTCCATGTAGTGCAAAAAAAAAAAAAAAAAAAAAAAAAAAAAAAAAAAAAAAAAAAACGGGGGTTCCTTCATCTGTTATAAAATGAAAAAAAAAATGTGTCTTCATTTTATAAACATCTCTTACAATATTGTTCCCTTCCAATTAGCTTCATAAATTTGCGGCTCCCAAAATTAAGGTTAGTGGCCACCCCTGATATATACTCTTAAACCGACATCGAAGTCCCTTTCAACCAGTCCACAGCACCGACCCTCTGTGTGATCCTGGAAAGACAAAGGAATAGGGGCAACTCGAACAGTTAGGTTAAAAGGGGATGAGGTGAGGTCGTAAACAAAGGTGTCGCATAGCCCCTGTTGTTGCTTTAGACCGACAAAATACCTTTCCTTCACAGCACATAATGCATCATCTCTACACAACAGCCAGCTCTGAGAGTTAACAAAGCTTTGGGACAATCATAATACACGATTTTAATTTTGTAGGGAGCTGAATAAGCCGTTACACCCAAAACTACAGTAATTACCTACAATATTGGACCTTTTGCAAGTCGCCAGGATTAAATAACGCCGGTATTAGTATTTGGAGGTTGTGTGGCAGAGTTTGGCTGAGCGCGGCTCAAACTGCAGGCTCATCAACCTCTGCGATTCTGATGAGTCAGTCGAAAACAGCTGAACAAATATTTGTATTAAACTTAAGCCTTAGAAGCATTTTGTGTTGTTGTCTATTGTCGCTTTAACTTATACCATCACAACTTAAACCAAATAGTTCTTTAGTAATAAACACTCGTTTAATAAATATTACTAAAGACTGGACAAGATGAGCAAGAGAAAAATCTACACAATCATAATGAATATAAGCACAAGTAGTTGTAAACCACTTCACTTCACAAATAATTAGCTAATTATATGGTCATGTTTAGTTGGGATCCACTGATGAACAAGTTTTGTTATTTGGATTATTTGTTAACATGTTTCCACTCATTGCATTACACTTCAGAGTTATATTTCCAATGTCTGTTGATTACTTTAAGCAGTAAAAATAGTATCAATGAAGACTGTGTAGTTCAAGTAAAGAAAGCACAACAATAGAGTTCTGCCCGTCTCGGTACAGTGGTGGTAACGTGCCTGCCTCACGTTAAAGAGGCCCCGAGTTCAAATCTCGGTCAGTGTGAGTTACCAGGATAAGGTTTCTTCTGGGGTTTTGCCTTATCCTGAAAGACGAATGTCGGGTAACTAAGTTCTATGGACCCTGGGCTCATTTGAGCATCATTTCATTCATTCCATTCATCGTCCAATATGACTTATTGTTGGAGGACGTAAATTACAAAAAAGGTGTTCTGTTCTTAATTATGTTGGAAATTAATTATTCTTTCACACTGGCCGTGTGTAGGCTAAATTGTGGAAACGTAGTCAGACTGAAAAATTCAATGCCATAGCCGGGATTTGAACCACGGATCTTCTGGTTTCCGTCCAGCCGCACTACCATTGTGCTACTATGACCAACGAGCCGATATGACATTAAATTCTCCAACTGACTCGTATTTTCCCGGTAAACCACTTACGAGATTTAAATAAGATAGCTTTTGTTTCTGTTTACTCCTTTTTTTTTTTGATAACTGTAAAAGAGATTCAATAAGGCACAGCAAATGTATATTTTATACTTTCTCTTACCCTTCAACTGTTTTCTGGTATATTTTAGTCTTCTATTTCAAGTTATTCAGAGTTGAATCTTTAGAAAACGTCTAACAAAATGTATTAAGTCTTTTAAATGTAATATTTAGGTACTTCAATCATTCATTTTTACTACGAGTTTATAGTCCTATTGTTTGAGAGCTTAATTGCTATTCAAAAGTTGTTTATTAGTAAAGGTAAAATGCATTTGTCTTGGCTTCTGTTTCTTTCCTTCTCGAGTTAGAACCTCTTTTGAAATGTAATCACTGTTAAAATAACTTCCTCACTGATTTTAACAAATACATGCTCATCTGCTTAAATTAAATAGGTTAGAAATAAAACTTTGATTCATTTAATAAAGTTATACTCCAAGTACAAAAAATGAAATATGTCTCTTTTATTTAGTTTGTGGGGGTTATAAGCCCTCTCATTTACACCCTACGTCCTTCTGTGAGCACATGAACCTGAGTATTCGATTATCAGATTTTTGATGATTTTTCCTGTCTCCCATGTTTATGTCCTTTTAGGCACAGTGACCCATGGTAGATGCAGGGGTAGTGTCAGATGATCTCCATTCTAGTTAAAAATAAATATATTTTCATAGGAAAATCGCTAAAGTAGTCATTAAAGAAAATGTGATGGCCAGAAGAGAAAGCTTAAACCAAAAACAGGTTATAAAATTGCAATACACGTGGATTCTTTTTACCTGACAGAGTAACTACATTCATAAACTTTAAAATTTTAGTTTTACAGACATGCTTGCTTATTCTTAAACAAATTTTACATTTGCATGACATTTTGTACCCACTAGTATTTAGTTTTATTACACTTTTACAAATTATTCTTACACAACATACTGACGAACTTCCTTATACTGGTTAGTTTGTGCTTCTGTCGGTAGGAGTGCTTTGTGTCATGTCGATGCACTCCGGAACTGAAAAGTTGCTAAATTTGAATGAAAAACACGCAGGATCTTATTATTTCGAAATGGCTCCTACGTTATAGAGTGTGTACATGAACAAGATATCAGAATACTGTGGTACTTATCGAAGTACTAGGTTAATGTGAAAATAAAGAATATTTGGTTTGGTAACGACGTTATGGTTTGTTAAAGGGGATGTCAGTGGAGTTTTAAAAACCATCGATCTAGGGCGACTTCGGGACCAACTGGGCTACCCATTACAAGGCTAGGCTGATGGGTGTATATCCTGTGGTATTAGCCAATTAGGTTAAAAAACATAGGTTAATGTTATGAACGGGATTTAAATAACCGACTATCCCAAACTGCACTCCTGCCTCCTGGTTTGGCAGTTTCTTCTGCGCATGCGCATTTATACATGAAGTTCTTTGTTGACATACCACGACGATTCAAATAGAAAATAAAGTATCTTAAGTAAGGTGGCAGACTTTTCTGATGCTCACATGTTCTCATGAACCTCTACTCTAGATATCTGTTTTCATCACGTTCGTCTCCGTTTCTTATAATTGGAGAAGGGGTTGATAGCGCTTCATGTTTTAATCTACTTTATGCTAATCCAGATACACATTTGCAGAAGTAATTTCATTATACATTTCATTATAGGCAAAAGGGATTTTTAAATCAATGCCGGCCTTAAATTCCATTCTCTTTACAGACGATAAAAAATCAATAGCTCTTTAAGTTAATTGATGGAAATTAATCATTTCTTTACGCTAGCCGCATGCAGGCTAAGATTTTGGATTAATATTCAACACGAAAAACTCAACATGGCAAATTGGCCATGGTAGCTCAATGGGTAACAGCGACTGGAAGGAAAGCAGTAGATCCGTGGTTCAAATCCCGGCCATGGCGTTGAATTTTCATGTCGACTCTATCAAACTAGAATCTTAGCCTGATACGGCTAGTGTGAAGAGATTACTAATTTCCATCAATTAACTAAAATAATAAAAGTTAAATGATGAAGCCTGGGACTCAAGTACTTTTTTTTTAATTTACGTAATGTGTAATGTGTAGTGTTTAACGCCCGCTTTTACTACATACGGCATCGCAGGCGGTGACACTGATGATACATGAGATGAAGATGGAGAACCGGTGGAATGAGATGGCGGGGGAAACCGGAGGTCCCGGAGAAAACCCGCCCCAGCGCCGTGTTGTCCACCACAAATCTCACTTTGCGGTCGCCTGGGATCGAACCCGGGCCGCCTTGGTGAGAGCCAAGCGCTCTAACAACTGAGCCACGGCGCGGCCTTTTAATTTACGTCCTCCAACATTTAGTCATATCGGACGATGAATGAAATGGGTGAAATGATGCTCAATGCGTCCGGGGTTACCCGACATTCGTCTTTCAGGATAAGGGAAAACCCTGGAAAAAGCCTTATCCAGGTAACTCACCCTGACCGAGATTCGAATTCGGGACCTCTTGAGCGTGAGGCAGACATGCTACCATCTACGCTACCGAGGCGGGCTCCTCAAGTACTTAGGATAGTAAGTCGTCACAAACGGTGTATCTCGGATGCGAGAGGCCCTAGTGGTTTACCAGGGAAATACATGCGTCAACTGGAGAGTTTAACGTCAGGACGGCAAATTGGCCATGGTAGCTCAATGGGTAAGAGCGACTGGTCCCGGCCATGGCGTTGAATTTTTCATGTCGACTCTATCAAACTAGAATCTTAGCCTGATACGGCTAGTGTGAAGAAATGATTAATTTCCACCAATTAACTAAAATAATAAGAGTTAAATGATGAAGCCTGGGACTTGAATACTTATGATAGTAAGTCGTCACAAACGGTGTATCTCGGATGCGAGAGCCCCTAGTGGTTTTCCGGGGAAACATACGAGCAAATGTCAAGACGGCAAATTGGCCATGGTAGCTCAATGGGTAAGAGCGACTGGACGGAAATCAGTAGATCCGTGCTTCAAATCCCGGCCGTGGCATTGAATTTTTCATGTCGACTATCAAACCAATAGGTCTTGTTTGAAAAAGGTAAAAGTTTGATCCCCCAAAAAAAGGTAAATGCTAAAGAAGTATGATTTAAAGAGGAAAATGAATATATTACATTAAACAAAAGCAAATGTCACCAATTACGCTCACCTACCCGTTTTAAGACCCTTGCATAGGAAATAAATAGCTAAATGCCAACAGAGTAGGCCATTTGGTTACAACTATGTGCATGGAGCAAAGCGCTAATTAGTAAAATTCGCGAAATTAGCGAATTTTGTATTTTTGTTCGCTGGGTCATTGGGGTTTATAATACGGTTACTCTTTGAGACTTAGCGCCCTCATTACGGTGTTCTGTATTGGCGGCAATTCGGAATAAAAAGCACAGCCACAAGAGCCCGCCTCGGTAGCGTAGATGTTAGCGTGTCTGCCTGACGTTCAAGAGGTCCAGAGTTCGAATCTTGGTCAGGATGAGTTACCTGGATAAGGTTTTTTCCGATGTTTTCCCTTATCCTTCAAGAATAATGTCGGATAACTAATTCCATGGATGCTGGACTCATTTGAGCATCATTTCATCCAATTCATTCACCGTCGGATATGACTTAACGTTGGAGGTCGTAAATTTAACAAACCAGCCACAAGCTGACCTTTCCCGGCCAAGGCGTTCTGGAAACAAAGTCAAATGTTCTTTAGTCACACCAAGCTAATTGCGGGAAAAAAGTACTGTTGTAAGTATTTACACATTACACCAATAAAAAGAATATATACGCAGACTTCTTTTTTCTAAAAATACACATCTTTTTATTTGGTGTATCAAAACATGTATATAATATAAAGAAGACACACCGAATTTGTGGATACCTACAGAGGTATTGACAAATTTAAACCATTATCACGAAATGGCTAATATGCCACAGCTATATTTATGTGAGTTATCATTATACACAATTCCTTCCGAAATTAACGAACTTCATACAATTCCCGGAAAAGGCACCACAAAGTTTTATTCATTATTTTAATGAAAATCGTTAGATATTTTTTGAGAAAATAAGATTGCATGTTACGTGTAAGGAATAATTTACTGGTTAATTTAAGTCAATAGACAACCTTAAAACGTGTATTTCTGTTGAAATGTCCAAATAATTTTGTCCCTTCTTCTCAATGGGTAAAATGTAGAGAAAGTAAACACCAGACCCAGAAATACATTTCATAGCTGTCAAAAGTAATTTTTCATTGATGTCATGTCGAACAGGAACTGTCATTTTTATTTTTTTCCATGGTGTCATTGCCACGTAATCATTTTAGTCATCAACATACGTATTTACCTTTCCTAGCAGTAGAAGCGGAACAGCTGACATTCCTGGTTCATGACCAATTGAATGTACACGGATCTTACCGAACTCGCTTTAACCATACGTAAACTGCTACTCCTCTCTCTCTCTCTCTCTCTCTCTCTCTCTCTCTCTCTCTCTCTCTCTCTCTCTCTCTCTCTCTCTCTCTCTCTCTCTCTCTCTCTCTCTCTCTCTCTCTCTCTCTCTCTCTCTCTCTCTCTCTCTCTCTCTCTCTCACACACACACACACACACACACACACACACGCACACACAAATGGCACTACAATTTTTCTTACGGAGATTTCAATGCTCTGTCCGCAAGGTGCCACAGAAAATTAAAGAAACAAAATGGCGGTTGTACTCCCTTTTCAATAAAGGAAGCTGGAAACAATAACACTGAAGATGGTTAATGACGCTAGACTAATAGTCAACACTCACCTGGTGGATCTGTGCACGTTTCACTTCGATGTACACCCAATTATCCGTAGAAAATGCTATTGCCAACAAAGCAATAGCAACTATAGCTGTAATGGTAGCTAAGGAGAGTGTAACTGCAGAACAAGGCATGGTTTTTCTTGTGTTACAAATCAAAAGAAATGGTGTTAATGACGAACCGCACTACTACACTAATGTAACGGAAGTGAGTTCCTTTGGTTTGTGATGTCATGAATTATTGTTGTCTGTCTCACCTAACGGCACATGCTTGTTCACTCGCACCAGCTATGGAACTA
Organism: Mantis religiosa; assembly: GCA_030765055.1. Classification (NCBI taxonomy): domain Eukaryota; kingdom Metazoa; phylum Arthropoda; class Insecta; order Mantodea; family Mantidae; genus Mantis; species Mantis religiosa. Next base: position 98,773,296 of record CM060958.1, read on the forward strand.
ACTGCAGTCAAGAATTTCTTGAAGGTGATTTCCTCCGCAATCCCCCACCCTGCCGCTGTCGTCCTGTTCTACCTTAATTCCTTTCTAGCTGTGGCCATGGAGCGCAAGAGGCGCTGCTAGGGACACCGAGCACCTCATTATTGCCCAAACACATTACATTCCAAAAAACTTTGGCAACATCTACAGCATTCACACGACTTCACTCCTCTATAAACTCGTTCTGTCTCGAGGAAAAGGTTAAAAACATAATAGCGAGTTACCTCTTGAAGAAGTGTATTTGAAAATTAAACAAAAATAGCAAAAATTATCTCGGTAATCATTAATGCCATACAAATAGGTATGAACTGTGTGCTCTAACGAGATCTACATTTTTATGTAATAAGATATCTTTCGGTTTACCCAGGGACGTATTTAAGGGAGGCTCCAGGGGGTCCGGACCCCCCAAATGAATTATCATTTCAAACTTTTAATTAATAGTTGAAATGAAACTTAGTTTAAAATACATCGAAAAAGTTTATTTAAGCTTCTGATCTTAACGTCTCTATTCACTGTCAGGCAAACATGGAGTTATTTAAGAGATAAACGAAAAGCTACTGCACCGCAGCTGTAGAACTCGTTAAAATACACAAATAATGTCAATTACAATAATGTATTGCAAAGTTAACCAATTCGATGTATTATAATTTGTTGATTAGAATTCCCAGATACTTAAAGGTGTGTAATTTTTAACTTCTAAGTTCCTGTTCCCTTTTTCATTCAAGGAGAACTAATACTTCAAATGCATCAATCAGTAGTTCGCTCTTTAAATATCTGATTACTGCTTACATCACGTTATCCCAGGTTTTAGAACAAAAAAATGTGCAATGTGCAAGGCTTTTCTACAGACTTTATTCAAAGAAAAAAGACAAAAAAAAACGTTTCTAAGAACAATTTGTAGAAACTTGGGTGGAGAAAGTCATGTGAATATAATATATTAGATGTGTTTCTATTTTTTACTAACATGATAAAAATACATCTCTGATTAATTATTTATTAAAAGCAATTAATGCAACGTAGATTTTTGGACACCCCCCCCCCCAGAAATTGACTTCTAAATACGTGCCTGGGTTTACCAATTCTATAAAATAATTCAAAATTCAGAGGAATTATCAGGCTATTCGCAAAAAATTCAACATGTACTGTTCATTTTTTTGCACAAATATCTTAAAAATGTGGTATTTTAATCTAGGATAGGATAAGATAGGATTAGGATTACTATGGAGGGAATTCGACACTGCGACCAGTCTAAATCTATTGTACCTATGCCCCCGGCAGCCCCGAGAGGAAGGATGAGTCGAGAGAAGATGGAGGGCGGCCGAACCAAAGAGCCACGACAGTGCAGAGGGCAGGGTCCCTACTATTGACCAATTGGAAACTCCCGGTAGGCTAGTACTATCGGTATCCCATCCACCATGGTCCTGAAACGGCCCACCAGACTGGCCCGAAGACCGGAGACCAACCTACCGGAGGACGAAGTTGTTTACCAGGAGCATATCCTGCCATGCACCGCCGAGACTCCCGCCGACACTTCTATCCTAAAAGAGACCACCAGATGAATGATCGTGTGAAATGTTAATGGAGATGAAATGTAGAGACAGGAAATTCGGGGGATGTAATTAACCTACCCAACATTCGCTTGGTGACTCGGGTAACCCCCGAAAAAACCAATAAATAAGGTAGGTCGGCCACGGAAATCGAAACCGGCCTCCCGAATGCGGGCCACAGACGAACCCCCTGAGCCATGCCGATCGGTTATTTTAATCAAACTCACTCATTTTGAGCAAATAAAACGTAAGAAAAAATTTACTTTGTGGCGCATCCTTTGAAAGCGCTGGACCTAAATAACTTGTCGCCAGTATTATACTGTTCATAGGCCGACACAGGCACGCGGCTTATGGTTTAGAGCAGGGGCAGCTCGTCCTTACATGCAGCAGCACGCTATTTTGTTTTATAAATCACATAGTAGAAGTTTTGAAAGACCATGTAAATAACTATGCATTATTGTGGGTATGAGCTTGACGAATCAAGTACTCCTTACGCTTAAAGAACACCTGCGTACCTAATGGAATGCATCCTTGACTTTAACGTGCTGAGAACGAGCAAGCTCAGTAGATCAATACTGCGCATGCGTGAAACTCCCCTCTTGCTTCCCTGATGGTCCAAGTTTCCATGATTTTTGCACAAATGCGTGCTACATATCTGTGTACCGCGGTATTTATTACTTGCACTAAAGCATATGCTTGGAACCGGCAAAGCAGGGCCACCAACACTCATGGATATAGCTGTAGAATCTGACATGCATTGAAATTCATTAAACAGTTTATTATTATACAAATATAACGATCCTCATAACAAGTGCACGTGGCTCGCATACTCGCATTTGAGCTCGCATTTTGTATAAACATTTTAAATCAGGAAGACAGTTGATGATAATGATCACTGTCTTTAAGGGCACTCAACTGCTCGGTTATCAACGCCCTAGTGAGGAAGATAAAAGCTGCCCTTCCGCTATTGCAGCTAATACTGAAGAACACTGCAGAACACTTTATGCCCGATTTCACCAACAGATGTTAAATCTTAACACGGGTTTAGCAATAGTTATAACAAAAATTGCATTTCACCAAACAAGTGTTAGCTTAACACTCGTGTTAAACTTCTTGTTAAACTAGCAAGTAAAATTTCTGATGTTAAGTGCCTAACAATTGTAAACAGTCAAGATGACGGGCGTGAACTCAGCTGTTGATGTCGATTTGCTATATTTAAGACTGTCTAAATGGCATTCGTAATAGAGTACGGCCTATGAGGCGAAATGATTTTGAGGAGCTATCAGCAGAAAATTTTCTACAGAGTTATAGACCGTCCAAACAAGTTGCTATTAAGGTTAATGCGGAACTACAAGAGAGGTTAGAATATTCATCGAAAGGAATATACCGATCTCGCCTTTGCTTCAAGTATTAATAATTTTGCGATTTTATAATTCACTGAATTATATGGATAATACACTGTCCATTTTCCGTCTTGAAACGTTCAAGTCACTCGTCACTTGTACTTCTTCGCACCTCGTTTTAAATTTATGTAATACGTTTCATGTTTCTAGTAATGACACATGCATTTGAATTAAATCCGTTTCCAATTTTCTCCCATGTGACATCTTTCTTTTTTACATTCACTGCATCCGTCCTATTTTCCACGATATCCTTATACTTCGTCACCAATTCAATTAACAATTCTTTCTCCATCGATGAGAAATTTGTTTCACGGCTTTTGTTTACAATTTTGTTTATCCGCTATTTTTTGGCTGTGTGCAGACTGCGGTGCAGACGAAAATGAAAACAAAAGCTGATCGCAGTACGATCAGAAAATAATACGACTCATCCATAGTCTTCTATAGCTGTAATATTTACAAGTTTCTTGGCATTAACAAGTGTTTGTTAACATTTTAAGAAAACAGGTTGGTGAAATGCAAGACATTTAACAGCTTTGTTAGCGCTGTTACAATTGTTAGGTTACATTTGTTAACGTCAATTTTATCATCTGTTGATGAAATCGGGCATTAGTGAAGTCATATTAAGGTTTCAAGAATTATTGTGACAACTCTCATGTCTACTGCAGAACCAGAACGCTGTTTCTCGTTTTTGAAGGGGATAAAACGTTTCCGAGGAACACCATGCCTCAGGATAGGCTAACCCCTCAGCTATGCTATCTATAAAGAAGCGTATCAGTATCACAGGTATGCTGGACATCAACAGCAGTGATCGACAAATTCCGCATGAAGAAACATCGACACATGGACTTCATTTTTCGAAACTAGCTGCGAAGCGTACACTTTATCTGGTAGCACGCTCTTATTTTTCGGCACGAGCCGCCACTGGTTTAGAGAGTATCAAAAATTGATTTTTCCATATTGGAACTTCAGTATTATACAATATTTATTGCCCGCCTCTGTGGTGTGTCTGGCTCACATTCAAGAGGTTCCGAGTTAGGGTGAATTACCTGCAGATGAATGTCTAAGCTCTATGGAACTTGGAACTAATGCATTATTTTACCAATTTCATTCATCGTCCGATATGACCTACAGGCTAAAGGACGGTAAATACCTTTTAAAAAGCGCTTACTATACATAAGTGGTGAGCGAGATGATTTCGCGCTAAAGTACGAAGCCCGCATTTGGAGATGCCAGGTTCGAATTCCACCGACTGCCCGCTCCAACCGTGAATTTTTCGTTATTTTCCCTGCTCGGTGGGTTGGTTTCTCGTCTACGACAATTTATTTTCTATTATTTCCGTTTCCTTCTCATCTTTCAGGCAATGCCGGACAAATGGCGAGGATGCTTGTTCAAAGGAAAGAATAGGTACATCCCGTGGACGATAGAGCGCTGCCCTGTCTCAGCAGCTACAAGTGAGAAGGCAGAAGGCCTCCTGTGGTCCCTTCAAATCATCCATTCCTCCTGAGAAGTGCTTGGATCTCTGTAAGAGGTGTCTCCCTAAGTTGTACGTGTAACTCCAACTCTAGCATTAAGTGAAGTATAGAAAAGAAAGTACCCTTAACACTGTGTTCTTTGATTTTAAAAGACATCTGGAAATTAAAACGTCTCAGCTTTTATCAACGTATCTATTAAAGTATTAATAAAAAATATATCTGCATGATTAAAGATACTTTTGCGGCCATTAAGCTCAGATGCTTTATATTTCGTAAATAGATAACTAGGATTTCAAGTCTCATTATGGTTCCCATAGCTCCGTTCCTGTATCTAGCTTTGATCTACTTGATGGTACAAGCAATTTTCGGTCATTTGTCTTGTTCGTATCACAACTGAAACGCATACTTTGTGTTTTGCGATGCTGCGCCAACTTGAAACGGTAATGTCGCTTCACGATGTCTTGATGATATTAATTCCGGCTATCTGCTCAAGTTCTGAGAAACCTACCTCAGAGTATGCGTGGATGTGTATTATTCAATGAAAGGATGATACTGGATCTGACCTTTAATGGACCATCAACACTTTTGCGGAGAAGTTGCCGACTAATCGAAACTACTATATGAATGAATGTCCGGTGTTAAACTATTTGATTCCTCTACGGCGGTAATACGCGGTTCTGCCATTGAGTGAGACCGAGCAGGATGGCTCAGGCGGTTTAGTCTGTGTCCCGCATTCGGGAGCCCCGGGTTCGATTCCCGTGGCCGACCTACCTGACCCATGGTTTTTTCGGGGGTTTTCCCGGGTCGCTAGGCGAATTCTGGTTAGATTAATTACATCCCCCGAATTTCCTGTCCCTCCATTTCATCTCCATTATCGTTTCATATCATCTCTCATCTGGTAGTCTCTTTCAGGGTAGAAGTGTCAGCGTGTGTCTCGGCGGTGCATGGCAGGATGATATACTCTGAGGAAAACTACTTCCTCCTACGGTAGGTCGATTGCCGGACTCCGCTCCTCTGCTGGGACCATTTCGTGACCGCCAGCCAGGGACCTTTGGGGCTCGGATCCCCTGCCTGGGACCTTTGGGGCTTGGCTGCTGGGCTGCTTGCTGTTCCGCTGTAGGGGAGTGAGTTCGTTGTACTGGCCTGTCAGGGGAAGTCTCTATCTAAGTGAACTGTAGGGACCCTGCCCTCTGTACTATCGCGGCTCCTTGTGTCAGCCGGCCTTTGTCTCCTCTCGCCTCATCCTTCCTCCCGGGGGTGCCCCCATTTGGGGACATAGGAACAACGCACCCAGCATGGTGGCCTACGTACCGAATTCCCTTTCACTAGCGTAACCATCCGAACTACAGCTACAAATTTGACTGAAAACCAGCCATCGCTAATTATCGTACTTAATGTAATCTTACCAAGAGCTAAAATATACTCATAATCTATTGCCAAACTTACAACTTTACAAAATATTCATATTTAATATTATTAGAAGTTTTAATTTATTCAATGGATACATAATTTCTGTATCACATGGCATACCACATTGTTTTATTGAAATATATATATATATATATATATATATAATTTTAGATGATGATGATGATAATAATAATAATAATAATAATAATAATAATAATAATAATAATAATAATAATAATAATAATAATAATAATAATAATAGTAATAATAATAGTAATAATAATAATAATAATAATAGTAATAATAGTAATAATAGTAATAATAGTAATAATAATAATAATAATAATAATAATAATAATAATAATAATAATAATAATAATAATAATAATAATAATAATAATAATAATAATAATAATAATAATAATAATAATAATAATAATAATAATAATAATAATAATAATAATAATAATAATAATAATAATAATAATAATAATAATAATAATAATAATAATAATAATAATAATAATAATAATAATAATAATAATAATAATAATAATAATAATAATAATAATAATAATAATAATAATAATAATAATAATAATAATAATAATAATAATAATAATAATAATAATAATAATAATAATAATAATAATAATAATAATAATAATAATAATAATAATAATAATAATAATAATAATAATAATAATAATAATAATAATAATAATAATAATAATAATAATAATAATAATAATAATAATAATAATAATAATAATAATAATAATAATAATAATAATAATAATAATAATAATAATAATAATAATAATAATAATAATAATAATAATAATAATAATAATAATAATAATAATAATAATAATAATAATAATAATAATAATAATAATAATAATAATAATAATAATAATAATAATAATAATAATAATAATAATAATAATAATAATAATAATAATAATAATAATAATAATAATAATAATAATAATAATAATAATAATAATAATAATAATAATAATAATAATAATAATAATAATAATAATAATAATAATAATAATAATAATAATAATAATAATAATAATAATAATAATAATAATAATAATAATAATAATAATAATAATAATAATAATAATAATAATAATAATAATAATAATAATAATAATAATAATAATAATAATAATAATAATAATAATAATAATAATAATAATAATAATAATAATAATAATAATAATAATAATAATAATAATAATAATAATAATAATAATAATAATAATAATAATAATAATAATAATAATAATAATAATAATAATAATAATAATAATAATAATAATAATAATAATAATAATAATAATAATAATAATAATAATAATAATAATAATAATAATAATAATAATAATAATAATAATAATAATAATAATAATAATAATAATAATAATAATAATAATAATAATAAGTACTATTTGGATAGCAAGAAGAGAGAGCAATTTTTCTTCATATTGCAAGGAATACTACAGAGCAAGGGCATGGCATGGGTGATTCCTAAGTGTTGCCAGTTACTTCAAACTTAATCTGTGCAGTGGCAGTTGTGAATTCCGAGGGTTTCTAGTTTAATATTATAGAGTTTGTTCCATAACATAAAACAAACTCAAATAAATAAATAAAAATTATAGCGACATGCCTTATTTAAAATTTATTTACAATTTCTCTAAATTTAGTGTATATTTGTATTTCAGTTCAGTGCGCCGATTCTTCACCAAGAAAACATCAATGACTGAGTTTTGAAGTGTTGCTTGCTGTTTTTTTAAGTTTGTTAAGAAACCGCTTTTCCATTGATAATAAGGACAGAGATGAAGGTTTATTTTGAGTTTGAGTGTTTCTTAGATAAGTGTGTATTGTGTGTAGTGTTGAAAAAGATTGTTCTGTTCACTGTTGACAGAAATGATCAAAATTAAATGTGTGAGCATGTGATGAGTGATCGTGTAATTCATTTTTTAAAGGTTTACGATCCGGAGTTGGCCTTCCTATTCAAATTACATGACATTTTTCACCAAAAGAACGTGAACTCAAGGGCCGGTTTGCTCATCAACATTATTACATTGTCTGCAATTTAGTGTTCCAGATAAGAGGTTGTTTCTGAAAGTAAGAACTTTATTTTTAATTTAATCTGCTAATAGTAATTTTTAATTTTTATTTACAGCTGTTGTTAATAGGCAATTCTTTATCTTCAGATGCAATTAGACTTCACAGAAGATCTACAATCTGGGAAACGAACATGATATGGAAATTGTACTCCAGTTGTTGCAGGACGGAGATGAATCAGGTGATGACTTTGATATGTACATGGAAGAAGACAAAGTGGGAAAGAGAGGAGAAAATACAGACATTAAGTAGAAAGTGGACTTCAGTGATAGTGGAAGTAATAATTATGTCATAAAATATTTCCTTGGGTTGACAAATGTTTCAAAATGTTCAAAAGTGTGTGTATCAAAAATTGTTCATACTCAATGACCGAATATAGTCACTTATTTACCAGGAGTGAAAGGTGTTGTGAAAAATATGAGACCAATAAAATGTTGAGAAGCTTTTTCAACAATAGATTGTTACCTAGAATTGTTGAGTATATTGATAAAAAGATACCCTAAGTACAAGCACATTATCCCGAGACAGATATGCTCATTTGACAGACAATTGCAATAAAAGCTCTGTTAGGAATATTGTGTGTATGTGTGTTTAGGAAAGACAACCATTCACGCACCCAAGATATATAGACTAATGATAAAATGGGAATTTAGTTATGTCGTCTAATGAGTAAAAGATAATTCAGGCTCCTCTAATACTCTTTGAAGTTCGATAACAAGGATACACAAGAGGAAAGAAAAACAATTGACAAGTTAGCTCCTATACTTAATGTATTTACTTCTCTTGTGAAAAAATGTAAGAATACTTGTTCATTTGGAAAGTACTATAGTACTGATAAAAAGCCAGAAGCATTTAGGGACACCTAGCAAACCATATTAGTATGGTTTTAGTTAATTGATGAAAATTAATAATTTCTTTACACTAGCCATATATAGGCTAAGGTTTTTGATAGATAGAGTCAACATGAAAAATTCAATGCCATGGCTGCCTCCTGGTTTCCATCCAATTGCTCTAACCCATTGAGCTACCATGGCCAACTTGCCATCATGACATTAAATTCTCCATTTGACACATATATTTCCCTGGTAGACCTTTAGGGACTCTCATATTTGAGATACACCGTTTGTGGCGACTTACTATCATAAGTACTTGAGTATGATGAAGCCTGGGACTCAAGTATTTACGACAATAAGTCGCTACAAATGGTGTATCTCGAATGCGAGAGCTCCTAGTGGTCTACCAGGGAAATATACGAGTCGAACGGAGAATTTAATGTCATTACAGTAAGTTGGCCATGGTAGCTCAACGGGTTAGAGCGACTGGATGGACAGCAGGAGATTCGTGGTTCAAATCCCGGCCGTTGCATTGAATTTTTCATGTTGACTCTATCTATCAAATCAGATTGGACTTAAAACATTTGCTTTGGTGGATGCTAGCATGTACTACACTGTCAAACTGTAAATCTATTCTGGTAAAAAGTATCATTTGAAATTAACAAACCAACAGATGCACTGAAATGACTCATTTCTGTGATATCAGGAACTGGGCATCATACAAGCAAAGACAAAGTTTCAGTTCCTTTAAAATCAGTTAATCACTTGCTTTAGAATAATCTTTGATTGAAACCATGAAAAAGAACAAGTTCGAAATTCCACAGATCTTATACAAGTAAAGAACCAGGAGGTAGGAAGAGAAAACCAAGATGATAACATTTTATAATGCAAAGAAATACGAGGTTGATACTATTGGTCAGCAGTGCAGCACATATCTAGAAAAACCAAATATGGCCTATGGTGATTTTTATAGCATGATCAACATTGCAGGTCTAAATGTATAAATACACCAATAATATACTTTGTAAATAATTGTGATGTTACCATTAAGCATAGTGAAACTCTAAAGCTTCTAGCATATATCTAGTAAATAATTACTTTCACCATCATCCTCAATGTTCATCATTGCTAAGAAATGTCATACGAGATATTCAGTCTCTTTTCACATGAAAATGCAATCTAACCTACAGAAGAGGACCATGACACAAAAAGACAGAGGTGCTGTGAATGTAGTCATTCAAAGAACCATTATACGAGATATAAATGCCAGAGCTGTGATAAGTTTTATTGTTTGAAATGTGCCTGGCAAGTATCAGCAGACTGCTAATTGTGTTGCTCACTAAATGAGAAATTTATAAACTTAATTATGCATATATTAAGAATACAGTAAAACCTCGTTAACCTGCACCAGTTTTGAAAAAAAAATTGTTTTGTTTAGTATAGTAAACAAAGACTTGCTTTACAGAGGATAACTTGCTATTCTCAGTAGGTACGTTACTCAAATTCTCTTACCAGTGGGTGAATTAATTGCACTTGCCCCACCGGCTTCGGATCAGGTCGGAAGAGAAACTTTGATAGTTATGGAAAAATTTGTGGCCTGGTGCATATGACTTACCAGAAATTGAAGAAGAAGAAAAATAAGTGTGGAAGAAGATTTTATAGACATTTTTAAAAATATGGATTGCCGTTCCGACGTTGATTAATACATTGACAATGATGGAGGTTATTAACCGATTACAGAGGAAGGAATTATTGTATCATGCAGTGTTACTGAAAATGAAAATGTAGAGTATTCAGATTCAGACAATGTTGATGAACCAGTTGTGGTTATGACCCACGCACAAGCAGTACTACCAAATAGTTTGTAATACAATGCAAATACATAAGCTATTACAAACAGTGTATGTGTTTTTAGGTGAAACACACTGTTGATAGTAATTTCTAAACTTCATTAAAAATATTTCATGATGTTTTGCATGTTTTCTTTTATCCAGTTTCTGTCATTCTCTGCAAAATCCAGATTTTTGTTAACTCGGGTCAGTCCTGGTCCCAGTTGATCTGGGTAAATGAGGTTCTACTGTACTTCCATATAAGAACCACATTATGAAGCACTAGTGGAATCCAAAATATTGTATGCAGTGGAGATATGGGAGGGGGCTCAGAGGTAAACAAAACGGTGGACCAAAATTACAGAAGGTTTTGTAAAGAGCTACTAGGCTTACCAAGATCAGCACCTAAGTAAAGTAGCTTTAGTAGAATTAGGAAAGACAAGAAGAAATGGAATAATAATGGAAAGAATAATACAATTTTAGTATAGGTGTTTGGCCAGAGAAAAAGGGGAAATTATGAAATTATGCATGAGACAGCAAAAAGATTAGAGAACTCAAATAGTGGTGGGCAGAGATAGGAGGAATTACGGAAAAAATAGGAATGGGAGATATATGGAGATTAGAGAAAAGGAATACATGCGATGTGGGTAAATTGGTAAAATGCAGAATGGAAGATATAGAAAGACAGGAAATATGGGGAAGTCTAGAAAATATGAAATCATTGCAATTTTACAAACAAATAAAAAGAATTACATTTAAAGGGAGTCGATTAATGACACTAGGAATTGTAAATAAAAAGAAATTGGGGACGAGGAGCATATGTAGATTACTGCAATAGGCAAGAGAGAGAAGGGCTAGCTTGGATGAGAACAGGAACAATATTCCTAAGAGGGCTAAGAGGTAGGGAAAAGGGAATTTGTGAATTGTGTGGGGGAAAAGAAAGCATAGCACACTATGTAACAGAATGCGAGGAGTTAGCAATGTGGAGAAAAAAGGTTTGGGAGGAAAAATGGGAGAAAGTAGAGAAGAGTATATTAGGTATAAAATGTTAACAGGAAAGGAGGAAAAGAAGATTAGAAGTATTGGTGAGTTCTTGCAGAAAGTAAAAGAAAAATGGACAATAAATGTAAAGAATATAAGAAAGGAAAATAATATAGGAAAAAGAATATAAGAAAAGAATATAAGAGGAAAGGGCCTAATTAAGTAACAAGGAGACATGGAGGTTAAGAGCTACCTGGCAGAGCAGAAGACCAGGGTGTCATGTAAGTCAAGGTAGCAACAAGTAGAAGACAAATAAATGTAGCCTAAAGCTGTAAAGTGTAAAGTTTTGGAATATGCACAATAAACAATTCATTCATAAGTACCACATTATTTTTTAAAAGTTGTATGATAAGGTTTCTCACAATTACTTTTATTGAATGACATTAAAAATCATACAATGCAGCAAACAATTTTGTGGATAGCAATATAACCGAAAATCATATATACTAGAATGTATGTTTCTCATTTATTTTACTGAAGTTGCACATTTATATTTTGAAATTTAAATTTGTTGAGATAAATGTACATCATTATTGCAAGAATGCTATTGACATCTATGAGACTAAGCAACCTTAAATTTAATAATGACCTGTGCAACTACTGCAGGATTAAATGCATTTTTCCTGCAATATGATGTTAGGAAGATCCTAATGAAACACATTCTATGTAAATACTAGCAATAAGTGGAGCATTGAGTATTAGTTCGAGTCAAAATTATATTATTATTCTATTTATTTCTTCAACTTATTAAAAGCATGACAGATTCTGAGTTTCAAATATTTATTGTATGAATAATGAATAATGAATAAAGTGCTCAATTTTGTTCGCTCATTAAAATTACAAATATGAATTTCTAGCTAGCCAAAACTCACAATGGTGCAGAGTCCAGATTGGAGTTTTTTGAGCACTGCAAGATCAAGTGGTGTTATGAAAAAGCACAGCACTGTATGTCAGTATACAGTGAAGTTTATTTTGAATGGCTTACCTTCTTTTTAAAGAAATATTATAAGACTATGCATGTCACATTTGGGAGGATTTTCTGGCATGGTACATATTTTATAAGGTTATGGTGAACAAATGCACAGCAGTATGATATTCTTGCTGGTATGGTTGGAAGTACTGAATGGCTATGTAAAACTAGCAACACTGTTCTCACTATTTTCCGCATTATGACAACTAGGTTAGTTCCCAATCTGCCCTCATATATTTTATTGCATGTATGTTGTGCAATTCTTTCTTTAGGTTTAGATATAAGCAAGGTCTACTCATTACTTGGAACTTTAACAATCTTTGTGCCTATAAGAGACTCTCCCATAGACATTCATTTTAAAACAGTTAACTTACAGGCTGGTCGATTTACCCTTAAACAAGATGGAATATATCAAAGAGTACAATCATATAGTTCACATTGCAGAATACATTGGATTCAGTGTACAATTGGTCAAAAAGAAAATTGATAAATTCAAAAGAAAACAGAGATATAGACAAATTACTACTCAAATAAAGACTTATGGTTTTAATAAAGACTTTGTATATATAAAATTGAAAAATTTAAATATCAAAAAACTGTTAATGTTCTAGACGTTCTCGGGCTTCGAGCTAGGTAAGCAAATGTTGAGACATCGACGTTTCGGGAGCGTACATCTCTCCCATCTTCAGGATGTTGAATGAAATAGGGCTGGGGTGACCCATATATATACTCAGCGAGCGGGCTATATATATATGGGTCACCCCAGCCCTAAGTCATTCAACATCATGAAGATGGGAGAGATGTACGCTCCCGAAACGTCGATGTCTCAACATTTGCTTACCTGGCTCGAAGCCCGAGAACGTCTAGAACATATACGCCGCCAGGAAAGATTCAGCTCATATTAAACTGTTAATGATATTTCTACCCTTAAAAAAAGATGATTATAATTTTATAAAATTGTTTTACCATCCTTGGGTTAATAAACATTTTTAAAGAGTTTGATATAACTTTAGTTCCTCAAAATATAGTTTTAACATTTACTACATTTCTCTAAAAAATATAAAATTCCTAATAATAGAAAATCTGGTATTAATTAATTTAATTGTTTACATTGTGATAAAGCTTATATTGGAAAGACAAAATGTAATTTGGAAACCAGAACGAAAGAACATTTTCATAACATTAAGTATAAACAGACTGATAAATCGGCCGTAGCAGATCATTTTTGGTCATTTAACCATGAAATAACGCCTGAAGTCAAATTATTAAAACAATTAAATGGTAGGATAGATTTAATGGTTTGGGAAAAATTATTTATTTTAAAAAATAAACATTGCGTAATGAATTTTGAAATACAGCAGCCGATTCTGTTTTTAAGTTTATTTCATTTTTAGATTTTGGTAGTGCTGGCAAAAACATACTGACATCTAGCGATTGTTTGCAGACAACGAGGTTGTTTGAGCTTATGATGTGAATAAGATTAAATGAAATTGTGATCCTCATCAAATAATAAGAACATTTTCATTTTCTTTTAAGATAAGTTTTATGTTACAAATTATATTTGTATAGTAAATAACTACTCTTTTGCCACTCAGTAATAAAACTTCATACAGAAAATGTACATACCATCCCAGAGCTACATAGCTTTTCCAAAAAGTCTTTAAAAAACACAACATTACTTTGGCCCCACAGAACAAATTCAGTGTACATAACTTTTTGAAATCACATAAGATAAAAGAAAAAACCACAGACAAAAACTCGGGTGTGTACCAGTTAAATTGCAAAGGCTGTGAAAAACTTTTACATAGGCAAAACAAAAAGGGAATTTGAACATTAGGTTTAAAGAGCATTTTAGGAACATCAAGAACAAAGAAATAAACAAATCGGTGGTAGTGTACCATTTTTGGAATGATAATCATGATATAGAACAAGAAATCTATTTATTAAAAATGTTCAGGTACAATTGCATTAATCATGGGGGAAAAGTATTCATAAAGAAGTATTAAGGAAAACAGTTCAATTTCGACACCATCTTTGAAGAGAACCTGAACTTTGAGTTTTAACAGTTTACATTGGCTGAGGATGTTTGGTAGGTAAACACTAGCAATATATGGAGCATAAAGCTTTAGTTTGACTCAAAATTATATTAATTTTATGCTTCATTGTTTTATAATCCTTACTCATTAACAATGTCAACTATGTTTGTTTATGCGTTTTGCTGAAACATGTTCACGTTCCTCTGATGCATTATAAAATACATCAAAAACATTCAGATGGGCCAAATATGAGGGCTGATCAACAAAGACTGAGACTAATTTTTTCCTGTAGCTTCTGTGAAGTTTCGTATCTGTAACATAAATATTTGAAAAGAGCGGGTTTTTATGTATAATGTCGGTAGGCGGCAGCACTCTTGTATTGGTAGGTTGGTAGTAATGCTCTATTTTGTAGACCCTACGTGCATTACACAACCAGACAGTGGAGGTGATGCAAGAGGAGCAGTACAGTGCGATCAAATTCTCTTTAATTTAAACCATACAGCCACCGAAACTTATGAAAAGCTGAAGCAAGCGTACAGTGAAGATGCACTACCTCGTGCAACAGTGTTTAGGTGGTTCAAGGACTTCAAAGAAGGCTGACTTGTCAGTGTTAAGTAAGGTGGGCCTGGTGTTTCGGCTTCTGCTGAGACTGAAGTCAACATCAACACAGCTACTGTGATTGTCCGAGAGCATCAGCAAATAACATTATGTAACCTCAGTGAAGTGTTGAGAATTTCATATGGCAGTCTGTTTAAACTATGCATGACCATCTCCATATGACCCTAGTTTCTGCTTGTTGGGTGTCACATCTGTTGACTCCTGAACAAAGGGCTGTGCGAATGGAGACAAGCTGTGAGGTGCTGCGTCTCTTTGCTGATGGAGGGGATTCATTTTTTAAATTGATTATCACCGGTGATGAGTCATGGCTGCATCCTTATGATCCTGAAGGAAAACAAGCCAGCACAGTGTGGAAATCGCCAGGTTCTCCAACACCAAAAAAGGCAAAAGTTGTTCCATCTGCAGGGAAAGTGATGGTGATCACACTTTTTGACTGTAATGGAATGATTTACCAGCATGCAGTCCCCCCTCACACTAATGTTACAGCAGCATACTACATGTCAGTATTGGCTACACTGAGGAAGCACATTGCAAAGAAACGACCAGAGCTTTCTCGGACTGGGTGGCGACTTCATCATGACAATGCACGGCCTCACGTTGCAAATCAAGTCATGCAGTTTCTGGCTCGATTCAACATTACCTGTGTACCACATCCACCTTATGGACCCGACCTTGCACTCTGTGACTTTGTTTTATTCCCATCACTAAAGGCAAAGCTTAGGGGTATTTGATTTGAGAACTCTGAAGCAGTGCTCATAATCATAATAATCATAATCATAATCCTTTATTCACCATTAAGCTTACATGAAGCAATAAGTTTCGTCAGTTATAAAAAGTATTTACAATGTGTTTACAAGTACAGAAGGTTTACAAATTAATGCATATAAAATTCTAGGTGAAATCAGATTATTTGCATGGCTTAAGGTAGTAATTATCGTAAGTTAATAACTTTACTATAGTAATAATAAAATTAAACAATTAGGTACCTACTACTATAATTTACAATAGTTTTACATAAATTCACTAGCATGTATGTTGTATTCTAAGTATTCTTGTACAGTATAAAATGCTTTTAGTTAAAACCAGCTTTTGAATACTATAACAAATCTGTTTTGTGGCAGTTCTTTTATTTCCAGAGGAAGCTTATTGAATAATTTTAACTGTTGATAACAGTGGCTATTTATGGTCTTGCTCAATCAGTTGTGAGGTGTATCTAAATTATGTTTGTCATAACTGTGTACTGAGGAACGATTTATAAATAAGTTTTGATTTTCTTTAACGTGTATGATATTGGTGTATATATACATTGACGTGCTCAGCAGCACGTGTTCAAGGACTGGCAGAGACGCTATAAAAAGTACATTGAAGTAGGAGGGGACTACTTTGAAAAACATCATGTAAACATTGAATTGTTGTAATAAACATCTGTGAAAAAATATCAGTCTCAGTCTTTGTTGATCAGCCCTCGTATGTTCAATGATTTATGAGATAAGGA
This sequence comes from Mantis religiosa, assembly GCA_030765055.1. Taxonomy (NCBI): domain Eukaryota; kingdom Metazoa; phylum Arthropoda; class Insecta; order Mantodea; family Mantidae; genus Mantis; species Mantis religiosa. The sequence goes on from CM060958.1 coordinate 98,790,131, forward strand.
CTTAATGTTGCTGGAGAGGTCACCCAATCATGATGACACACAGTATCAAGCAGACAACATTTTAGAAACAAAACTACAAAAGTCACAAATATATAACATTTAACCTCTTACACTTCTGGTTATGGATATGTTATTCCAAGTACAAGGATATGTTTGTTTCTGGTAATGCATTTGCTAGCCTTAAAAAGGGGGTTTTTGCATTAATGTACAGGACAAAAAACACAGTATGGAGTTCTTACAGATAGATTAGAAGATAGAAATCTGCAGTAGAGGGCACATACTGAGGAAGGGTGCAGTTCTTAAGAAAATGGATCAGAAGAGAACTAGACAAAAGCTGCAAAAATGTGTAGCACAATAACTCTCAGAGAGACCAGAAAAGAGCTGTACATCTTCTTTTGTTTCTTCTGTGCATTAATAAAAAACAGTCTCAGAAACTATTTGTAGTTTGTTTATTAATACTCATCACTTACTTGTTTATATTAATGAGAGACTAGTTTCAAAGGCATTCACCTCCATTTTCAATGTCGAATGCCTTTGAAACTCGTCTCTCATTAATATAAACAAGTAAGTGATGAGTATTAATAAACCAACTACAAATAGTTTCTGAAATTAATTTTGACGTCACTGTTACTAAATTCCTCCAAACACATATAACATATAAAAAACAGTCCTTTCTAAGACTGACAACTGCATTACCCAAGAACAAACATAGCCTTAGACATAATTAGAAGAAACATTTATTACTATTTTGTGGTATTAAGCTAATTATATTAGGTCTACTATTTCAGGTTTCTTAATACCGTAGTATAAAGTTAGCCCGTTTAATTGCTCATTAACATCATCTACCATGACAGTGTGACCTCTCCAACACATTACAAATACAGGGTGAATCACCTAAAACTTGCACTGCCAACATTTCCGAAATGGAAAGTGCTATTGATGTGCAGTTTTCACAGCACTGTTTGGTATTTGGGGGCTCGTAGTTTTAGCCTATAAATAGATTTTGATAACACTTAGAAAGTGTATCTTTGAAGCAAACATATAGTTTTTTAAATGGAACAATGACTAATTTCATCAATTAAAAGTACTAAATTAGAATGGTAATGGTTTTTTTCTGCAGGTTTCTAGTGCCAGTAGTTCATGAGATATCTTATTTTGCAACTTTTACACACTGACACTTGTACTACCTGAGGTAGCACAAACTAAAGAAAAATAAAAGGGAGTGCACTGCCGCTGTGGATCCTGACAAGTAAAGAGAAATTTGACCTTCAAAGCTTGTGTTTAAAATGACCACCTGCAGCTTCAATATGAGCTTCCAGTCTCCTGTGGTAAGACTGCTGCGCACGTTCTAGCAGAAATTTCATAGCAGGCTGCAGTAATACCTTGTTTTATATCATCTGGTGTAGTTGGTATGTCCTTGTAGACCGTATCTTTCAGTTTCTCCCACAGAGAAAAGTCTTACAGAATCAAATCTCGTGAACAGGCTGGCCTAGGTACAGGTCTTCTTCATCCAGTCCATCGAATTGGAAACAATGAAGACCAGCTGTAGTAATTCATGCACTATGGACTGGACAGCCATTATGCTGAAACCACAGGTTTCTCCTATTCTACAGAGGAACATCTTTTAGCATCTGTGGAGGATGGTCTGTTAGGAGGTTGAGATACTTATGCAAGTTCAGTGTTCCTTCTATGAAAAATAGGCCTATGAGGTGATGCTTCACTAACCCACTCCACATGTTTAAACTTCATGGACACTGACGTTCCACCTGACGAAGCTAATGGGTATTCAATGCTTATGTGTTTATGAGAACTCCTAGTGATTTACCGGGAGAAACACAAGTCAGTTGGAGAATATAATGTCATAGTAGCTCAAATGGTTAGAGCGGCTGAATGGAAACCAGAAAATCCATGGTTCAAATCCTGGCTATGGCATTGAATTTTTTAGTCTGGCTCTACCCTCTCATAGTGCGTCCTACACACGGCTAGTGTGAAAGAACAATTAATTTCCATTAATTGTACCTAATAGTGGTCCGAACTATAAAGCCCGGGCCTTAAAGTACTTACAGCATAGTAAGTCGCCATTAAGGTAGTTGTCTCATGTGTTTATGAGAACTCCTAGGAGAAACATGAGTCAGTTGGAGAATTTAATGTCATGTTGGCAAGTTGGCAATAGTAACTCAAATGGTTAGAGCGGCTGGACGGAAACCAGAAGATACATGGTTCAAATCCCGGCTATGGCATTGGATTTTTCGGTCTGGTTCTACCCTTTCATAGTGCGTCCTACACATGGCTAGTGTGTGAAAGAACAATTAATTTCCAATGGGTATTGTCAACAGACCAATAGTGCATGTTTCTGCGGTTTACCTGGCCATGATTAGTAAATATTGCTTCATCACTAAACAAAATACATGAAGAATCTGGAGTATCATGTCTTAATGCCCCAATACAAAAGTTAACACGATTCTCAAAATTGTTTCCATGCAGCTCTCGATGGAGGGAGATGTGATAGGGATGGAACCTATGTCGATGGAGAATATGAAGTACATTGCCTGACACATTCCACTTCCATGTGTAATTGTGTGGGAACTAATTTATTGATCTACTACAACAGCAGCCAAAACATTAATATCTCCTACATCTCAAGTCACCTGTTTGTTTCTGTTACGCTTTCTTGATGTTACACTACAACTTTCAGTAACTGATTGAAGGGCTGATGAATAATTGCTGTGATGGTTGACCTCTATTGGGATATCTTTCTGTATACAAATCAAAGAAAAGACTGCATTCTTCCTATACTCTCTGTACACCACGAACATGTCGGCTTTTTCTGCATTGGCAAATCCTATCTTCATTCACAGCCTATACTTGAACGTGGCTTGAACTATCACTGACTAGAATGTTGCAATGCACAAATGAACTGCTAAATACATGTAAACAAACCATAACAACATCACATCTAGTGACTAAGCTGGTTGAATAGAACACATAATTGTCAGTGTGTAAAGGTTTCAAAATAAGATATCTCATGAACTACTGGCACTAGAATCCTGCGGAAAACACCATTAACATTCTAATTTATCATAATTTTGAGTATTTTTATATAATTAGGCATTGTTGCATTTAAAAAGGTGTATGTGTGCTTCAAAAATACAACTTCTAAGTGTTATTAAAATCTATTTATAGGCTAAACCTACGAGCCCCAACTACCAAACAATACTGTGAAAACCACATATTAATAGCATTTTCCATTTTGGAAATATTGGTGCAAGTTTTGGATGATTCACCCTGTATAATACCAGAATACAAGATAATCTTACCTGAAGGCTGCTGCTTTTTCTTCCTGGATTTCTGATGTTTCAGTATATGAGGAAGATACCTATAACAAAATAAAATAACATAGTTACATTTACTGTCATATATAGTTCATTTAAATTCATCCAAGACAGCCTATGTATTTTGACACCTTGACAAATGGAGATTGTAATACAGGCCACGTTATGAACAGTGCAATTTGCAATTAACAGTAATGCAATATGGAAGGTGAGGTAAGGAATGGCACAAATAACTAACAAAAAAAATATAGAAAAAAAAGACTGAATGTGTTACATTCACATGACTTTCTCTACCCTTTAGTGGGTATTTAAACTACCCTTATGAAAGACAGATAGAATCAACATGAAAAATTCAATGCCATGACCGGGATTTGAACCATGGATCTCCTGGTCCAGTCGCTCTAACCCATTGAGCTACCATGGCCAACTTGCCATCCTGACATTAAATTCTCCATTTGACTTATATATTTCTCCAGTAGACCACTAGGGGCTCTCGCATCTGAGATACACCATTTGTGGCGACTTACTATCATAAGTACTTAAGTCCCAGGCTTCATCATTTAACTCTTATTATTTTAGTTAATTGATGGAAATTAATCATTTCTTCACACTAGCCATATATAGGCTAAGGTTTTTGATAGAGTCAACATGAAAAATTCAATGCCACGGCCCGGATTTGAATTAACTAAAATAATAAGAGTTAAATGATGAAGCCTGGGACTCAAGTACTTACAATAGTAAGTTGCCACAAATGGTGTATCTCGAATACGAGAGCTGCTAGTGGTCTACTGGGGAAATATACAAGTCAAATGGAGAATTTAATGCCATGATGGCACGTTGGCCATAGTAGCTAAATGGGTTAGAACGACTGGACGGAAACCAGGAGATCCATGGTTCAAATCCCGGCCATGGCATTGAATTTTTCATGTGGACTCTATCAAAAACCTTAGCCTATATATGGATATATGGCTAGTGTGAAGAAATGATTAATTTCCATCAATTAACTAAAATACCCTTATGAAATCATATTTTTCTATCTACTTTGTTTTAATCAAGATATATGTTTGAAGAAGCAAATACATTACAAATTTTATTATAGATACAATGAAAATAATTTTATTCAAAATTTTAAGAACTTGACATACTTTTCTTACACTTCATGCAATCATAAAATATCAAAAATACTTTAAAAGAATTAAACCATTAATAAAGGATAACATGAAAATGTCTTGTAATGTCCACAGAAAGAAAGAAAGAATGAATTGTGCATTTTAAAAATATCTATGTACATTATCATGTTTATTACTGATGCCAATCCCATCATTAAATTATTACCATGCAGCAGTGTTGGTATTTCAACATTCACAATTACTTGCATGCTGTGTTAGAATTATATATTTATATATAAACAAAATAGGGCTCAGTTTACATCCTTGTTGCTCCTGCAAAGACTGGTTGACCATAACACATTGATGGAAACCAGAAAGAGAAGTAAGAAAGCATACAATATTTTGGTTTATGCACCAATAGCGAGAATAAGAAAGCATATCATTGACCATATCAACAGCAAAGTGGAAAGTCTATTTTGTGCATTGGGATGTATTTGCTTACAGTGAGCCAATGATATTTTTTACCGACTTCCAAAACAAATGTGGGTAAATTTTTCCTAGAGAAACACCTGGCCACATGATGGCATCAACCCATGTAGCGACAAATATGGAAGAAGGCACTTCACCAGGGAACATTTGAATATTCTCTACGCAAATAATGCTTGGTGATTCCAATTTATAATAATTTTTACACACAACAATGTGTTCCTCTAGAGTCAAGTGCTTGTTCATTTTGGTGTCTGGTACAATACTGCCGAGTGCAGTGCATACCACTAGTCCCCAAACACAATGAGGCTGCTCCGTGGCTCAGTGGTTAGACCGCTTAGCTCTCACCAAGGCAGCCTGGGTTTGATCCCAGGCAACCACAAAGTGAGATTTGTGGTGGACAACAAGGTGCTGGGGCGGGTTTTCTCCAGGACCTCCGGTTTCCCCTGCCATATCATTCCACCACTGCTCCATCGTCATCTCATGTATCTTCAGTGTCACCGCCTGCGGTGCCGTATGTAGTAAAAGCGGGCAATAAACATTACACATTTCATTTCATTTCCAAACACAATGGCAGCCAGTAGTTGGGGAATCCAGCAAGGTCACGGAAAAGGCAAAACTCTGTATATTTTTATTATTTAAGTTATTTGATGCAAATTAATTATTTCTTCACACTAGCATATATAGGCTAAGGTTTTGGATATTTACTTACAATGGTAAGTTGCCACAAATGGTGTATTTCTGATACGAGAGCTTCTAGAGGTTTACAGGGAAAATATATATGAGTCAAATGGAGAATTTAATGTCAGGACAGCACGTTGGCCATGATAGCTCAATGGATAAGAGCGACTGGATGGAAACGAGGAGATCCGTGGTTCAAATCCCATGGCATTGAATTTTTCAGTTTGACTCTATCTATCCAAAACCTTAACCTATATATGGCTAGCGAGAAGAAATGAGTAATTTCCATCAATTAACTTAAATCATAAGAGTTTAATGATGAAGCCTGGGACTCAAGTATTTACAACAGTAAGTTGCCACAAACAGTATATCTTGAATACTAGAGCCCCTAATGGTTTACTGGGAAAATATATAAATGTTCAGTGCAGTAAATAAACAGATATTCCATGTGAAATAAATAAAAATTGATTTTATAAGAATCTTTGAAGAACTATAACACTGCTACTTTGTTACGTATGCTAAAATTCTTCCTGGTACCACATTAAACATGTATTAAAACAAAGAACAAAACTTCCTAAGCTATATACGGATTTCCAGTACATATTTTATGCCTTGTATCATGAACTACATACAAAAACTGCCAGAAAAATATCCCACAGGCATAGAACAATTTATATGAGGGATCTGAATTTACAGTTCAAGTTGTCCATTACTGAATGTTTATACTCATTTACTAGAGGTCGTGACTGGTGCAATAAACTGTTAAATCCACAAGTTATGCATTTTATTATAGCCAGTGAAGGTGAACCATGAGCATGATAAAGGACACACAGACAGGATAGACACACAGATAACCTCTGGCCTATCATAGCTATATACCAATTATTATAGTACACTGTTCTATAATCTTCAAGTTACAATATGAAATAGTAAAACTTAGCCCATCTCTGAAGCATAGGTGATAGGGTATTTGCTTCACGTTCATGAGGTCTCAAGCTAGAATCTCGGTTAGGGTGAGTTATCTAGATAAGGTTTCTTCCAGGGTTTTCCCTTATCCTGAAAGATGAATGTCAGGTAATTATAAGCTCTGTAGACCCTGAACTCATTTCAGCATTATTTGATCCATTTCACTCATTGTACGAAATGATAACCAGTTAAAGGACATTGACTAAAAATAAAATAAGATGTACTGCTTTGTCATGTCCATGATAAAAATCTGCTATCTGCTTGCTAAGTGGTAAAAATGGTCCTTTATCATAAAATTGTAAAAAGATCAATCGGTTTCCATACATTTTATAGGAAAATCTTAAAAGTTGGTAAGTATGAAATCATAAATATAAGAGGTAAAATAACTTAAAGTTTGCATAAAACAATAATATATTATGACCAACCTTATGAAAATAGCTTCTGTAAATTCAACAAACCTCATTTTGCAAGTCAGAATCTGCAACAAAAGACAGCTCCACTTCATGTTTAATTTCAACTGATTGGCTTTCAGACCAGCAAGGCTCAAATTTGATTTTTGTTTTACTGTCATTTTCATCAGATACTTTTACAAAATGTGGAGATACAAAAACTGTTTGGCTGTGAAAGTCAGCAGCGTTTTTACCTTCACATTTTACTTGAGTTAAAGTTTCACCTGGACTCATTGGTTCATCTTTAATTTCTACTTTGATATCTATTTTATACCACTACAAGACGTCTTAGAACACATAGAAAATTAAACACTCCACCATCAAAAAGTACAAACTATAAAGTGAAATAGCTACTCATTTTATTTGTTTAATTGTCAAATATTGAAACTGACAGTTGTAAGTGCATGCTAAACAAAAGTCTTCTCAAAATATATGGCTATCAAATATACTCCAGAAACTCAAATATGTAGGTCAAAAGTTGAGTTCATATTTCATTAACCTCTCAACTTTCACATTATTTAAAAGGTAATATTTACTTTTTTCATTCATTTTTATTGTAAAAATCAAATATTTGGTTATGTATAGTAATGATAATAAAACAAGCCCATTTTCAAAAATATTTTTTTTATTCAAAATGTGTTTTAAAACTACTTTTATCATCAGTTTTAGAGCATTTCTAAGAGTTCTAGCTTCATTCCTCTAGATGAAAATTTAAAGTGTATTTATTAATGCTTTAACATTGTTGCTTAGTTTTTTTAACTTGCTCTATATTACTAAAGTTATACCACAAGACTCTATATTTAGACCACTATATTTAGATTTTGCCATTTAATCTTAGCAAGAGGTCAATAGTTGTGCTATTTGCATGTGACACTTACTATATTTATATATAAAAATTGCATTAGCAGTTAACAGACACTGACATTAAAGCATTTGAACAGTTCAAAATATAGTTTGAAACAAGTAAGTTATCATTAAGCTATGATAAAACAAGCATTATTCAGTTTAAAACAAAGTATAAACAAGTTACAGAACTAACAATTGAATATTACAAGAACACTGTAAGTAATTTAATACAACATTTCTACAGCTCCAAATAGATGTGGAGCTCAATTGCACCAACAAATAAGAGGAATTAAATTTAAAGGGAGTCAATTAATGATACTAAACACTTACTTTTAAATTTCACAGAACATATTTCGGAGGCTATTCCCTCCATTATCAACCAGACATCGACTGGTTCCCATTGGTGTAGCTGGTGATATTTTGTCATAGGTCTCCTCTGGTGGCGATTCGAGGAACTTGCTGAACAAATCTTTCTGGAGGATGTTGAAATTGAATACTTTGTTCCTATTTTTTGAAATGAAGATTTGTTTCCATGTGGACAGCTCTTGTTTTCCTGATGTATGTTTTAGTAGTTTTGGTTCTGGATTTATGTTAGTGTTTTTTTGTTTTTGTTTTTTCCAAAAATGCGTGGCAACTGCTGATTTTCTAATTGTTTGTATTTTATGTTCCTAAAGTGTTCCTTTGATCTTGTTTCTAAATTTCTTTTGGTTTTTCCAATATAAATTTGACTACAGTCACTGCATTCAATTTTATGTATACCAGATCTTTTGTTAGATGGAATGGCATCTTTAATGTTTGAGCAAATTAGGTTTCTTAAGGAGTAATGGTTGACTGGTGCTAGTTGAATGTTTTGTTTTTTGAAGACTTTTTTGAAGATCATTTTAGTTTCTGTAACTGAGAGGGTTGTGGTTTCCTTTAGTAGCTCCTTCTTTTTTGCTAAAGTTCACCTTTCTATCTACTAATGATTTGGGAACTTGAGAACACCTATGAACATATAGAACACATTAAGGATACTGAATTAAAAGAATAAGACACACTAGTCTCGTTTGAAGTTAAATCACTGTTTCCCAGCATACCAGTAAAACAACTCCCATCATTGATAGAAAAATGGCTCAAATCACTTGGAATGTCATCACCTGAAATTTCAGAATACATCAAACTAACCAAATTATGTATAGAACAAAATTCCTTCCAGTTCCAAACAAAATATTTCCACCAAACTTCAGGTTTAGCAATGAGCAATCCCCTATCACCTTTCCTGGCCGATCTGCACATGAGTGCATTAGAAATAAGGATCACCAAAGGTTTCCCTTGGATGTTCAAACTCTGGCAGCGATATGCAGACGACATCTTTGCAATAGTACCAAAAAAACACATCAGTGATGCACTAAAACTTTTAAATATCCAAGAAAAAAACATTAAGTTCACTGTAGAAATAGAAAAAGACAAGTATTTACCATGAGAAATAAGAACATAATAAACTCTGGCATTTACAGAAAACCAACACAGACAGATAACTACATAAAAGCTAATGGCTACAACCCAAGATCCCACAAACAGGCAATCTTCAATAGTTTATCACACTGACTGGTCAACATCCCTCTCACAGCAGAAGAATACAAAACAGAATACAACAAAATTATTGAAATAGCACAAAAATGACTTTCCCAAATCATTAGCAGACAAAAATGTGAACTTAGCAAAAAAGAAGAAGCTGATAAAGGAAACCACAACCCTCTCAGCTACAGAAACTAATATGATTTTAAAAAAATTTACTTACCCTCCATGGGCCTTCGATAAATTCAAAAAAGTCTTCAAAAAACAAAACATTCAACTAGCACCAGTCAACCATTTCTCCTTAAAAAACTTAATTTGCTCAAACATCAAAGATGCCATTCCATCCAACAAAAGATCTGGTATATATCAAATTGAATGCTGTGACGGTAGTCAAATTTATAATGGAAAAACCAAAAGAAATTTAGAAACAAGAGCAAAGGAACACTTTAGGAACATAAAATAAAAACAACCAGAAAAATCAGCAGCTGCCACGCATTTTTGGGTAAGAAACCACAACCTAAATCCAGAACCAAAACTACTAAAACATACATCAGGAAAACAAGAACTGTCCACATGGGAACAAATTTTCATTTCAAAAAATAGGAACAAAGTATTCAATTTCGACATCCCCAGAAAGATTTGTTCAGCAAGTTCCTCGAACTGCCACCAGAAGAGATCTATGACAAAATATCACCAGCTACACCACTGAGAACCAGTGGATGTCTGGTTGACAATGGAGGCAAATAGCCTCTGAAACATGTTCCAGGAAATTTAAAAGTAAGTATTGTTTAGTGTCATTAATCGACTCCCTTTAAATTTAATTTAAAATTATTCTTATATATTCACTCGCTATATAATATGGAGGCATTCTGTAATATCCCATTCAACAAGCAAATTGTCAATACTTGAAGCAGATTGCAAATTGTAACGTTCCAGATGCACCACCACTGGGTGCAGAGTTCAAGCATAGCACTGGTACCAGATATGACGTGTTCAACGCAAGACAGTGAACGTCACTAGGGGTTTCTGCACTTATAGGGAAACTTGGAGGGGAGGGGTGAGCTCAGGAAAGATGTGTTCCTTAAAAGGGTAGGCTAAGGTGGAGGATTTACTTATCTTAGAAGGGTGATATGTAGTTCCAGCATAAAGTAGATTTATTCTACATAAAAATAATAAACTTACTAATCTACATAGTAATAGAAACAGTCAAGAATTGTTTAGCAAAGGTCAACTGCAGACTTTAACTTAGGAGAGGTTGCTGATGTACTGGAGTCCATCCTCAGAGAGACAAGTGACACAGATTCGTCTAGTACATGCATGATTGCTCCCGCTTAGGCCAAATTCTGGGGCTTTAAATATTAAATCTCTGCCGACACAGCAATTGAGTCAAAGCTTTGTCAGCTTATGTCAGCAAGGCGGTAACCTATGTGTGACAACTAAGTGTGACTCTGACAGGAAGTCACATGTTCCAATGTTATTTGTTCTTCTTCCGAATATATGATTTTTACAGATTTACTCCTTTTATAAATCTACAAAATATTATTGTCACAATATGAAGATAATTTGTTGATTTATTGTTAACCTATTGTGATGCATGTTCTGAAGTTGATGCTTGAATGGTGATGGTTTACAAATTTTCATGTTATACATATTTAAATAAGTAAATAATAAAAATAAGGCAAATATGATAGTGGCGGTGGGTGTATTATTGGTAGGGATACATTTGCTTTAAATGTATGATGTGTTCGTTGCCCCTGAACTTTGCTAACAAACAAGTAATCAAACTATAAAATAGCAAATACTAGGAATTGAACCACTAAGAAATAAACAACGAAAAGCCTGCCTCTGTAGAGTAGGTGGTAGCATGTCTACCTTACATTCGAGAGGTCCCAGTTTGAATCTCAATCAGGGTAAGTTATCTGGATAGGACTTTTTCTGGGATTTTCCCTTATCCTGAAAGATGAACGTTGGATAACTTTAAGCTCTATGGACCCTGAACTCATATGAACATCATTACATTCATCATCCAATATGAAGTGTTGGAGGTTTTCCCTTATCCAGAAAGATGAATGTCAGGTAACTCTAAGCTCTATATACCTTGTATTTATTTGAACATCATTTCATTCATCGTTTAGTATGACTTAACATTAGAGGTTTCCCCTTATCCTGAAAGAAGAATGTCTGGTAGCTCTAAGCTCTATGTACCCTGTACTCATTTGAACATCATTTCATTCATCGTTCGGTATGACTTAATGTTGGAGGTTTCTTCTTATCCTGAAAGAGGAATGTCTGCTAACTCTAAGCTCTATGTACCCTGTACTCATTTGAACATCATTTCATTCATCGACCAATATGACTTAACATTGGAGGTTTTCTCTTAACCTGAAAGATGAATGTCTGGTTACTCTAAGCTCTATGTACCCTGTACTCATTTGAACATCATTTCATTCATCGACCAATATGACTTAACGGAGGTTTCCTCTTATCCTGAAAGAAGAATGTCTGGTAACTCTATGTACCCTGTACTCATTTGAACATCATTTCATTCATCGACCAATATGACTTAACGGAGGTTTCCTCTTATCCTGAAAGAAGAATGTCTGGTAACTCTATGTACCCTGTACTTATTTGAACATCATTTCATTCATCGTCCGATATGACTTAACGGAGGTTTCCTCTTATCCTGAAAGAAGAATGTCTGGTAACTCTATGTAACCTGTACTTATTTGAACATCATTTCATTCATCGACCAATATGACTTAACATTGGAGGTTTTCTCTTATCCTGAAAGATGAATGTCTGGTAACTCTAAGCTCTATGTACCATGTACTCATTTGAACATCATTTCATTCATCGACCGATATGACCTAACATTGGAGGTTTTCTCTTATCCTGAAAGATGAATGTCTGGTAACTCTAAGCTGTATGTACCCTGTACTCATTTGAACATCATTTCATTCATTGACCAATATGACTTAACGTTGGAGGTTTTCTCTTATCCTGAAAGAAGAATGTCTGGTAACTCTATGTACCCTGTACTCATTTGAACATCATTTCATTCATTGACCAATATGACTTAACGTTGGAGGTTTTCTCTTATCCTGAAAGAAGAATGTCTGGTAACTCTATGGACCCTGTTCTTATTTGAACATCATTTCATTCATTGACCAATATGACTTAACGTTGGAGGTTTTCTCTTATCCTGAAAGAAGAATGTCTGGTAACTCTATGGACCCTGTTCTTATTTGAACATCATTTCATTCATTGTCCGATATGACTTAACGTTGGAGGTTTTCCCTTATCCTGAAAGAGAATGTCAGGTAACTCTAAGCTCTATGGGCCCTGGGCTTATTTGAGCATCATTTTAGCCATTTCATCCGTTGCCTATATGACCTAAATAGTTAAAGTACATAAATTACATACAAAAAATGGCAAACTAAAGCCTACTATATTCAACATTGAACCTTTTGCCACTCTGCATTTTTATATTGCACAGGGATATAGCATAAAAAAACTGTAAGCATCAATTGCAGCAGGGACTCCTAATGCCAATAAAACCTGAAAACCTAAATTGATCGAACAGACTGATTATAACAGCTACCTGTTGGAAAAATGACTTGACGTTCTCTTATTCTGTCAAATGTATTTTCTACCTTGAAATTTGAAAAAAATGTCATTTAACAATGCACTTATCAGTAACTCACATACCTAATATAAACAGCTTGATGCTTATGGTTTCATAAGTATATAATACATCTTTTATCCATTGATTTAAAACTGGTGCCTACTTTTCATCTTGTTGAACCTTCACTGACTAATGTTCTAAAAAGCTCCATATTAAAATGTCTCCTTCGGAACACTCATTTTGAAGTCTTTATTTAGTCATCACATTGTGAGAGCAAAATATGGGACTGCCTGCAGCTTAGAATGATGAAATCACGTAGTATGAGTAAACGTAAACTTAGGCAAAGGATGAGCATATTGAAATTAAATGTTAGGGGTTTATCTTATAGTTCAGGAGTAATAGCTTCTGTATTTTACAAATCTTTTAAAGTTCTAATACAAAAGTGTTACAATCTCACAAAGCAAAAGTCTTTGAACAATCAATCATCAACTCTCAACTCAAGCCCTTCAAATTACAAATACATACACTAACTCTCACATTATCAAAATGTAACAAATATAAGAGTGTTTCAAAATGAAGTAAATTGTAAATCCAAATATTCGTCAATAGCTACAGAATTAAAAACCTATACAAGTTCTCCCATAACCTTGCTCCCAGGACTAATCTCGGTTTCATATAAACTTGCCACGCTGAAATATATCACTCCGCGTGCAACTACCTTCCCCCTCACCCTAATTGGCTAATGCTTTCGTGCCATAGGCCATAGGCGGTGCCTTCCCGTCACATTTAAACCTGCAGTAAACGTCATAATAATTGCCAGGAAGATAGATAAAATCATACAAATAAGAATGTGAAGGCATGCAAAAGTAATGAAGTTTGTAATGAAACTGAGCAAGTTGAAACTGAATGAATGAGCAATGAAGCTGAAACAAGTATATAATGAAAGGCCTTTGGCCGTTTCCACTGGGATTTTTTAAAACCAGCACACATACCTGCAGAAAAGCTTGTCTTTCGGTCTTAAAAGTCCTGTCACGCCATACTTGTCGTGTGTCCTTCATTCACCCAAGTCTCGTCAAGGCAGTATATTTTGCGATTTGTATCCCGGTACATTCTGATTGTCCTTAAATAACTTTTTCACCATACAGCAATATAGCCCCTGGAGTGGTAAGTTTTCCTGTTGTCTCAGTTTCATGTCGCGATGTTCCTACGCATCTAACACTCACACCAAGTTCAGAGCACAGCTGTTCGACTTCTCTCACTGACAAAGACGGATTCTTCTCTGTGAGTGCATTAAACACATGCACCACAATTCTTTTTTCGCCGCTTTGTAAAGGCTTTTCCTTACGATGCTTCAGCGAAAAACTGGCAGTAGACTCTGCCATTGTACATATAATAAGTACACGCGCAATAAACGATCAATAAAATAATTTAGCTCTCGCACTCGGCACAACACACCTTCGAATGGCGATGCATGACTAATCCAGTTCAAAACAAGGTCAGTGATAAAAGTCATGTGAACAAATATGTCATCACTACCGCTAAATCACGTGCTATCGTGCCATGTGAAAGACGGGCTTCTGAGCAAAGGAACCGCCTCTTTACTTCGTTTAAGAATTAACATGCATTTCAGATAAATCAACTCTGTTGCGTAATATATTTAATTAAAAAAGTTACGAAAATATAATTTTTACAATTCTCTTCCAACATATAAAGATATATCACCATGTTAAATAACGAACTAATTTTTACCGCACGACAATCTATACCACAATAGCAGCCAATGAGAGGTTATAAGGTCACATGACCGTTTAGAGATACGGGGCAAGCTTAATATTAGCATGTATTACTGTATATGAAAATAGTTTTGTATCCAAATTATTACCAAGTATGCACTATGGCACGAGTTTGGGCAGCTGACAAATTATAAAACACACAAAATTCGTACTAAAAATATGTTGCATCTAAAAGTGAAACACACTAGACTTTATTCTTTTAAGTTATTTCAATTAACTATTCACTCCCTTTTTAAATACGAGAAGTTGTAATTGTAAGTTTGTGGTATAAAGTTGTGCGTTATAGGGTATTTATTCGTATCAGTGCTATAATTTCGATTGTGATGTAAACTGTATACTTATTTCATCTACACCCACATTTAAGTTTCCTATAGTAATGTATAGGTTATCCCACAGAATAGTATATGTACGGATTTTCTCAACTCTTAGTTTGGCATTGTAAGATAGTTTTTAGTCAGTTAAACCATTATGCACATTTATCAAATCATATATTTCAGAAACATTTCCTCTTCACTGTGAGCTGTCAAGTATGAAGGCACAACTGCCTTCTATTGGTTGTAGGCTAAAGACGCTAAAGGACCCGTGGGTGACCTGTGCTAAGATCTCTATTGATGATTTGATGCTACTTTACTGCTTTAATTAGTACTTTAGTGCACATTTTCTGCAGTAAAATCAAATAGCTACATTTACTGCTTTGACTTGTGTCCCAGCTCTATTAAGGCACAGACAGTTTACGGGGTAAAATGAATGTGCAATGCAAATGACTGTCATTTTTATTACTGGTTTATGTAACTCATAGTTCAAAAGACTATTTTAACATTATTCCATAGTTGGCATCGTCGGCCCCAACTTGTGGCTTGATTGTTGTTGTTAGGTTATTTTTAAGACGCTACTGCCAGCCTATTGAGACGGCTACTGCGTCTGAATATAACGTTGAATCCAGGAAGCTCTGATTTCCGTGGTGTAAATACATAAAGGCAGTGTTATCTTACTATAGTTTCATTCTTGTCCTCGTAAATCGGAATAACGCCTTGCATATTGGCCCTGAGTAAGGTATTAGGAGTGATGGGAGCTGATATGGTTCCATAGGGTGAATGCGTGTAATGTCATGTAGTAATTTCAAGGTGTCGGCACGTCTTACTGGGCAGGCGAAGAAGAGGTGATTAAGATCACCCTCCTCTTCCACATTCACATAGGTCGCTATCTTGTCGCCATATCCGTAGGAGGTACACCGGTGTTAATGTCACTTGAAATAGTATTCTGAAATATAATGATAACGCCTTCCTTGTTAAATACGGCGTGTTAATGAATGTACGTAGGGCGTTACTGTCCTGTCCGGCTGAGCAAGTTGTATTTGTGTTATTGTATGCAATATTCCTCACTGTGTCTGTTGGTGGTATGACGTATTCGTTTGTTACCGGTTTATTGATAGTGGCTTCCCACACTGCCTCATCCACTCTCTCGTTTCCAAGAATTCCTACATGGCTCGGAATCCATATAAGTTCGATCTCTGTCGTCGGCGGCAAAGTTTCCAACAGGTTTCGTATAATTATCTCATATATGGGTTGGTGTAGATTGCTGACAGAGCGGACACTTTGTAGATGCACTTGGCTGTTCATTCGGTAGAGCTGTCAACATTTTAAGAAAAAATGGTGAGTGAACGGTGATATGTTTTAATTCTGACACAAAAGAGGTCACTCAACCGACAAGCCTCGCCCTAAGTCGAAAAGTATCGTCTAGGATTTTTTTTTTTTTTTTTTTTTTTTTTTTTTTTTTTTTTTTAATGAGAAGAGGAATTGAAAAGAACTACAATGCGAAGCTCAGCTTAGAAGTGTCGTTGAAGAGTCATCCTTCTCCGAGGAGAAGAAGCCTTCCACGTTGTACCATTCCGTGACTATTTCACTTACTAGTATTGTGATGGATTTATAATCATAGACGGGGGTAGATGGTGGTTTCTTTTTATGAAGTGTTACAAGTTGTAGGATGAAGGAGAGGATATGTTGTTAATTACCTATAGGAGACTATTGGGTTATGATGGGCCTAAGGTGAGTCAGAGACGCTCTCCCCGGGGTCAATGTCATATCCTCCGAAGCCTCTGATAAGAAGATTGAAGCTGTAGGGAAGACGGGAATAGAATTTATAAGAGAAATTTACACTACAATCAATTATTTGGGCTGCTCAATACTTACAAATCGTAAGCAAAATCCCGATGTAAGTGAAAAGCCCATACGCTTTTGCAGTGCCTATGTTACAAAGATCACGGTACGGGTATTTAATTGAAGACTCATAACTTACTCTACATTGAATTATGTTTCAAAACCAAACCATTATTTCAGGAAATGCCTGCGCCTACTTCGGTAATACGATGTTTGTATATTGGGATTAGGATTACTATGGAGGGTATTCGGCAGCAAAACCTGTGATTTACTGTACCTAGCACCCCCGGGAGGAAGGATGAGTTGAGAGGAGACAGAGGGCGACCGTTGGAAGCTCCCAGGCAGGCCGGTATAGCCGGCATCCCACCCAACGTGGTCCTGAAACGGCCCATCACATCGACCCGGAGACCGGAAACCGTCTTACCGGAAGAGGAAATGTTTACCTAGAGCATATCATCCTGTCATGTAACGCCGAGACACTTCTACCCTGAAAGAGACTATCAGATGAGAGATGATTGAAATGATAATGGAGATGAAATGGAGGGAGAAGAAATAACAATTATTAAATAATTAACCTACAAATAATAAATAATTAATCTACCCAGCATTCGCCAGGTGACCCGGGAAAACCTCGAAAATATCCATGGGTCATGTAGGTTGGCCACGGGAATCGAACCTGGACCCCCCAAATGCGGGCCTCAGACGAAACCGCTTGAGACATCCGCTCGGCGCTCCGTAGACAAATTACTTTTCATTTAATATATATTACTTCCCTTATATCACCGATCACGATGTTAGGGGACTCGGGTTCCACTAGCCCGTCAAGTCGGGGCGAGGGAAGTCGAAGCACTGGGCCTGATTGGTTGAGGGGTCAGTCTAACGCTTGGGATGAGAGCGAGAGAAGTGCACGACAAATGAATCATGGAGCAATTGGAGTAATGGAAGGGGGAAACCGGAGGTTCCGGAGAAAACCCACCCAACGCCGTGTTGTCCACCACAAATCTCATGTGCGGTCGTCTGGGATCGAATCTGGTCTAACTACTCGGCAACGGCGCGGCCTAATTAATACGCCTACATACAAATGTGATATATTACCCTCACTGATTTCTCTATTCACGCTTTTAAAAACTTATTCTTCCAAACACTTATTCTCCTTATTTCAGTTCGCATTTACACATTTCGTTTAGGACACAATAGCTAAAGCTACGGCAGACTTGGTGTCTACTGTCGCTTCCGTTGAAATCCCATGCCCTTTGCATGGCCGTCAGTATTGTTCTTAGATGCGCACTCTCCCGTCGGCCTGTCTGCATATTCTCTCTCACTATTGTTTTGTTAACTCTCAAATAATTTAACCTCTTCTTGAATAACGGGGTCTATTTCCCAGAATGGAATGCCATTATTGATTTGTCTGCTTGTTTATACCTTAGATTTCTTGCTCTTTCAGTCTTTTACAACTTATAGTGTTTAACTTTTCTGGCACGTACCTAATTTGCATTCCAACCAACGAGAAATGCAGTATCGAGATTTCACTGGTAAATGCTTTGTGGCCCTTGAATTCCCTCAAAAGACATTTTTTGTAGAAGGTCCATGTACATGAGCGCGCACGTGTGTATATGAAGAATACATTCGAAAAATAAAATGTTCGATAAATGCCAAATTTGGTACTTCCAAAGATGATACCGAATTTAGCTGCTTCTCTATCCTTGGTTACCTGTTTACTCCGTTGAAAAGGAACATTGCACAATCTTAGAATTTACATTCGCACCTATTATTATTCTTATTTTATTATGTCACTAAATGTGTTACAATAGATCAGATTTGAAAAGGTTCACCTCGGTAGATTCCTATTGCCTTAGACTCATGGGCATAACTAGGCCATGAGTGGCCCCAAATGAACCTCCCAATAAGGTAGAATTGCTATTCGATTGCTTTTATAAGTATCTAGTGTTAAAAACTTATGCAACAAATCACAAGTCAAATACATAAATGTTTTAATTAAGGTCATTGGTGTGAGAGAATTATTTCTAAAACCAAATACTGACGGTGGCTGGGGATTCACAGTGCATTCACCCATCGTCAGCATTACTGACTCAATATGTTCACGCATTAGCAGTCAGGTAAGCGGCCAGTGGCGCATGGTTGTTCCACCGCCATAGTTTACTTAGAGGCTAAGCAACATTCCTAGGACTTGGAAGCCGCCGAACAGGGCAGCTGGGCCCCCCAGCGCAACACGGCCAGCCACCACCTCAGCATCGCCGGAAGCTGCACAGCTTTTCTTAGCAGACACGCAAGCAGCTTCACCTTCACCACAGACCAGCCGATCTCCAGCCGCTGCGACCTCCTCTCAGCCGCCGACAGGAACCAAAGCTACACACTGCGCAGTAGTCGTCGGAGTACCCCTGGACCTCCCAGCGAGGTATCTCCTCACCGCAGCGACGCAGAAGTGGCCCACGGCCACCAGCGCCTCTCGGATCTCGTCAAGACGAGGCCCAACCACCTGCGTGCGCCTGCAGTTTACAGATCCTCAGGACCGCGACGCCGCCTTGGCCTCAGGTCTGCCCATCTTGGGACAGCTCCTGAAGGTGGAGGCCAGTAAACTGCAGCGACACATCCCGTGCCGGAACTGCTGTGCCTACGGGCATAGCGCCGACACATGCACCGCGCCGCCACGGTGCCATTACTGTGGCTTTCACGCTCCAACTTCAGCGTGCAGGGCCCACGATCTCCGCCGACGCCGCCGGTACTGCGCTACCTGCGATGGCCTCGGCCACTTCACAGGGCAGATGCAGTGCCCTGCGTACCCTCGCGCAAACTCAGAGAGGCCAACACCCCGGAGCAACGCCACCAGCGAACCTGCGGCATGGCAGCAAGCACTTGGTTGCCTCCGCGAGGACCTGCAGCAAGTCAACAGCAGACTCCAGTCCCTAGAAGAGCTCCTCACAACAATCACCGCCGCCAACCGCCGGCCTCCAGCGGAGGAGGTTCAGGACCTCCATTCAGAGGTCCTTAATCTCAACCAGCGCTTGGGCAATCTGGAGGAATCCGTCACCGCCGCTGCCCAACAACAGAACGACAACCACGCCACCCTCATCGACCTCCTCGACACACTGTCAACTACACAACGACTAATAACCGACGGACTTACTCCACTGGGCAGTCTCACCTCCTCAATGACCATCCTACAACAGACAGCAGAAACCATCAGCTCCCAACTTCAACACACAGAACAGCTAGCCAAGGAACATAAGGACACTCTTGCCTCACTCCAACGCAAGATGCAACGTGTGGAGACTCACCTCACCGACGCGCGTCCCTGCCAGCCAACGGACTCTTCCACTCTCCTCGATAGACTAGACCAGCTCCACTCCACACTTAGGGAAGTGTACAACAGCCTCAACACACGAATGAATAATCTGAAATCCCCAGAAGAAATCATCGCCGACTACAATTCGGAAACCACCAGGAGGCTCAAGGCCCACTTCGACAGCTGGAAATCCCCCCGCGCACCACCATACCAATGACGACGCCACAACACTCCCCCACTCGGCAACAACTGCCGGATATGATGCCCTCCAATACTAGATATATGTTACAATAAAGACTTACCCTGAATACCTTCCACCTTTTCACCCTTACTCTCCACGCGCCTCGTTCAGGGCCTTTTGGCCATGTTCGACGCCTGGCAATCATTCTTTACCCGCTCGCCGTTATTGACGGCCAGCTCCTACGCTTCACCTCTACTAACGGGAGTGCTTTTAGCGGGATCCCACAAAGCCTCTCAAACTACCTTCCTAACTTTCACCTCCTAACCTTAGTAGCTTGTTAAAAAAAAAAAAAAAAAAAAAAAAAAAAAAAAAAAAAAAAGTTAAGATAGGTACTAGAGAGGCAGCCGATATGTGGATGGATGGGGTTTTTGTTTTATTTATTTCATTAATTTTAAGCTCCATGGAGTTCTAGTCAGTCATCCTAAAAGGATAACTGTGCAAATCCTTTG
This sequence comes from Mantis religiosa, assembly GCA_030765055.1. Lineage (NCBI taxonomy): Eukaryota > Metazoa > Arthropoda > Insecta > Mantodea > Mantidae > Mantis > Mantis religiosa. The sequence goes on from CM060958.1 coordinate 98,811,125, forward strand.
GCAATGCTGCCTTCACTGCTTCACCAAATCTATTACCTGACAAGTTACAGTATTTTGGATCCAATATGGCGTATACTTTCTTAAGCTTTTCAGATATTCCACCTATGTTTCAGTTCATTTTGCATGAATACTAGGACATTTTCCATTAGAAGCAGCCGGGTATATACAAAACTACAATTACATGGAGTGAAGGGTAGGATTATTGATGATGATGATGATGATGATGATGATGATGATGATGATGATGATGATGATGATGATAATAATAATAATAATAATAATAATAATAATAATAATAATAATAATAAATAATAAACACATTAATGCACAATGCCAAAAGAACAGAAAGAAGTAAATTAATCGATTAAATTTAGGACGTCTCACTCCATAAAGTCGGGTAAGCACTATAGACAAAATGGATTAGAGACCCCGCTTTTGTGGTATGGTGGTAGCGTGTCAAGAGGTTCCGAATTCGAAACTGGTCCGGATGAATTACTTGGATAAGGTTCTTTCAGGGGTTCTCCCTAATCCTGAAATATTAATGTAAGCTAACTGTAAGCTCTATGTACCCTGTACAAATTTGAACATCATTTCTTCCATCGTCCGATATGACTTAACGTTGGAGGTTTTCCCTTATCCTGAAAGATGAATGTCTGGTAATTCTAAGCTCTATGTACCCTGTACTTATTTCAACATCATTTCATTCATCGTCCGATATGACAACGTTGGAGGTTTTCTCTGATCCTGAAAGATGAATGTCTGGTAATTCTAAGCTCTATGTACCCTGTACTCATTTCAACATCATTTCATTCATCGTCCGATATGACTTAACGTTGGAGGTTTTCTCTTATCCTGAAAGATGAATGTCTGGTAATTCTAAGCTCTATGTACCCTGTACTCATTTCAACATCATTTCAGTCATCGTCTGATATGACTTAACGTTGGAGGTTTTCTCTTATCCTGAAAGATGGATGTCTGGTAATTCTAAGCTCTATGTACCCTGTACTTATTTCAACATCATTTCATTCATCGTCCGATATGACTTAACGTTGGAGGTTTTCTCTTATCCAGAAAGATGAATGGTAACTCTAAGCCCTATGTACCCTGTACTTATTTCAACATCATTTCATTCATCGTCCGATATGACTTAATGTTGGAGGTTTTCCCTTATCCTGAAAGATGAATGTCTGGTAGCTCTAAGCTCTATGTACCCTGTACTTATTTCAACATCATTTCATTCATCGTCCGATATTACTTAATGTTGGAGGTTTTCCCTTATCCTGAAATATGAATGTCTGGTAACTCTAAGCTCTATGTACCCTGTACTTATTTCAACATCATTTCATTCATCGTCCGATATGACTTAACGTTGGAGGTTTTCCCTTATTCTGAAAGATGATAAATGTCCAGTAAAGATATGCTCTATGGACCCTGTACTCATTTGAACATCATTTCTTCCATCGTCCGATATGACTTTATGTTGGAGATTTTCCCATATCCTGAAAGATGATAAATGCCCAGTAAAGATACGCTCGATGTACCCTGTACTCATTTGAACATCATTTCATTCATCGTCCGATATGACTTAGCATTGGAGGTTTTCCCTTATCCTGAAATATGAATGTCTGGTAACTCTAAGCTCTGTGTAACCTGTACTCATTTGAACATCATTTCATTCATCGTCCGATATGACTTAACGTTGGAGGTTTTCCCTTATCCTGAAACATGATAAATGTCCAGTAAAGATATGCTCTATGTACCCTGTACTCATTTGAACATCATTTCTTCCATCGTCCGATATGACTTAACGTTGGAGGTCGTTAATTAAAAAAAATGGGTTAAAACTGTACTGTTCAATGTATGTGTGAAGGTCGATCGCAGTAATTAGCCGTCTCTGAAAGCCCTCACTATGTTCGCATGAAAGATGACAGTATTTTTGTTAGACATGGATCAATTGTTGGGCGTTGCTACCAACAGTGTTTCCAAGGTAGAGTAATCAATTATACACAACACCTGCTGCGGAGACCCTAACAAAACACTTGACGAGCTGCTAACTTGGCTCAAACATATTACAATTAGAATCTATGTACGTGATCAACATTTGAAAGTCGCTTTTCTTCATTCTAGCTAGCATTTTAGCAATATTATATTCTACTATAAAAATCTGATTCCGAGATATAACCGGAAGTTCATATTTTGAGACTCACTCTGTAAAACATAAAGCATTGGCACGAAAATATATATTTATTAAGTTAGTTAAATACTAAATTTTTAAGCTCAGCATTTTCCAAAACTGGAACACGAAAGTTACAAAGAAAATCCCTCGAGTCAAACTGTTCTTTATATAGAAAAAATAAGTTTGTCGTCTATACCATTTCAATTAAAATGCCAGCTGTTTGAGATATTTACATGAGAAATTAAATTTGTAAGGTGAATTATGATGTTGCGTGTTTAAGTCTGCTGCGTGGTGAATTTCACATCGTCAATTTATGATAAATAAGTATTTATAATGGAAATAAACATTTCTTCCAAACCTTAGCCTACACACGGCTAGTGTGAAAGAAATGATTATTTCTATCAATTTACTTGAATAACATAGTGGTTTAACTATGAAGCCTGGGACTTAAGTACTTACAGTATAGTAAGTCGTCACAAAAGGTGCGTATCTCATAGCATATGAGAACCCCTAGTTGTCTACCAGGAAACATACGAGTCAGTTGGAGAATTTAATGTTCTGTCGGCATGTTGGCCATAGTACCTCAGTTGGTTAGAGCAACCGCACGGAGAGCGGGAGATCAGTGTTTCAAATCCCGGTTATGGCATTGAATTTTTTCAGTCTGGATCTACTCATTCAAATTATTTATAATTTAATTTTGAAATTTGGTTATTGTTTGCATTGCGGAATGATTAGATTTGGAAATTTTGAAGATGTAATAAATTTATGAAGAGTTAAATTCCCATCTTCCAGCTTTCCTCAAGTCAGTACATAAAAAATCTCTGGAATTGATGTGATATTTCAATATCAATTTACTAAAATAATGATTCCAAAGCTTCTTTTGTTGATAATTATTTACTTGACCAGCACTAAATACAAATATGGTCAATACAAGATGTACCATATATGCAACAATACCATAGGTTTCGGAGAGGATGTCGTCTCTGGCTACGACAGAGGAAGGGTTTTTTAGGTAAGTGTTCACGAAATATATTAGGTATGCTGGAATACTATAGTGCATGAGGCAATGGAGGAAGCCATCATGCCACACGGAGTCGAATGCGTGGGATATGTCAAGGAAGAGGGTTGTAACGTACTGGCGATTATTGAACCCGCGTATCACATCGTCCACGAGGCGGAGTAATTGGTGAAAGGTCGAGTGTGATAAAACGTAGTGTTTTCTTTGCATATTATGTACGTAGTAGAAAAAGTAAGTAGGCAGTAGAGAATATGAAAATGTAGGTACACAAAAGTTTATTAATAATACATCACAATAACAGTCCTTACTTTGCCAGTGATGTAACAGAGGGAAAAAATTTTCTGAAGAAGTTTAACCTTGAGAACTTTCCGTTTCTCAACTAAAATTTTAATACAAATGCATACCTTCCCTACAATTTACTGGACGTCATTAGCTTCAAATGCCTCCCATTCTTGACTTTCAAACATGTTCTCAGAAATATTCATATAATTCCATTAGGAACCTGTCATTTTGGTAAGGTTTGAGGTTATGTAATGATCATTCTGGCAAGTGGTGTATTCTCACGACGAGCGTGCTACAGCATGGCCATCTGTAAAAGTAGGCGGTCACCTTCGTTTAAAAATGAGTCACTAAAGTATCATGAACTTGAGACATTTAGGTCAATCCTGTATATGCGTAGTTAACCACCGAACAAGTTTGTTTAATGTGAGTTTTCAATGATATGCTATAAAATACTAGCTTTCTGTTTCAGAAAGTTTTTCATATTACAGTAAGCTAACTTTTCACATTAGTCTTGTTCAAATGTGTGTAGTTGGTAGAAATAAATCGACGTAAATAACCGGAATATATTAGCACATCAGCGGTACATTGACGTAAATAATCAGGAACGCAATAATTTACTTATAGTACTGTTTGAACCCTTTCTCGTCAATGCTGACTTTAGGAGGCGCTTGGGTTCCTTCAGAGCGAGGCAGTCGAAGCATCTGGTCTGAGATGAAATCAGGTTTGAAGGGTGGGTCCAACGATGGAGCAATTGGTGGAATGATGGTGAGCGAAACCGGAAGGCCCGGAGGAAACTCACCCCAGCGCCATGTTGTCCACCACAAATCCCACTTTGCGGTCGCCTGGGATCGAACCCGAGCCGCCTAGATGAGAGCCAAGCGGTCTAACCACTCAGCAATGGCGCGGCCATACTTATAGTATTAGTAGTGTATTTATTGTACTTTCACTGTTGCATTGAGTGCAATACTTAGTGCCTTGTACGGTAAAAATTAGAATAATAAAATACGCGTCTATTGTTTTTTGCTGTTTTCATAACCTTGTCACTTAGTAAGTATAGTTGTCCATCAGTAAACTTCGAAGCTCGCTCCAAGAAAGTAATCAATTTTATTATCTGTAGCACATGTTTATAGCAGTGAGAGAACATGCAATTGTTTGATATCAAGATTTCACTGGGAATGCATGTTTTGAAGTCCATAAAGATGAATAGGTGGAAAATATAATTATGAGGTGTGTAATTTTTAACGATGTTGTTAATTACCAGGATCACATCAACGCCGCCTTTGCACTGGAATTTCGTCCCGCTGCAGTTATTTACCATTCCAGCAAATCTACTGACATGAGGCTGTCGCTTTTAAGCACACATTTTTTATTCGCCTTTAGCGTCATCTGTTAGAGCTGTAGCTATTTCAAGAGAGCCTCGTTATCTGTGTATTGTGTGCTACTCTTTTTTTTCTCTCTAAGATTACTTTTTTTTTTAAAAAAAAATGGTCCACATTTTATTTTTTTAAATTTTGTCTTAAAAAATAAACGATATCAAAACAAAAACACAAACAAGTTGGTAACATTATTTTTTTATTCTGATCAGAATTTTCTTTTTACTTATATATATATGTATATATACATATTAAATAAACAATCAGGATCACAAAGGGGAAAGGTAGAGTGGGAGGTCTGGTTTTACTTTGTGTGTTCATATTTAGTTACAATTTGTTGTAACATTTTAGAAAGACACTCTGTGCACACCCGCGCGAAAGTTAGCAATTGAGATCCAGCTAATCATTTAACTCGGTCCACACATCATGAAATCTACGCATTTTGTATCGCTCTGCTCTGAGGCACTTTCTGAATGCAAATAACTTAGGATAATCAATCGGCACTGAGGCAATAATGGTAGAAACCACATTTGAGTCCGTGCAGTGTTGTCTTTCTTATTATTCCAGGAGAGAATTACTGACACTGTCGTATATTCCGCCCTGCTTCCAACCAGCACGCCGATATTATTTTTAGTCCATTTCCAGATTTCATTTTTGCAGGTGGTAATTCTGTGTATCTGCGTGTCTAATTTTCCACAACGTTTACACGATGGGACTGTTGCTAAATTGTGTTTACATTTCTTTAATTCCGTGGGGATTAGTTCATTCACAAAGAAGTATACGGAAACCTTCCAATCAAGTGGAACGTAGGTGTTTCGAAAAATTTTCCATATGCGATTACATGTAGTATTTGAATATTTTGCAACAATTTCTGGCACAGACAAATACTCCTTTATCAATTCGATGTACAAGTGTTTGTATTAATCTGTGGTTTGGTCTTAAGGCATCCTGACTCTGTGGTATTTTTTTTTTTTTTTAATTTACGTGCTCCAACGTTAAGTCATATCGGACGATGGGTGAACTTGGTGAAATGATGCTCAAATGAGTTCGGGGTCCATTGAGCTTAGAGTTACCCGACATTCATCTATCAGGTCAAGGGAAAACCCCGGAAAAGACCTTATCCAGATAACTCGCCCTAACCGAGATTCGAACTTGGGACCTCTTGAACGTGAGGCAGACATGCTACCACCACGCTACCGAGGCGGGCACTCCGTTGTAATCAAGGGCAATAAATGTTGATAGTCCTTTACTACCTGTCGAAATGTACAAGTTGTGGTCGTATCTGAGGACGTCAGGCGATGAAAAAACTCCATATCCTGACGACTTCCCTGTCCGATGAGTGCGCTCAACACAGAACTCAATAATAGCGCTCTGCACTTCACTTACACATATGTTAGATTCTAGCCTATTTCAGTTATTTTCTGTCGTAACTGAGTTGGAGCTACCTTATAGAACTGATTTCTCCAAATATAATATCCTTAAAAACCGGCGGTGTGTGACGGATTTCAGCCCGCGACCAAGGAATCAATTAAAACAGCATCTAACCAACTGAGCCAAACAGACCGACAATGTGTGTGTGTGTGTGTGTGTGTGTGTGTGTGTGTGTGTGTGTGTGTGAGAGAGAGAGAGAGAGAGAGAGAGAGACAGAGAGAGAGAGACAGAGAGACAGAGAGAGAGAGAGTAGCTCAAAATCTTAAAGTGGATTAAGTACCGAATATCATATAATCTATTTCATTTTAAAATAAAGTAATCCTCCAACTCTAGTAAGCCATAGGCTAACATAACATCAGTACGTACACAACAATGTCATGCACCTGATATCTTTGTTGTTGCATCAACCAGCACTGAACATCTGAGAGCCATTTTATTTACAGTAATAGCATTATAATGGTGAATCTATAGCACGATCCATATAAACATGAACCAATAATAGGACACACGTGCAACTTTGGGAGAATATAATACACAATTGGGAGATGGCCCGCCTCGGTAGCGTAGGGGGTAGCGTGTCTGCCTCACGTTCAAGAGGTCCCGAGTTCGAATCTCGGTCAGGGTGAGTTATCTGGATAAGGTTTTTCCGGGGTTTTCCCTTATCCTGAAAGACGAATGTCGGGTAACTCTAAGCTCCGTGGATCCCGGGCTCATTTGAGCATCATTTCACCCATTCCATTCATCGTCCGATATGACTTAACGTTGGTGGACGTAAATTACAACAAAAAAAATAGGAGATTACATTACAATATTTACATCTCAGGGAAAATGTTGGAAGTGTCCTCCACTACCATCTATACATGTTTGTACTCGTCTCACCATATTCTCTGAAGTTTTACGGAGAGTATCCTCACCAATGTTACTTATTTCGGTTCGAATGGATTCCTTGAGGACATCAATTGTTTGTGGCCTATTCTTGTACACTCTATTTTTAGATACCCCCACAAGAAAAAATCCGGTGAGCTTAGGTCAGGGGATCTGTGGGGCCACAGACCTTTTGAGATTATTCGATTATCAAAGAAACTGGTTACAAGTTCCATGGTATCATTAGATGTATGGCACATTGCTCCATCTTGCTGGAAATAACCTTCTCTCAATTCGCTATCATCTCCGTAAAACTTCAGAATTTTCTTTTCAGAATTTTAATTTTCTTTGATACGACTGTAGACACTGAAGTTTATATGGGTATCTTCAAGACATTTGTGCAGCAGCTGGGTGATATTGAATTGAGAGACGGTTATTATATTCTCCCGAAGATGCACGTGTGTCCTATTATTGGTACAAAAGTGATTACCTATTGAAATGGTTCAGGTTTATATGGATCGCACTGTATTGTATAATAACAACTAGAATGGTTTACTGACGACAGGTAAAACAAGAAGCTTAATAAACTGTGGGATTACATTATGGAAGAATACCGAAATATTGTAACGTTCACGTACGCGCCCCTCCAGCTAATGTAACGTTCATGCTTTGCACTAACTTCTGAGGCAATATTGGGTTCCACTTAATATGTGGACGTCACTAGTGGGGGAGGGAGTTCAGGAAGAAGGTGTTCCCTAAAAATGTGTAGGTTAAACGGAAGGAATTGCTTAAAATGGTGACATGTAGTTCTGGCTTATAGGGGGTTTATTCCACATAAACTAAAAGCTAATGAGCTACATACAACCAATAAGATTGCTCAGAAAAGGACAGCTTGGCGGAGGTTCCTGGCGTAAGAAGTTCCATTGTCGAAGATAGTAGACGTGGCCGTTAAAGAAACAACGAACGCAGATTCGTCTAGTACGTGCATGTGTGTTCCCGCTTGGGAAAAATTCTGAGAGATTAAATATTAAATCTCTGCCGAAGCAGCAACTGAGTCAAAGCTTTGTCAGCTTATGTCAGCAAGGCGATGACCTATACATGACAGCTAAGCATACTTGAAAGTAACGTGACAGGATGTCGCGTGTATCGATGTTATTCCTACATCTTCCGGATATATGATTTTAAATGTACAAAATATTATTGTACACCAGCAAATGCTGTTAATTTCCCCCACGTGCTGCTCGGACATTTAATTTACTCTTACAGTAAACAGATCATAGTAGTATGTTTTTCTTGTTCTCATAATGGATCTAGCTATGTAGATCTAGCTATTTTGATATTCTTTACTAAAGGGCCAATGAGAGCGCCAACCTAAGGGATCGAGTGAAATCCGCCACCTATTTTTTTCTCACAAGTAATCACAAGAAAAATGTGAAACTATGTTACTTCACAACTTAATCTCTCTCTAGGCTACACATTTTTCACAACGTCGACGCCATGATTCCATGGCCGCAGCGAACGCTTCTTTATGAGTTTGTTTTGACCACTGGAAAATTGCTGACGCAACAGCGGCACGACTAGTGAATCTCGATCAGGGAGAGTGTCTTTCATTGTGTGAAACAGCCAGAAGTCGCTAGGAGCCAGGTAAGGTGAGTAGGGAGCATGAGCAATCACTTCAAAGTTGTTGTCGCGAAGAAACTCCTGCGTCCTCCTGGAAGACAATTTTCGCATTTTCAGATCTTCATGCAGGATTGTATGCACAGATCCCATGTAAATGCCAATTTTTGAGGCGATGTCAGCAACGCGCAATCTGCAATCCTCCAAAACAACGTTCTCCACTCGCTGAATCATGTCGTCAGATTGGCTCGTGCGAGGTCGTGACTGTCTTGGTTTGTTGTCACACGATGTTCTGCCTTCATTGAACTGTCGCACCCAGGAACGCAAATTAGACACATCCATGGTACCATCACCACATACCTCACTCAACTGGCGATGAATTTCAATAGATGTCCGACCACGAAAATGGAGAAAACGAATGATTACACGCTTTTCTTGCAATGAAAAGGTCGCCCTTTTAAGTATTATCGTGCTGCTCAAAAGGTTTCCCTGGCTTTATCTTTGTTCACACAAACATCTCAGATAACGCACTGATTATTGTCGAAAGAGTGAGAGGGGTACTTGCGCGCTTCTCAGATGTTTGCTAAGCACCAATGAACGCATCACTTCAGCCAATATTATCTGAGAGTTTCTATTAACAAAGATAAAGCCAGGGTAACGTTTTGAGTAGCACGGTTATCAAAAACAGTCCTAACTCTCGCCGCTGACACTAGAGTTCTATGCAGTGTACAGTGCTGTCACCTCTGTCACGCATTCACAAAGAGTCTATATGTATTTTAAAGAAAACCACAAGTTCCTATCTGGTCCCAGTCCTGAAAAAATAGGTGTTATAACTTGAACGCACCACGTATTTCTGCATAGTAAGATTTTGCCCAAACCTTACAAAAGATATGCATTTTTTTGCGAATATCGTTAGTATTTACTATTTAAATCAAAATAATTTTGGATATTTTTGAGAAAATAAAACATTTCCAGATATCTGTGTACATTTCTTGAAAAACTTTGTATCTTTGAAAAATACTAATTGTAATACAAATCAGTCTTTTTAACCCTTTAAAGCATGGTGGTTTCAGGTGGCAACCACAGGCTTTATTCACCTTGAATAATGCTTTGGTGCAGTTCTTTTGTTATAATATTGTACTGGCCTTTGTCAATTATACACACAAGATTTTAACACCTTTTAACTGTAAACATTATATTATTTTTACAATTACATTGTAGTGGTTTTTTTACTATAAAAAGGTAAAATCCAAGCAACTGCAGTCAAATGATACCCCGTCAACATCCAAGCATGCCATCACACGGATTATTTTACTTCGGCCCTCCCCGTCCTTTACCACAGACACATTTGACTGCAGTTTCCGAGATTCGAACCCACGACGTTTAGCTTTGAATGATGGTTGATCTAAACGCATCGCTTTAACGATCATGGCTATTCGAATCGATTGCGTTGAGGCCCTGCAGAAAGAGATATGAGAACCGGCTTGGCATAAGTAGCAAAATAATTCGTGCAGCTAAATGTTAAACGAGGCTTTATTTTTGAGTTTGCAGTTTATGGATACCTGCACTGACACATATAACATTATTGTCTTTATTTTTTCTTAAACAAGTCTTAATACGCTAGTTTACCGATATCTCTCAATATCGAATTTTTGGATGAAAAGCAGCGCTTCCTCTACCCGTTAGACATGTAGTAGAAAATGGGAACATCGTATAACTCTAAATAAGCAGAGCTGCTGTCATGTTTGACATGAGTTTCAAAACCCGAAGTACGCCCTGTTATGTAGCATCCAGCAATGTAATGGAGCTGAAGAAGTTGCCTAACCAGCAGGGGCTCAAACTGAACTTGTTTCAACTGTTCGATTACTGCGGTTATGGTGCTATAACAAAAACCGCAAGTGTCATTTTTGCGAGAAAGAGAGAGAGAAAACGAACTTTTTAACTTTTTTCCATCTAAAATAGGGATGGATCCCCGATACTTGCAATACCTGGATACCCACGAATATATGGTATCGACATTAAATAATACTTCACATAACTTGCTCGGTACTTTTGCGATATTTTGGTGGTGATTCTGCTATTTTTAATTTATTTTAAAATTAGAAAATATTATTTACTCAAGCAGAACTTTACAAATGCCGAGAAATTTGCAGGAATGTGCTACCTGTACCGTAACATTATGTAAGAAAGTAGTTGTGTGTCAGATTCACTGTCAGTTAACAGTTCCCAAGAAGAAATCCCTGCATATCTCAACGACGTTTTGTCACCTCCTCTTTCTAGTGTACTGGATTGCTGGAGAAAAAAAAAAATTAAATTTCCAGAACTAAAAAAATTAGCCGCTGAATATCTGTGTATTCCATCTGCAACAGTTTTCTCTGAAAGACTATTTAGAACAGTAGGTCTCATACGAGGTACGTTCAAGTTTTAACACCTTTTTTTAAATACACGTGGACTCTTTGTGAATGCGTGAGAGAGATGTAAGCACTTTACAGTACACAGAATTCCAGTGGCAGCGACGAGTTAGGACTGTTCTTGATATTTAAATGGCGACGTTTTCATTGCAAGAACTGCACGTAATCATTCGTTTTCTCCATTTTCGTGGTGTGAAATCTATTGAAATTCATGGCCAGTTGAGTGAGGCATGTGGTGATGGTACCATGGATGTGTCTAATGTGCGTTCCCGGGCGTTTCAATGAAGGCACAACGTGTGACAACAAACCAAGACAGTCACGGCCTCGTTACCAGCCGGTCTGACGACATAATTCAGCGAGTGGAGAACGTTGTTTTGGAGGATCGCCGATTGAGTATTTTCAGATCTTCATGCAGGATTGTGTGTGCAGATCCCACGGAAATGTCAATTTTGGAGGCGATGTCTGCAACTGTCTTGGTTTGCACAATGATTACACTGTGTTCTTGCAATGAAAACGTCGCCAGTTTAAGTATAAAAGACGTCCTAACTCTGCCACTAGAGTTCTATGGATTGTACAGTGTTGCCATCTCTGCCACGCATTATCTAAGAGTCCAAGTGTATTTAAAAACAAACAGAAGTTCCTATGTGGTCCCAGTCCTGAAAAAATAGGTGATATAAATTGAACGCACCTCGTATATGAGAGAAGAAGAAATAGACTTGACCCGAAGCAGTAGAAATACTAGTATTTTTAACAAAAACTTATAAAAGTGGACTGGTTTACTTTTAAACGTCTAATATAGAGTTTAAAAATAAGAACACTGGTGGTTTTAAGTTTTGTCTCGATAAATATGTGCACATATTTTATTTGTTCAGCATTAGACAGTTCTCCCAACATTCTATTTTGTATTGAACTAGAAGTAGAAATGACGGTTTCGAGTGTCGAAGTATCGGATATGGTGGAAAATATCGTGTGTGGGTATCGAGAATCGAGTATCAAGAAAAACTGGTATCGACCTATTCCTAATATAAATGATAGTTTGGGGGGATTTGAAACGCATTCTCGGAAGAGTTGAACTTAAATTGCAAGTGCTTATTTGTCCCACACTTTGCCTTTGGCTTGACGCGCATCAACTGTGAATGAGATTGTGCGAGTGTTGTACACTTGCGCCGCGCAGGGCCAATAACCATTGTTATGCAACGGGGTGAAGGAAGTTGCAACAAAGTGGGGCGGTCAGTCCTACTTGGTGTGGCTCTAGCCCAACGTCGTGCCGCCGTAGTCACACTCCATCTTCATTACTGCGACCAAAACATGGAACTGTAAGTTAACAAAGAGATATGGCATTTCTTAAATCTTTCTTTAATTTCGTGAGAAACATTGACTTGTTTGCGTCATTGTTACAGTCCATTCACTTATATGTCAATTCTTAACAGAAAAATATATTACATTCACATTACTTTCTCTATATATTTCAAAAAAGTATTATTGTAAAATCTTTTTTCTTCTGTCTGCTCCATTTTACCTGAGATAATTATTTGAGAGATTGTTTTATTGCATATTTGCTTGTAGATACAAGGGATTAAGGGAACAGAGTAGCCCTAAGTGGTAGTATTATGATGGCTTTCAAATCCCGTTCTATTTCCACGATAAATGGTGTGGGAAAGAAGGAAACAATCGAATAGGTACTTATTAATTTTCTACTAATTAAAAGTGCATTCAAAACAGTAACAAATAACTTCTCAGAAACTGTTAACGCAAAAAAAAACTATAGCTATAAATTGTCTTTTTCTATACCTGCTATTTGTATACAATATTTTAAGTTCAATTACCTATACAAAAACATTCAAAATGAAGAGAATTTCTGAAATCATCCCCCAAAATCCAAGATATCTTATTTGTAATTAAAATAACGTAAATGCACTGTATTTTAATCGAATTCGTTAGAAGCATTTTAAAATAAGTAAGGAAAAATTACTTTTGTAAATAGCAGTTTAGGAATCTTTTAAAAAATGTTTGGTTCGTTCTTTGAAAGAACTTCAACATAAACTTTTGCATTTACCAAAGCCTTGTTTAGAGTTAAACCGTTTATAGGAACACTCACACACAGACACACACGCGCGCACATACATCACGAATAGAGCCATGGACATTTTACTAAAAATGCTTTGTTTGCGTTCAGAACACTCAAAATATATATTTCTGATGTAAACTGGTTTTGAATATATGGTTGGCATACAATATTTCCTCCACTTACTGAAAGTGAACTATTAGACTTTGGAGATGTCAATAAAAAGAACACACAGGTACCGAAGTTGTGTTATTAAGACATTCTGCTCCAGGGCTTTTAAACATAGAATGAAATAGAATTAAAGTTTACTTGCAATGGCAAAGTCTGCAGATTGTTTAAACAGAATGTTTAACATGGGCATATTTTAAAATGTCTTTTTTCAAATACACATGCGTCATTTTTAATGAGATCAAGTCGAAAATTTGTATAGGGAAAACGTCCTTAACAGTTTACTGAGATTGTGTTCTAAACGCCATGGTCATATCGGCGGCCGTTCTCCTTTGGAACATATCGAAGGTGTTAACTTTTGTTAGGTTGGTTTTAATCATTACATCACGCACACATTCGCACTCTCATTCATACTTCCAGACTCTGGGCAAGACGGGGAATTATCTTGGTCGGGAATCGAACCCGGGACCCCTTGCACACAGACAGATGCTATACCGACTGAGCAATGGGGCCAGCCACTTAACACCTTTTACGTATCTATAACGAACGTTTGTTGAGTCAGTTTTGTATAGGAATATAGCAACGATTTAATAAATAAATAGCAAGGAGAATAAAACTAACGTTTATAAGGAAACTGTCGATAAAGTAACATAGTTTGGAAGAAATTAAGTTTAACTTTTCTGTATTACACATCCTGTGGTAAATATCGGCACTAATGCATGAAATGTTATGCACAACATTCAAAACATAACCAAGAAGTATTTTCCTTCTCTCGCCTTAAATAACTAATATATTGTAATTTTAAGGCAAGGCTAAACCTATCATTAGGAAAACTTAGAAACACAATTAGAGTATCATTTTAAACCTATATAGAAATGTTCATGTTGCTACACCAAATAGTTAATTAATTATTTTGTATGAAAATATTATAAAAATTACTCGTTACATAAAATGTTCTACGCGTCAAAAAATTGAGGTTTTAAGTTGAACTTTTGTTTTCAGCTAGTACAGAGAAATTTTAAAAGACCCACATTCTTATTTTTTGAATATTCTTGTAGCATTTGTTCTAAAATATTTTCCATGTGTTAGCTTTCAAAATTTTGAAAATATGAATATTAAAATATTAAATATATATTTAATATATTAAAACCATGTAATTTTCAAAACATGAGCATTAACAAAAAAAAGGGAATGTGAAATTTGTTATTTACATATTATGGACCTATCCTATAAGTTTTACCAAGTTATGTGAAAAACTTTGACGCGTGAGGCATTTTGCATACTGAAAAGTAATTTTAAAGTAACGATTGTTACAAATGTCTCCTTAAATTGTCACGTGATAGTGTAAATGATAAACACAGCACACCATCAATTATTACACATCCTAACTACCAAAAATGAAGAAAAAATATTCCACGATTTTCAACATTTTCGGCGAATTTTCAGTGTACAGTAAACCTTAAACCACAATGTACAGTACAGAAGACGTTTTGAAAATCTTAATACATAAAGCTGAAATAAACAATGTTTATATAATCCTGACATTATAAAAAATCCATATAATTATCCAATCTTGTTATAGACTCCTAAGTAAGTACTGTTATGTACTTATCAAATAATATAAGTTGGAGTAACACCAAAAATGGCAATACAATAGGATCCTGCTCAATGCAAACTTTCACCGATAGAGGCACACAACTAGCCCATAAGCTTCTAACAGGTAGCTACTGACGATAAATTATTGAAGACTTTTGTCAAATATTGATTACATATACCATGTTCATGGTACTGTATACCAATTAGATGCATATTGATTCTAGATCCTAACTATAGAGCAAACAAACGGTTTACGCATCATTGGGTAAAATACTACACAAATGTTAAACAAGTTTTCTTTTCTCTATTCTCTATTTGTACAATGCATGTACTATCTACCCACCACAAGAAGGCAAGCTAGAGGAATGTGTAACGTAATCACGTTTGCTGTCCCCAAGTTGTTTTCGCCTTCCCAGTATGACAAGGATGCTGGATTCGTATAAAATACCTAAGTGTTGTCACATAACTCACCCAGACATAATACCTACTACAGTTACTGAAACGAGCATTAGAACTGGCAGCCTGGGTAACTCATATGCACTCTCATACACTCATTTCCTAGTAAACTAACTAACAGATCAACTAACAGAGCAGATAAACGGTTGAAACCCCTCTCCCCTTCATTCGTCTCTTGCCTTCTTGTATTGGGTAGACAGTATATCACATATAATTGAGTTCACGAACAGCAAATCCATTATTTGATTTTTCCACAAATAGCAATACATACAAAAAGTTCATTTAGTTAATTGTTTGTTTACTCGTATGTGTACGCAGGCGTGTATAAGTTCTGCAAAGCGAAGTGTGCAGTATTTGTGTCTTAATCTATAATTAAATAAACACGATGATCTAAATAGGAATTTGCGCATTGTTTTTATTTCTTTTTGTGTGTGTGAAACATGTTTTATTTTTCTTCCAAGGGGGAATGAATAGTTCAATTCTTCAGCTATTCAATATATGACTTTCAAAGCATACGTATTTTTATAGCTGTACACTGCGTTAAAAGTAGGAGTTGTGAGAGAAGTTTACAAAGTGTTGATTTCTAAATGTCACTTAATATTGAGTCCATTATACGTCAGTATTGTAAAAATTTTCGAATGCGTTAATAATGTTAAAAATAGTTCCAATATTTCTTCAAAACTTTAATGTTAGGTATATAATTTCTTATTAATCCCGCAAAGTTTACTCATAACCTCCAAATATGTCGCTTAATGCTGCGCACATTATACATTACAGAACAAAGAATCTTCGAAGGTATTTTGTCTTAACACCATTACTAATTCTAAAACTGAAGATTTCTTTGTAAGGTTCATACCTGGGAGCCAAGCAGGCTGAGCTAGCAAGGTTAATAAGGGAAATGGCACCATAATTTATACAACTCGATTAAAAATATGTATGTGTTGTAGTTAAAATATTGTAAATAGCAAGATTTATAAATAAATAACTTCAAATTCAGGATTGTAAGTTTCATAACGTGGCTACAATTAATAATTAATGGTTACTCTAACAACTATGCGATACACAGTAGTGGGAGATCATATACGGAGTGATCGAGCGCTCCTAGCGGCAGTAACTGCAAACGTTCAACAACCCGACCAAAAATGTGACTACGCCAGCTTGTTACAAATAGTGCCTAAACAATGCGAAAACTTACATATATACCTACTTGATTCTGGGTCCAACTTCCTACTTCCTCTTATTTCTATCATTTTAAAGCTTTTTATAACAATGACCTCTTCTGTTTGGGTTTGTGGACGGAAACAACACTATTATGAATAGCATAGGCTAATCTCTAGTAAAAAATATTTTGTAATTTGCTTGAATTAATGAAAACTCACAAATTAATATTTCAAATTTATTCATAATGTCATCGTTATCCCTTCACTATGTAAATTGTAACACAAACATCGCTACAATGCATATGTTCATTCGCAAATTAAGTTATTTACAATGCTAGGATTGCCCCTAACCCCGGTCCTTTAACTATTATGGTTATATCGCGGGATTTACTCTTTTACTCTTCCAACTTTTAGATTAGGACAGGGCACGTTTTTGCCATTTTTGACTTATTTCCACATCTGCAATTTCTGGCACTAAGTAGGGTAGGGATTGGGACTGGGATTTCATTACGGCGGGAATTCGGTGCGTAGACCACCATGCTGGGCCCATTGTTTTTATGCCCCCAAGTGGGGCACTCCAGGGACGAAGGAAGGATGAGGCGAAGGAGACAGAGGGCGGCCAACCCAAGGAGCCACGACAGTACAGAGGGCAGGTTCCCTACAGTTTACTTAGAGACTTTCCCCGACAGGCGAGGACAACGAACTCGCTCCCCCACTGCGGGACGACAACGAGCCCAGCAGCCGAGCCTCAAAGTTCCCTGGCTGGCAGTCCCGAAATGGTCCCAGCAGAGGAGCTGAGACCAGCAACCGACCTACCGGAGGAGGAAGTAGTTTTCCTCAGGGAATATCATCCTACCATGCACCGCCGATACTCCCGCCGACACTTCTACCCTGAAAGAGACCACCAGATGAGAGATGACATGAAATGATAATGGAGGTTTTTTTTTTTTTGTAATTTACGTCCTCCAACGTTAAGTCATATCGGACGGTGAATGAATTGGGTGAAATGGTGCTCAAATGAGTCCAGGGTCCAAGGAGCTTAGAGTTACCGGACATTCGTCTTCAAGGATAAGGTAAAACCCGGGAAAAAGCCTTATCCAGGTAACTCACCCTGACCAAGACTCGAACTCGGGACTTCTTGAACGTGAGGCAGGCATGCTACCACCACGCTACCAAGGCGGGCAATATAATGGAGATGAAATGGAGGAACAGGAAATTCGGGGGATGTAATTAACCTACCCAGCATTCGCTTAGTGTCCAGGGAAAACCCCAAAAAACCCATGGGTCAGGTAGGTTGGCCACTGGAATGGAACCCGGGCCTCCTGAATGTGGGCTACAGACGAAACCACCTGAGTCATCCCACTCGGTATGGAGGGTAGGGAATAGTGATAATTAAAGAAAAATGTGTAAATGCTTCTCTAAGAGTTTCAATTAAAATACTGTGATATTTATATCACAAATAAAATTATACTTTCTGATAAATAAAATGCCTAGCTTACATTTTCTGCGAATAGCTTGAAAATTTCTCTTTATTCGGAAGGAAAACAGGAAAACATAGACTGCTGTAGATCTCTTAAAGGAAAGTAGGCGATTTGTGGTATGTGTTATTATTGGCATCGACTTTCTGTTGATTATCTATGGCACGGAGTTAAATTTGGTTTTTCTTAATTAAGCCCACGATATACTGGGCCCTTTCTCGTCATATGGTGATCAATACTCGACTATTTCAGCTCATACTAAAGTCTGACGTCACAATAGAGCTCAGTTATTGATATCAGCCATTGTATGGTAACTTTTGGAAGTTCAAAGCAAAAGTCTCCCATGTCTGTTTCGTACTGATGGTTAATCAAAGAATCCTAAAAGGCGAGATAATTTGGTAACATGCAAAACAAGCCTGGTCTCCGGACAGTGTTGCCAATACAGATACGAGAGGTCAAAAACCACTAAATGCTACTTTCAATGTAGCTAATAAAAATCTGAAACAAGGGAGTGATAACCTCTTATCTCGCAATCGGCAGAACCATGGATCGACCAATCCGCTGACTTTATTTTCGTGATTTCCCTCAGTTGTCCAGGTAAATACCGGATTGGATTACACAGCGTCACTGAAGGTTAAACCCCTTCTTGAGTGTGAGTCCACAAATAGCATTGGGTTTGTCCTATCAGTTTTAGCTTCGAAGATGGAGCTAATCCACTTGATACTGTGACTGCAAGGCTTCATAGAATCAAAAGTATTGTTTGCAGAAATTTACAATATTCTTTGTTGCAGTAAACAGAAGCTTTTTACAACCCTTGCAGCAACAAAAAGACATGACATTGACAAACAGTAGTCTTCGAGGTCGTCTCGTTGCTCCGCCAGACGTAAACAAGTAAAAGAATCACTGCGGTATAGTTCAAATGTCCACTATTGCAATAACCAACACACAACTCAACTCCACTGACTGCTTCTCATACTTTGCCGCTATTTATACCTTCCAGTCATTTTTCTAGAATGTAGTAGACCGTTCTATATCAATGGCGACCGCAGCGGAAAATTCCAGACTTCTCTCTGTCTCTTTTCTCTCGGCGAGCGTCCAGCACTGCACGCCACTATCTGTCTCTTTCTTTCCTACCCATGCGCACAGATCTGGCGTTGGGGCGGCTCCTACACAAAATGCGATCGGTGACAATACGCTAATCTAATTAACAAAATAAGTGTTTAATACTGAACTATATATTTTAAGCAATTACTCTTGACAGCGTTAGTGGACAGTGTGGGTCCCTGGTGAGTTTAGGTACATCTATAGAAACTAATCTACAGTCCAGCAACGCAAAGAAGGTATGTAATGTGCTCTCTTATACAGTGGTACAAGGACAGCGAATGTATGTGACGGGGAACGCATGCTACACAAGGAGTAGAACCGTTAAAATAGCATACGCCCTATTTACTCTGTACACTAAAACCGAGAAGATTCATTCACAAAAGTAGAAGCCGTTATAATGTTTTTGAATGGTCTGTAATTGTACTGATATGGGGTTTCATAAACCTGTCCAGCGAGGGTGTGGGAACTTTCTGCAATCCCCCTGCGTCTGAGGTCTCAGAGACTTTCACTGTCCTCCACAGGAGAGAAAAACTTCACAAAACTGTCGCCCCAACGTAGTAATCCTTGCTCGCCAACTATTATTGCTTCAAATGGGCGCCAGTTTGAAGCAAATGATTATGGGTGGCGCACAGTTCCACGTTCACGCTACAGTTTGAAGCAAATAATGTTTAGCTCAGGGTAAAGCAATGAGGTTTCTCACAGGGTATGCGTGAGTATGTATGAGAAGGATGGTTTAATGACACTGGAATGCCCGTTTCAAACTGGTTTATTGACTGCTTCTTTTTTCTCAGAACATCGAACTTGAAGTTGCCGACCAAGGATTACCAATAGATCACTGTTTAAAGTTACTGTATGTGAAATGCTTATTACTCGATCAAACTTAATTCGTTCAACACGTATATATGAACCGACAAATATCTACTCTCATCGCTTCTGGTCTGCCCTCGACCAAGACAGAAGAAGACTGCCCTAATCGGCTTCACGCCACGAACTGAATGTCCATAGCTGCGCGCGCGCGCGCGTGTGTGTGTGTGTGTGTGTGTGTGTGTGTGTGTGTGTGTGTGTGTGTGTGTGTGTGTGACTTTCAATTTCTCGAAGCCCTTTATTCAACCAAAGATTCCCTTTGTGACTATTTTGTCATGCCATTATTAAGGGTCCAAAGAATACCCTATTCAAACAAAGTCAAGTGCTACCCTTTAGAACTCTGCTAAGGACACTGTTTCTTACGTTTCTTTTGTTAAAGCAACTATTCACCCCAACTGCTATTCGACTCAACTGCCCCTGCACGTGTTGTAACAAAGAACCAACATTCCTTTGAAATCCATCATGATTCTTTACTTTTAATCCTTTAATTTCTGTATCATAGATAAGATCAGGGTTGGGGGGTCGGTCCAACGCCTGGGATGAATGAATGATGGAGCAATTGGTGGAATGATGGTGGGGAAACTGGAGGAAACCTAACCCAGCGCCATGTTATCCACCACAAATTCCACTCTGCGGTCGCCTGGGATCGAACCTGGGCCCCCTAGATGAGAGACAAGCGGTCTAACCACTCAGTCATGGCGCGGCCATCCTTAAGGATTCATAAGATTAATAAACACGCTGAGATTCTTGTGAATAATTGCGTAAAGTAATACAAAGATTTGGGCACCTTATGTAATCTGAAGTTCACATCTCTCTACTTACCCTCCTTTATTTTTACACAACTTCTCAATCTTTAGGTACAAAAACTTAATTTCATTTTCGGGATAAACAATTGCAAAAATAGTTCCATTATTCATTCACTATTGCTACAAGAGGAACAGAGAGAAAGAGTCAAATTGATACATCTTTAAAACTGAGCTGCCATATGCCAGTTTTAAAATTTCATATTGTTCCCATGTCATCGTAACAAATGAATAGCGACAGCCAGCATATTAAAAACATAAGGTATTGAAAAATTCACACCAGTAATAATCGATATCTTCGAAACGGTTGATGCCATAGAAAGTTATCTGAAATAAGTTAGGTTACATACACTTGCCCTCTCAGAGGTTATGTAAACAAAAGCTTTCACTTGCCATCTCAGCTCAGGCTAAAAGTGCCTCAAGTTGTTCACGCCAGTTGGCGTGATCCGAGTCTGTCACTCAAAATTGATTTCAAGGAAATGTAGACAAGTCATTAAAACGTTTTGCAAGAACTACCTTTCAAATTTCTCGGTACTTACGATCATTAAGATTTCAACACGGTTAAAAGTTTTAACAAGAAGTCTGGAGATATAGATTTACAGAGCGGTATTTGTTGAAATCAGTTATTTTACTCACATTACAAAATGGGGAATACTTGGATACAGCACAGAAGTTTACTGATGAACTAAGCGAATCCCAAATGTACTTAAATTGAACCGCCTGTAAAATAGTCACGGAGTAGTTGTGCAGTAACCTTACAAAATGAGCTACGTGAGAGGATGTCATTAGGAAGATCCATATTTTAAAGCAAACATCCGCTAGAAAGTGATTGAAGTTGCGCACACGTGCTACGTTATGAAAACTCTTCTTATACCGAGCGGGATGGCTTAGGCGTTTCGTCTGTGGCGCGCATTCGGGGCATCCAGGTTCGATTCCCGTGGACGACCTGACCCATGGGTTTTTTCGGTGGTTTTCCCGGGTCACTAGGCGAATGCTGAGTAGGTTAATTACATCACCCGAATTTCCTCTCTCTCCACTTCATCTCCATTATCATTTCATATCTCTCATCTGGTGGTCTCTTTCAGGGTAGGAGTGCCGGCGGGTGTCTCTGCGCTGCATGGCAGGATGATACGCTTCTGGCAAACACTTCCTCCTCCGTTAGGACGGTCTCCCGCCTCCAGGCCGACCTGGTGGGCCGTTTCAATTTACCAGTTGTACTGGCCTGCCGGGAGTTTCCAACTGGTCAGTTGTAGGGAAACCGCTCTCTGCAGTGTCGTGGGGCAACCGCCCTGTCTCCCCTCACCTCATCTTTTCTACCAGGAGTGCTCCACGTGGAACATAGGCATAATAGACCAAATCTGGAGCTCCTTAGTGCAATCCAATTCAGTACAACATTCCTATTATACAAACATGAAATCAAACCACTGGACATAATGAATGTGTAGTGTTTAACACCCACTTTTACTACCGATGATACATGAGATGAAGACGGAGCACCGATGAACTGAGAGAGGAGGGAAACCGGAGATAGTGGAGAAAAACCACCATGTTTTCCACCACAAATCTCACTTTGCAGTCGCGTGGGATTGAACCCAAGCCGCCTTGGTGAGAGACAAGCGGTCTAACCGCTCAGCCACGGCGCCCTCATTGGTCATAGGCATTTAAACTGAGAAATAAGGATACTCTCCGGCGTGTTGATATTAGAGATAAATTTGATAAAAATATGAAAATAAAGAATAGAAGTATATTATTTTCTGTGTCCCAAAACGATTGCATTACACCTTAAAATATACACATTTCACCAGAAATGCACATTTTGAGGCCTCCTGATTAGGAAAAGGGCATTTTTAGAAAGATATTCATGTAATATGTGTGTATAAATTGCAAAACTAAAAAAAAAAAAAAAAAAAAAAAAAAAAAAGAATCAACAAATATGAAATATCAACAACCAAAGATGTTTATATAACTCCTCCTTCCAAACTACTCTTTACAACGAACAATGTCTCATATTTTTATTTTCTTAAAATTGGTTCTAACGATTTGGGTCAAAATACTACACATTTAAGATGTTTATCGTGATACCGAAATTAAAGGATTGCAATGTATAAATAATCATGATGGATTTCATAGGAAGGTTGGTTCTTTGTTACAACACGTGTAAGGGCAGTTGAGTCGAATAGCAGTTGGGGGAGAATAGTTGTTATAACAAAAGAAATGTAAGAAACAGTGTCCTTAGCAGAGTTCTAAAGGATAGCACTTGACTTACTTGTTGAATAGGGTATTCTTCGTACCATTCATAATGGCATGGCAAAATAGCCACAAAGGGAAATCTTTGGTTGAATAAGGGGCTTTCAAAAAGTGAAAGTGATACACCCACGCGCATCTGTGGTCAATTCGTGGCTGGCAGGCCACTAAGAAAGTCTACGGCGTGAGGTCGATTAGGGCGGTCGACTTCTTCTGTCTTGGATGAGGACAGACCAGAAGAGGTGAGAGAAGATATTTGTCGGTTCATATGCTCGTGAAGAACGAATTAAGTTTATCGAGTAATAAGCATTCCACCTTCAGTCTCTCTGAACAGTGATCTATTGGTAATCCTTGGTCGGCAACTTCAAGTTCGATGTTCTGAGAAAAAAGAAGCAGTCAATAAATCAGTTTGAAACGGGCATTCCAGTGTCATTAAACTATCCTTCTCACACATATCCATGCATAACCCGTGAGAAACCTCATTGCTTTACCTTGAGCTAAACATTATTGCTTCAAATTGTAGCACCAACGTGGAACTGTGCGCCCTTGTTAAATTATTGCTTCAATCGTATGATAAATGAAGTAGGCATTTTGAATTTTCTCGGAATTCCTATGAAGTGCTCTTCATGCCGAAGGAACTTGTATACCTAACAAACGTTAAGAGATAGACGAAATCGTATTGCCCAAAAATGTACATCGCGTTAAAATGTGCAGTTCTTTTTAGAAAAGAAACACATTTTTGTGACATCAGCAATTTTCAAAGTATCTATTATAAATAGTTCGAAATCTGATATAAGCTGCTCGCTTTTCAATATGTAATGCAAACAGTATGTTGCAAGGTTTGTATGAGTATAGCCAGACTGAAATTCAATGTCACAGTCGGAATTCCAACCACGGATCTCCCGGTCTCCGTACAGCTGCTCTTAACCATTGAAATATTATAGCCAACATACCAGCATGACATTAAATTCCCCAACTGACTCATATTTTCCCAGTAAACCACTAGAGAATCTCATATACACATGAGACAACTACCGTTTGTAGCGACTTACTATGTCGTAAGAGGTACTTAAATCTCAGACTTAATAGTCACCACTATTAGGTCAATTTATGGAAATCAATCATTCACTACACTAGCCGTGTGTAGGCTACGACAGAGGAAGACAGCTTCGAGAGTTGTGACGTATTTCAGCCGGGAGCAAGGTTTGCAGTGTGTGTGACGTCAGGCAAGAGCCATGTAGTACCAAGTTGCCTATATAAAAGGCGATACGAGTACAGGATCTAAGGGCTCAGTCAGGTGAAGTGCGCTCAGTGACAACAATGTAGGTGCCAGTACAAAATAGAACTGTTAAATTTACAATGTGATGATTTATTGAAGGACAAATATACACACAAGAAGGACTTGGCTCATTTTTACCAGATTTGCGAGGTTGTATTCACTTGCCGCACGGAGATCGTGTATGTTTGGCTCGACATATGTGTGCGAACAATTTTTTTACTGTTATGATATTAGCTAAGTCCAAACCCCGAAGTACCTTGTCGGATCACAATCAAACATGCAGCCTTCGGTTACAAATTTCTCAGACACTACGTCATGATATTGATAAATTGTTCAAGAAAAACGAAACTAAAGTGTCGGAAAATGTCCACGTAATTTTGTTCTAAATGAGTCTCCTCTAATTTGCATATAAAATGACTTTATGCTTTATTTTATTTACTTTATAACATGCCTGACCTTCAGATAAACTACGAGTTTGAAGTTTTATATATTTTCTTAGCACAGAGCCAACATGTAATTGTTTATAAACTGTGACCAATTGTGTAATTAATGCAGTCAGCATTAATATTACAACACCCAAGATGTAAGTTATACAATACCCGATACGTTTCCTGTCTTTCCTACGCTTTCGGAACCCCAACACATCAAACCATTTCCTTTTTCTTGGGAAGAAGTATTCATTGCGGTGACGTCACACGCTAACCTGCGTTCGGGGGCATATTTGGCGGTTAGAGCTGACGGAGCTGATGTCATACCGCCACTATCTGTCTTCACTTGGGCTAAAATTTGTATAGGTAGAGTCAGACTGAAAAATCTCGGCTATGGCACTGAATTTTTCACTTTGACACTATCGATACATACAAAAATATGTTCGGTAGAGCACCTGCCTGCCATGTTAGGGGCCCCGGGTTCGATTCCCGGCGGTGGGGGTGGGGATTTTTCTCCGTCCAAAATAATTCCTCATTTTCCCCAGAGTCTGAAAGTACGAATGAGAGTGTGAATGTGTGCGTGATGTAATGATTAAAACCAACCGAACAAGAGTTAACACCTTCGGCATGATCCAAAGGAGAACGGCCGCCGATATGACCACTGCAGTTAAAGGCGGGGTACAAAATGGAACAAAAAAGAATATGTAACATAGTTATTCTGCGAAGTTTTATCTTGACCAATATAAAAGAGATAGGAACACGAGCTTTCGTAAAAACTGTTTGCAGAATATTTACAAAAATAAACGATATCATGTAGAGAAAACCACGCAAATTCATGTTCTTTTTTTTCGATCAGCAAGTCGTAATCTAAGACATGACACAGCCATGACACACTATCTCTAGCTTACGTGATTTAATCATTTACAACTTTTATCTCTTGGAAGATAAAAAGACAGCTTACAAAATAAATCCACACAGTTTGGATGAACTTAAAAACAAAATCCCCCATGTAGTTGCTGAGAGTAAATTGCATAGTGTAAAGGGCAATTTTCTAAGCAGAAATGCTTGAATGAATTTTCTGTTTGGGTAATGTGTTAGAAATAGCAACAAAGCGTACTGTATTTGCTGCCACCCGTACGGCCGGCAGATCAACCAGCCTTGCCGACCGGCCACACAAAAGATTACTCATCCCCGTACGTAATGGAAGTTTATTTGATGGAAATGAAGTACTTAAAAAGCTTTCAGAAGTATAATTGTTTACTCACTAATAAACAATAGAGGGTAGAGGAAGTCATGAAAAATATATAATAGATCAGATGCTTTTTCAATTATAACATCCGTATAATTTATATTTATAGATTATTCTGTAGCTATTAGATAAACTTTGTTTGTTTTAGGAGAACGTAATGTCGGTTCAAGTTGAGAGTCTACCGGGGGCAGGCAACAGGAGACACCGTAACAAGATGGGAGTCAAGCGGAAACGTGTCTCGCCCCCTGAGAGCCAACAGGGTGGGGCTGGTGGACTCTACGTTCACTCCAGTCCTCCGAGAGGTAAGTGTATCATATACTAACGAGCAAACGAAGTCTTGTCAGGCCCTCCAAAGTGTGTCAGCAGGGGATCCAGTAACAAGATGGACATAGAAGAAACGGAGTTACCTATTGCTTACTGAATTTTACTAAAGGCGATCACGTTGCCCATAATTCATTAGTAACTTGAAGACTTTACCTGTTAGAAGGGTTATTTTTGAGTGTTTTCCCAGGAGGTGAGAGGAATGTTGGGGAGCATATTGTGTTCCCCGAATATCCTTTCTCTTGATTCCCGTCCATCTTGCACCCTGGTCGGCTATTACAGGGTTATAAGTGTCGGTAGGAGATTTGGCGTAGTATAGTCGAGGACCTCCATCCTCTGGTTGGGGGAGGTCTTTAGTTATGGGTTCTCCAAGGGATATATCAACCCGCAGGGGTAGGGCAACTAGATCTAAGAGCAGTCATCTGAGAGTTTCAATCTATAATTGTTAGGGGCTCTGCCCTCTGTTACAGTATCTCCTCATTCCAAACTCCCTTAGTATTCTTTTTCTCACCCCTTCCTGCCGGGATATGCCCTGCCAGGGATATAGGCATAAAAGATCTGCAGGTCAAAGTGATAAGTCACTCTTTCGAACCTTTTCACAGTCATAGAGAGTCACAACTTGTAACTGATTATAATTTGGAAGCATCGTACAAATGTATAATATACCAGCGCCGAACGAGGTGCTTCAGGTTATAACACTTTGAACTCGCATTCGGGAGATTCCGGGTTCGATGCTCGGTCACCAACCAATATGACTAATCACGGTTCTCCTTGGTCACTAAAAGAATTTTGGGTTTGTTACTGTCGCGAGACAATGTTTTGCGGTGGGCCGCGGCCGGCGCGTGTGAAAGAGACAGATAGTTCGGTGCGGAGCTAAACGCTTGTCTTTTCTGATGCCGTCTCGATTGTTACCGAGCGTTCCACTAATTTCTAGAAACAGTGACTGGAGATATAAAAGCACCGCGGCTGTCAAAACGAGGTCAGTTGCGATTTGAGAAATGTTAATTGTGTGTGCAGCTGTGTAGCGGATCTTTGAAATATACCGCAAGTGCATTCTTTCGTGTGTTTACGTGTGGTGAAGCAACGAGAGACTACTATTTGTATGACAGGCCATTTTAGAGCCTGTAAGGCGTGTACAAAGTGTGTTTTTACTAAAATAAAGAGCACTTTAAATTTATTTAAATAAGGCTTTTAATTCTACGTACCCACAGAGTCACATTACCTTTCTTTCCGTAACTTCATGTCCCTTCATTTCAATCCACTCGGGAAATGTTGGTGAAGAACCGAATATGGCAATACTATGTGGTGGAATTTGTTCTTTGTAACTGTGCTTCTCAGCGCAGAGGCGGCGTTGTGGTCGCCTGTCCCCGCAGGGGGTATTCGAAACTCGTGAGTCTGGCGGTTGCACGAACACACCTAGAACCAAGATAAAAACAAGTCTTAAGCTCAGTAACTTAACGTTGGAGGACGTATATATATATATATATATATATATATATATATATATATATTCCCATCTCCTCCAATACGACTAAGTCTCAGTGGGGAATCCCCTACGTTTGACTTTACAACATTTATGTTACAGTGATACAGATGAACCCCAGCATCATCAGACAGTGGCTCAGGACTGGAGACCTGGACAAACTGGAGGCTGTGGTTTTGGAGGGGCAAGGTCACAAACTTGTCGGCGAATACTCACCTGATCCCAAGGTGCGAGCTTACCTCAAAACCCTGCCAGCCTTTTTGGTGAGTACATACCACTTTATAACAGTGTGTGTGGAACAGTGCTCAATATTTTTACTCTATCAAAGTTATCTTAAAATAAAATGTATGCCGTGATATTTTTTACGAATAGCATGTAAGGCCCTTTTAATTAGGAGAGAAAATTTTAAATATTTTATAAATGATAAATTATAAGCGATAAAGCTTAATAAAGAAAAAGAAGTTCTCTCTAAAACACGGAATTTAGTATAATTAATTTACAATATTAACAATCATTAATATAAATGTATTACAATACTTATTTCTGTAAGTCATTCCAGAGCATCCTTCTTTTTTTGGGGGGGGGGGGGAGGAGGTTTACGAACGCGCGTGCTCTAAGTTTAATGCCATTAAACCGGTAGGTTACATCGGACGGTGAAAGATTTTCAATTGAACGGGATTGCTAAAGTTTACAGTTCCCCATCAGTCATATTTTAAGAACAAGGGAAACCCTTTAATAGGAAGTACTTTGTCCAGATTAATGAACCAAACCGAGATTCGAACTCGGGACTTCTTAAATGTGAGTAAGAACCGCTATCACACCACAGTAGTGGCTATATCTGTCTTTATTGAGTTGAATTTTTTTAATATCATTTTAAAATGCTGTCGCTATTCAGTTGTTTTCCGTATACCATAATAGGGGTATGGAATTTCAAGCCCAGCCTAAAAACACCAGTTTTAAACATTTGTCTACCATTATTCTCTTTGAATTTATATTAATAAAGCTATTTATGGAAACGTAAATACGTGTTAATTAACTTGACAGAAAATATTGGCTCTAGCAAAAGGTAAAATGGCCATGAGTATTGTAAGGGCATGTTTAAGGAAATCACCTGACATAGATGTCAAATGGCTAGAAAGGATTTATACTGCCATAGTAGAAAATAAAATGTTACTTGGGCAGAGATATGGGGAGTGGATGAAGCATGGAAAGAGGTGGACGTTTTTAACAGATCCTTCTGTAAATATATTTTGGGCTTACCGGTAACTAATGGGGCAGCACAATTAGAGTTGGGGAGACATTCCACAAGGGTTAAAATTGTCTCAAGAGCATTGAAATATCTGTACAGAGTTACCAATTTGGAGGAAAGCAATATTATCAAGGAATGTTTTCTTTTGAAGAGGAGAAGCAAATGGGGAGAGTCTTGGGCGCAAAAAGTAAGAGAACTGATGGAACAGATAGGCGTGGGACATATTTAGAGAATCGAGGAGTATTGCTATAGGGGCTATTGGAAAGAGGTAGAATTAAGGCTGGAGGATCCAGATAGCCAAGTTATATTTCCAGTGTAAGGGAGAACAGATCATTGAGGACATATAGGGAAATAAAGACAGTGTGGGGGAGGGAGAAGTGTAATAAGTCAGGGCGAGAAGGATTTGCCTGGGCAAGGACAGGAGTTAGAAATTTGAAAGGTACTACATATGGTAAGGATACAGGGAAATGCCCAATGTGTGGAGAAGAGGATACAGATTGGCACTGCAAATAAAGATATGGAGAGAACAAATTTGGCAACAAAAGTGGGACAGTTTTAAGGAAGGGGGGGAGGTACTAATAATAAAGAAAATGTTATTGGTAAAAGGAGAAAAGAATGTAAGAAATATAGGTGAATATCTGGGGAAAGTTAGAGATAAATTGTTAAGATTGATGAAGAATAACTAACAATTAAGGGCTGGAAAACTAGAACGAGGGATACAAGGGAGAGGAGGGTCATCAGTACGCTGAAAACCAGGGGTTATGTGTATTGAGACCGAGACTCGGGGCAAGCAGGTAGAAAGGGTATGTTAGATATGAATAAGTCATTTTGTTATTGTGTGAAACAAATGTTACAAATGTCAATGTATCAATGAAATTGTATGTAGAAGAAAGATGGAGGTGGAAGTGTAAGATTTTGCAAGGATAGTTTGTAGGTTCTATATAAAAGTAAACGATAGCGTGAACATAATACGTTGTACTGGTGTTCGTGTCTAGCAGAATTCTTGTTATAAAACAGCATAAACTTGAAATTTTCGGATATTTAGCTTATGAATGTGATTTTTGAACAGGCTAAGATGGAAATGGCACACGAGGCTGTGAACAAGGGACGACTGGAGGACCTCAAAACGCTGTTGGGAGAAGACAGGCGCGGACGACTTGCTCTGTGTAAGGACTCCGCTGGGGTTCCGTTACTGCACAAGGCTGTGTTCCTAGGACATGAGGATATCATGTCCTGTCTGGTGGAAAATCATCCCGAGACTGCAACTCTTAAAGATAAGGTAGGGTAAACCTTTGATAAATATACAGGGTGTTTCGAAACGTCACCGAACGAATGTATAGAAGTAATTACTCAGCTTCTATGTGACACATATAGATAGTTTTTACTGTCAATAGAGCCGCATAAAAACGCTCCAGAATGAATGTGGATTAGACAGTGACAGGAACAACGCCGCGTGCCTCATGCTATAGAAGTTCGCAGGTAGGTGACACACCGTGTCACCTGCTGTAGCTATTTGTAAGCATACCATACTCCGCAGTAGCTTGCTACTCTTAAGAATTTCTTTGGCTTATGAAACCGCAATAAAGAAACTATTCTTTAGTCATTTGTTTGTGGATGTTTAACGTGTTCCAACATTCCGTTATAACACTCTATGATGGCAAATAAGTTGGTGGACAGACGCCACTTAAACCTTTTAGAGAGAAGAAGATGATGATGATATACACGGGTCTCCACGCACGGCCTACACGTGGGTGGGCCTGTTGACCGTCTCCCTCAACCACGAAGAGGAGCCCACACGAGGGAGACTGTTGGCTCGGGACCCGGGTGCGCCAAACCCGTACCTACCAAAGTAGGCCCCTGGGGGATTTTAGAAGGAAGTTAATGTTAGTGAGATTGAGGATGGAAGCATTAAATGAGAAAAAGAACAGAGAAGAATATTAAACAATCGTAATTAAAGTTAAGCAAAACTAAAGGCAATCTGACAAGCATTTTATTTCCCTGTATTTAATAATACTAAATAAAGTATTTGAAACTGAAAAGGGAACTGTTGATTTTACATTGGGTGGTTGAAAGTACTGTACAATTAAGATCAGAACAAAATGAGCAACCTTGGAACTGTCCGAGTCATTATCGACTTTTTCACAAGTAACTGTCCTTTCTCCCATTACCTCAAAGGAAGCCTAGGGAAACTGCTGGTGCGTCCCGATAACAACTTTTGAGGTTCACACATCAGTGGCTCCTGCACTGCCTATTCACAATATTTCACAAAATAAAATTACTAATAATTTTGCTATTTTATTATAGTTTAAATCAAAAAGTAGCAAGCCTTTTTAATGATAAGGGTAAGTGTTGGATAAAACATTGTATGGTACAAGACTTATTTATACACTCGAGGAAATTAACAAACCTTCCACTGGTCGATAAAATACGTCTTGATTCACTACCTACTACCATAAATAATTATTAATAGCTTGGTCAACTCGGTGGCCTAGGAGTACGAAACCTTCATATTCACCAGCTTCACCGCTAAATCATTGTATATGTGAAGGGATTCTCTATCATGTGGATACTATAAAGGTTTCATATTATTAAATAAGTACAGGACAAAAGAGAAATTACAGAGGTTTAAAATTGTAACTGCTAGAATTATCTAAACAATTCCGATCGCTATACAGATTTTGGAAGATTGTCAGGGAGAGGTTAAGGAAGTGAAGTTCAGCCGATATTTCACAACCTTTTGCATAAAGACCAAGAGGCTTTCTATCCGTCCCTAGGATGAATGAAATTGGATTTATAATGGATAAAGCGGAGTATTCGCGATAAAAATCCTCTTAAGGAACGATGGGAGGTAAATGAACGCAATTAACTCGCCATTTAAGTTTAAAAAGTTAACCGTCTAATGTCGGGTACCCAACGTCACTTTTTAACACTAGGAGGTTTTATGTGAATAAAAGTTCACAAATGATTTTGTTCCACATCGTCACTCATTCAGTTACTCTCCTAGAGCAAAACGGATTTATATGTAAATGCATATGGTGCATATATTTGCATATTAGGGGAGAGTCGTGCAGTATCGGCTGGCATGCAGTACCGGAAACTACCGCTATTTCCCTTTTCGTCTTCATGGCAGAAGTTTCCAGTAAGCAGTAGCAAGCTTGTACATCCACGTGCGCTATAGTCGGATATCTTCTTCCTCTCTTCAGTTGTTGTCTGCTCTGAATGTTTGAGCACTTAGCTCACGGAAGATATTCTGAGGCCTATAGCAGCGCTATATTTGCGATCTCTGTAAACCAGTGAGCTAAGCAGAAATAGTGACAATAAGTTCCCATGCTTTTGTATTCTACTATTTTTCTATATGTGGCAGTGCAATGTGTCACTGTGAATCTATATTGTAACTGAAAAGACAGTGGCCGATACTGCAAGACACTTTCTACAAGTCTTATAATTCTAGCTTTTTTACTTTCGATGTAATAAAGTACTATAACTAAATAATAAAAATCATTACATTATACTATATATAGAACATGTCTTGAGGTAGTCATATAGTAAGATAGTAAGATAGTCATATAGTAAGATTCAGATTAACCACCAGTCACAGAGTAAAGTCAAAAACTTAACCAGGCCGATACTGCACGACCTCCTCCTAAGGTATAGTTGCATATTTCATGATTATGGCATGTTCATGCATATATCAAGCATCTTTACAGTATCCACTCATATTTTATAAATTAATAATCTTACAATCTCAATTACAAGTTTTACAATTCTAATCTAGGTACAAATTTGCACGCTGCTCATATTACGGGCTGATAGTGGTGTTGGATCCCTGGCCTTGACCTAATGTTCTGATTGTGTCTTCCATTTCTCAACCTCTTACTTCCTTGCCCTTCTCAACCATTTCTCTTTCACTTTGTCAGCAAATTTCCCCAACTCTCTTATTCTTTTCTCTCTTCTCAACGTTAGCATTTTTATCGTTACTGCGTAAGCCCCTTTGTTATTCCAGTTCTTAACCCATATTAATTTCCTCCACTTTTCAATTTCTTTAAAATCCACCATGTAATGTTCTAAACTTATTTTCTTCCACATAGAATGCATTCCTTTGGTGAACCCCCTCTCAATGTGGCTCCTGTCCTTAACCAAGTTAAACCCTCCCTCTCATATCTATCACATATCTATATATGTTTCCCTTCCCTATTCTGTCTTTATTTTCAGGTATACATTTAGTGATTTCTTACTTATCAGATTTGCCCACGTCACTTGTCTGTCATTGCCCTCTATCCTATTCTTAGTAATTGTCCAGAAACCTTTTACATTTCTTTCTCTCTCATGCCAGATATCCCCATCCCTATTTTGACCAGCGTTCTCTCTGGCTGTGCCCACCAGATGTCCTTACATGTTGAATTCTTCTGTTCTTACCTTGTTTCACGTAAGCTTGCCCAGTATCTCTTAACGGTCACGTGACCTAATCACCTCTCATTGGTTGCTGTTGTGGTATAGACTGTTGTGCAGTAAAAATTAGTTTGTTATTTCACATGGTGATATATCTTTATATGTTGGAAGAGAATTGTCAAATTTATATTTTCGTAACTGTTTTAATTAAATATATTACGCAACAGAGTTGATTTATCTGAAATGCATGTTAATTCTTAAACGAAGTAAAGAGGAGGTTCCTTTGCTCTCAAGCACATGGCACGATAGCATGTGATTTAGCGGTAGTGGTGACATTTGTTTATAAGACTTTTATCACTGACCTTGTTTTGAACTGGATTAGTCATGCATCGCCATTCGAAAGTGCGGGAGCTAAATTATTTTATTGATCGTTTATTGCGCATGTATTATATGTATAATGGCAGAGTCTACCGCCAGTTTTTCGCTTAAGTATCGCAAGGATAATTATTTACAAACAGGCGAAAAAAGAATTGTGTTGCATGTGTTTAATGCACTCAGAGAGAAGAATCCGTCTTTGTCAGTGAGAGAAGTCGAACAGCTGGGCTCTGAAGTTACAGGTGTGAGTGTTAGATCCGTAGGAACATCGCGACATGAAATTGAGGAAACAGGAAAACTTACCACTCCAGGCAAAAGCAGGAATAAACAAAAGTGCGTGCTCGGAGAAAATACGTGAAAAGTGTTGTGCGTCTTCATGTGTGTAGTTTTTCTTTAGAAACGAACTCCCTAACATAAGTAACATTTCGTCTGCTGTAAATGAGGATGCAGATTTACCAAATTTCAGCAGATTGCTTATACAGCTGGGATTTGTGAATGAAAAAAGAGGCAAGAAAAATGTGCTAAAAGACAGAGGTGATATTGCTGTGTGGCGAAGACGCTATTTGACAACCACACTGCACCGAGATACAAATCGCTAAATATACACGAAGAACACACGAAAAGTAAAGTATGGTGTGACACGACTTTTAAGACTGAAAGACAAGCATTTTTGAAAGGTATGTGTGCTGGTTTTCCAGTGGAAAAGGCCGAAGGCCTTTCATTATAAACTCTTTCAGTTTCATTGCTCAGCCATTCTGTTTCAATTTGCTCAGTTCATTATAAACTTGTATTTTTGCATGCCTTCATATCCTTATTCGTATGATTTTATTTATCTTCCCGGCAATTATTACGAAATGTGACGGGAAGGCACCGCCTATGGCGTATGACGCGAAAGCATTAGCCAATTAGGGCGAGGGGGAGGGTTGTTGAACGCGGAGTGATACATTTCAGCCGGGCAAGATTATATGAAACAGAGATTAGACAGATCTTTAATTTATTATCATCATCCTTTTTTATACAGCTATACCAATATTTTAAGCATCTTTCTATCATTACCCCACTCCTGCAAGGTATTCCAAGTTCCACTCTAGCTACTCCATTTGGCGTTGACTTATGCAAACCCAGTTTCTCTTTACAGAGCTGTTCATATGTATGTTCAACATGATTTCTTATCTCATTAGCCCCCCACAACTCCACACCATATGTCATTTTTTGATTCCACTATTGCTTCATAGATTGTTTCATGCCACTTTACTGTCATATCTGGTAATTTATATTTACAGCTCCTTACCCCAACATCGCTATCTTCCCTTTCACTCTTATCACTCTCTCATGTGCTGCCCAGCCTCCATTGTAGCACAGTCTCAACCCTAAATAGTCAAACTCCTTTACCCCCTCCACCTTTTGGTCATTTAGATACCATTTTTCATCTTTTCTTAACTTATCACCCTTCTTAAACACTACTATTTTTGACTTGCTTATATTGAGTCTTATCCCCCATTCCTTACAGTAGCTGCTAGTTTCATTTATTGCTCTCCGTAACCCATCACTGTTATAGATGCTATTACCAAATCATCTGCAAATAGTAACCTAATAATTGAGCAATGGTTGTTACTTTTTTCAGCCCTCTCAATTATATCATCAATGAACAAGTTCAACAATATGGGGCTAAGTTTACAGCCTTGTCTTAATCCCATTTTCTGCTCCACTAATTCCGTTATCCCATTCTTATCTATTCTAGTTCCAAACTTTATAGGTAACGAACATAAATGTCAGGTTTTGCTTTCAGAAGCTGTAGCCTACATGCTGCGAGCTGCTTCAGCTCTGAAAATATTTCATACCATTTAATCCACGTTACATGTGTTGTACATGGGCTTTAAAGGGTAACAGAAGTCATTACACAGGTTCCTGAAGTAAATACCTTAATTTCTGCCACGAAGAAAGTCTATGTAAAAGCCCCTGGCCGAGTAGCTACTTATAAGGAAAAACTCCTGGAACATCCTCTACCCCCGGAACTAATTCTTACCCGCTGGGGTACGTGGTTAAGCGCTGCTCTCTTTTATGCTGACAATTGCAATGCAGTTAAAGAAGTTATCTGAAATCTAAATCGAAATGACGCTTTGTCAATTCAATGTTTACAGAACACTTTCAAAAAGGAAACATTACAGAGAGACTTGGCTATTGTAAAGGCACATTCCAGAATTATACCTCAAACAATGCAAAAGCTAGAAACGAGTGGCTTGTCCCTTATGTCAATCTTTGAGGAACTGAAGAGTGGACTTCAGAATGTCCCTTCAAAATACTCGTACGAAGAAAATATGTATGGACACCTACACTCCCCAATATGGCAACTACGGCCTTCGGAGTAACCTCGCCCCACCACGTGATGACCGGACCCATTTCTCAGGTGGAGGTACTCAGACAGCGGTGTCCATTACCTCCAAAGATAGGGTGATTGCGAATATGACAGCGAGGTGAGAGGACCTACAGCTTATACCGTGGACTCCTAACCACGTTGGGCATAGGAGACACTTCACATGTGCTAGACAGAGGTGAAGGTGCGGATAGGGCCGACTTACAATCGGAAAAGAACTCGGACCCTCAGCACGAGAGTCACGAAAGAGTCACTGCGCTACCCCGGCGCCCGTATGAGGAAGTATTGCGTGCAAAACTGTGCATTGTATTACAAATAAATCCAAATTTTAACACTTTATGCTCTGTTAGCAAATATCTCCAGGGTGATAGTGTGGAACTTTCAGGAGAAATTCCTCTACAGCTTGTTAGTTCTTACAAATATTGTCCAATCACGTCTGTAGATGTTGAAAGGCCCTTATCTACATACAAACTCATTATTTAATACACGTCATAAATTTACTCCTGAACATTTGGAAAAAAATATGATCGTGTACTGCAAATCAAAATGACAGAATTATAGCTTGCAGGATGACGTAATATAAGAAGGAAGATTCAACGTGAATAGCTGTATCAAATTATTTACCTATATATAGGCAGTGCATATTATCATATTTTAGAGAATATTAGCACATTTTAAATATTTTACAGCATAAATGCATATTTTAGACTTTTTAACGCATATAAATCCAATGTCTAAACATCACCATAAGAATCACTCAATTTTGTAATAATGTATATTTATATGTTCCCCTAATTACGGCAGTTCTATACCTACACGTGTATGGTCCTCTACATCCCACTATTGATTAAAATTCAATGTATATAGCCATCGTACAAGTTTTAAGTATAAAGTATTTTTTATTAAAGTAGATAAAACGTTAATATGATACACGTATCTTCTTCTTTTCTTGATGTAGAACACAGTCCTTTTCATTTATGGTCCTCTACCCCTTATGCCATTCAGGAGTCGGGTGAGGGAGCCACAGCTATGCATCAGAGAGAGAGAGAGAGAGAGAGAGAGAGAGAGAGAGAGAGAGAGAGAGAGAGAGAGAGAGAGAGAGATCCAGGATGGGTGATCAGCCCGGTCCCCGGAATGAGAGTGAGGGAGGTACAGCAAAGAAAGTATCCGGGAATGAGGCGCAGGAGGGTTTGAGAAGGTTCCTACACCCTCCATCGACAGATTTATGACACCTCGTGTCAGTTCAGTTACAGACCACTC
This sequence comes from Mantis religiosa, assembly GCA_030765055.1. Lineage (NCBI taxonomy): Eukaryota > Metazoa > Arthropoda > Insecta > Mantodea > Mantidae > Mantis > Mantis religiosa. The sequence continues at coordinate 98,848,642 of CM060958.1, forward strand.
GAAAACATTCTGACGGTTTCTAGTTTTGTTAACAAATCTTCTCGGTTTTAGTGTACTGACTGAACAGGGCGCATGCTTATTTAACGGTTCTGTTCCTTGTGTAACATGAGCTCTCTGTCACACACATTCGTTCTCCTTCTCCCACTGAGTTAGGGTGGCACATTCCTCTCAGGAACTTTCTTTGCGTTGGCGAATACTAGATTAACGGAATGAGGACGAAATGGATAAAAGGAAAATGTATGAACGGAATGTAATGGCGGGGGCAACCGGAGATCCCGGAGAAAACCAGCCCCAGCACCGTGTTCTCCACCACAAATCTTACTTTACGGTCGCTTGGGATCGAACCCGGACTACCTTGGTGAGAGCGGTCTAACCACTCAGCCACGGCGCGGCCACGATATACATAACTTCAAATTACAATGTTGGACCTAGAGTCTCGTCTGATAATATTCCAATCTCGTATTGTAATTTCATACGTTACGGGACTGATATCGAAAATAACTATTATAACACAAAAACAAATGCTTCAGAAGCAGATAGTGCTACGAAAGAGGAGGGGAGACCTCTGCAGTCCAACCGACGCTAGGAAGAAGCACACCAATACTGCCCAACCGCAATAAGTTTTCATCTGGTCCTTCAACCCTAAAAGACATCATGATAAAACAAATGGAATGGTCTGGCAGGTCGTGTTAAAAGAACCACCCTATCGGCCAGGAGAGCCCTAAAAAATCCAAGGTCAGAGTGAGCGGTAGCAGAGAATCGAACCCAGGACCTACATGACCAGGGAGCCATCGTGCGCCGTTATAAGATAAATAATTGGTGGACGTTACTTACAGAAGCACTTTCGTTATACTCAAATGCAGTTCTGAAATGTACGGCAGACAAGAAACATGGCAAGCCCAGCTGATAAGATCGATCGTCCTTATTTCCCGGGCACTGTCCATGTCGTGATGACGTACTATGGGCTGTAAATAAATAAAAGCCAGATGGGTTTTCAATGAAGTGTTGACCCAAAAAATGTTAAAGCAGGTCACTTAGGGGTTGCAAACAATTATCTTGTTTCGTTTCCCATGCCATTAATTGTTGAAACACTCTGTTGTAAATATATTTAAGCGTGTAATTTGTGTACGTAATGGCAACAATAGGATACAATAATCAAATACGAAAAACTGCAATGTAAATGCAACATAACAGTATAAGTAGCTTTAAAAGATAATTCTTAGCTTTTGTTCACTGATGAGTTTTCAATATTTACTTATCGCACACTTTACTATACTTTAATGCTTTGGCATGTTTCTGTAGTAAACTGTAACACGTCAATAGCAATACTCACGCGACCTGCTTTCAAAATGTTCATATATGACAACTTCCTATAGTTCGAAATTGGGAAAGATAAGATCCAGAAGTTTTGGTGGCCATTGAATTGGTCCCTGTCGTCCTATCCACTGCTCTGGAAATGCTTTGTTTAGAAAACGTCTCATAATTCAGCCACAGTGAGCAGGAGCACCATCTCGCTAAAATGTGAACTCTTTCTGTGTTATCTACAACTTATATATCTCATGTGCCGTCACCTTTGTCCAACCCTGCATTTTGATCTTCCCCCAGTCGAATAATAACTGATGTTGAATTTGGAGCAAATGCTGATATTAATATAATAATACCAGCGAAATATGAAAGTGATTATAAAAAATCTGAACGTGGCGCAAGAACAAAAATAGAGAAAGTGCGTACGTACCGATAAGTATATAATTAATTTTAACTTGACCGCCCTGAATGCGGTAAAGTAGGCCATTACGATAATTTATTTTGACTTTATAATGTTCCACTTTATACAATCAAAGCAGATAAAAGTATTTTTACATCACCTTAGGTGAAATTAAGTATTTCCATGGCTCAGTCCTGCATTTGGGAGGTAGTGGATTCGATTTTGGCCCATTCCACTTTAGATTATTTATTGAGAAGGAGAGCTGGCTATACGGCCACCACCGGGGAGCTTTAATCTGTAGCTGTTAGGAACGCTGCCCTGTTATTTCTCTTCTCAGGTCCAACCACACACACGTCTGCGGGTAATGACACATACGGGGGTTGCAAAAGGTTCTTACACCCTTCCTCGGTAGTTTATGACACCCCATTTCAGTACAGTTACAGACCATTCAAAAACATTCTGACGGCTTCTACTTTTTGAATGAATCTTCTCGGTTTTAGTACAGAGAGTGTATAGGGCACATGTTTTTTTAACAGCTCTACTCCTTGTGTAGCATGCGTTATCTGTCACATACATTCACAGTCCTTAACCCACTGAGATAGGGTAGCACATTTCTCTCAGGGACTTACTTTGGTTGGTGGACAGTCCTATGCTCTACGTCATCCATCCCTCTCGCAAGGCGGCCGATCAGGGACATATGTAGGTACAAAACATCTACAAAAGGAGATGCTCCGAACCTTTTACAGTCATAATACAAATCCAATGTTTGAAATTTGATATGTAGATTATATGAAGACGCAGATGTAGATGCGTTGCCTTTTATATCCCTCCTAATGATTCTTGTGTATTATTACAGATAACAAACTTCTGTTGGTAGACATCCGTTTCCTTGGAAACAAAGTGACGTGTTCTGTCCGTAGAACTATCATCAAGAAGGCGTAGAAAGCGCTTCGTCAAAACGAGGATTTGTAATATAGCGAGTTACACAAATAGACCTCAGTTTATTGTTGTAGTTACCTTAATCGAAATGCATGTTTCAATAATATTATCCACAGACTAGAAACGATTTCTTGTTAATAGTTATTAACATTAGCTGAGGTAGCCAACAAAATATAAACTATACTGCTTGCAGCGAGAGAATAAAGTAGATGTAAACAAAACCACGTGACCGTCGATCGTAGCGCGCCTTCTTCACAATTTCACAATGATGTCTCCGACGTGTAAATAGTCCCTTGAAAAAGTACTGCTACTGAGGTGTGGAGTATTGAGTTCTTTTTGCTAAAGCATACAACAAGTGTGTACTAAGTATATTTCAACTATAAAAAAACATATACTAATAGATAGTTAAGTTGATTTGTAATTAAAGTAAATCATGCTGCGCGCGCATATTGAAGCTAACAGGCGTATCCAGTTGTGAATCATGGCGGAACTGGCGAGTACTGCTAAACATGCGCGCGGAAAGCCTTTACGAAGTGGTGAAAAGCTAATAATATGGAATGTATTTAAAAGTTCTATGAAAATTTTCCAGAACTTGGTATCGATGAAGTGGTGAAGTTGTCATTTGAGTTTACCAGTGTGTCGTTTCCAGCAATTATAGTTCACGCAAGCAGAAAGCCACATTCGGTGAAGTTTCAAATCCCGGCAAGAAGAGACCACGTGCCAGATCAGTGTTGGATGTTGTCTGTGATGGGTTTGTGAGGTCAGCAATCCGCCGAAAAGTTCATCAATTCCCCAAATTACAACCGAATAGCGTTATTGTGATGGACAATGCCCCCCTGCCACAGTGTGAGGTTAGAACGCATACCAATCAAGTGACATCATCACATGGCTACAAAGTAAAAATATAATTTTTCACGAGGGTTATGTTAAAGCGAAATTGCTGTTAATGGTCAAATCTCGTGCTAAAGAGTACGAAAAATACGTAAGTAACAGTTAATTTTCATGGATATTAGTAGTGTGCCACGTGATACTTAGCTCGAAAAATGTGCCTTTAGTATCGAAAATTTATACTAATAGTATACTTAACGAAGCGATTAAGCGGCTGGCTTGAATAAATACGTGTTTTTGGGTTGAAAGTGCATATCCATGTCATTAATACATATTAATATTATACTTAACGAAGCGGTAACAGTACTGTCATTCCAAACGCATGTGGGCGCGGAGTGATACGCTACTTTATTCTCTCGTTGGACATAGTATAGGAAAATAAATGAGAGTAGGTAGTGAATGTAGTGTGACAGCTGGTGTTTTCCTTTTATTTGCCCACGGCCGTTGTCCGTTGCTAGGCGACGAGTTTCCTTTATACCCTCCAGTGCATTGTCCGAACGAACGCTTTCAGGATGCCGACAATCAGAAATTATCCAATGTTCCTGAATGGTGGCTCACGATATCAAAATAATACGATGTATTGTACTCACATAACTTTCTCTGCTGTTATATAAACACTTATTCCCATCTTTACTCCAAGATAAACATTCTCTTATTGTAGTTACAAGGATAGTCAAATGTTTTGGTCTCTATGTGATGGTCTTGACAGTTGATTCAGGGAATCTCCGCACATATACATATTTCGATATGGAATTTGTTTAATGAAATGGAACGTGATATTTCCCTGCGTCTATGAACAGCATATTAAAAAATGAAATGACGGATATATACCAAATACAAAGTTGGTATTTAAGTTTAGTATCTTACAAGAATAAGACACTAAGATTTTCAATTTCATTCCCTCCTCGTAAACCACACTTAATATGCTGAAATATAATTCATAATTTTATATTTTCTCTAAAATGGCTTTAACAACTTCTTTAAAACAGCATATGTTTAAGATATTAAGCTAAGTACAGGGTGTCCATAAATGAATATCGGGGTTTTAACGCTTTATAACATTAATTTTATTAAACTTATTAAGAATATATAAGAATATATATATATAAGAATAATATATAATAATAATAATAATATAATAATAATATATAATAATAATAATAATATATAAGAATAAAATTAATGTTATAAAGCGTTAAAACCCCGATATTCATTTATGGACACCCGGTATATTAATATATCTTAACATGCGTACTTGAAAAACAGACAAAATAGTATCTTGAATTTTCTTGGAATAATGTACACAAGCTCCTCATTTGCAAGGAACTGTGTATACGTTAACTGATAAAGGACAAGAGATAAATGTTTATCACACAAAGATGTAAAATATTAAACATACAACTTATGGCATAGCTATTTCAGAGATATTTAAACGCTAATGGTTTGAATAATGAGAACTCCATTGTAGTTCGGCGGGGGAAGAGATGGTGTCGTATTTTTAGAAAAGTACTGCATTTCAATATCAAGTTTGTATGTAGCTAACATTTCGTTTTTAAGTTAAGCTGTTTACAAATACGCACACAACCATACTTTTTTAAAAAACGGTACACTAGTCTACAAATTTGAACTTCAAAAAATTGTGCAGAAATGAAAGAATGAATTCGATGCGCTGAATTCGAAACTGCAATGTTTTTCTGTGTCACCCTCAGATCGTTTACAATTCGTATTATGATAAATTGTAAATCAAAATTAACTCCGCAGTTCCAAGAATGTGTATTCTAATAGAGAAATCATGAAAATCTCTCAAATTCTCTTAATATGGTTATTTATTTTAGTGGACAACATGTTAATTAAAATAAAATGTCTACTCAAAATGATGTGGTTGAGGGGAATGATCACTTTGGACTTTTCCTTTTATGTGTTGTCATATCCTCTCTTATTAGAAACCAGCAGTCGTTAATTATTGACCTGACTTTTTAATGTTCTTCAATTTGCAAGATGTCTTGGTGAAAAGTTCACACTATTTATCACTTATTGCATCTGAATTTTCCGGAATAAAATCCAGATGTAAAGGTTGAGAGACATCCTACACCCCAATTTCTGATATGTTTCAAGAAGATTCTGTACCAGCCGTTTATAGTTTGCATCTTTTTGGTTACCAAGGAACAACACTTTTAAATGACCTCCATGCTGCAAGTTCCTTTGCATTCAATTTTGTATCAAAATTTTTGTCACTGATCACTCTTCTGATTTGAGGTCCAACGGATATTCCTTCTTTTAATTTGGCGTTACTCAGACCAGGGAAAGACAGTTCTAGGATGTCTGAAACCCTCATCGTTGTTGCTGTTGTTTTCAAATGCTAGGTATTGGCAATGAGGCCATTAGCTCTCTTGCTCTCCAATATTTCATCGTTATATATTTATATCGTTTTATATTTATATCGTTGTTGTAATGACCTTGTTGTCGACGGGCCCTAAAACACCACACACACACTCACTCACTCACTAACTCACTCACTCACTAACTCACTCACTCACTAACTCACTCACTCACTCACTCACTCACTCACTCAACAACCCTCATCGTTGTTGTCCATGGCCTTCACGAAGTTCTTCATCAGCCCTAATTTAATGTGTAAAGGTGGAAGAAACACCTTCTGTGGGTAACACAATAACACAGCCTTCAAACTTATTTTAGAACTATCAATAAATAGGCATCAATCTTCAGCATTAATCCACTCACATTAATGCATACACAGTTGTTTTTCTGGTTGTGAAATACTGCAAGAAATCACTGTTATTGTTCCTAAATAGTATCACCCTAGTAACTTTATCTAACAGCTTACATTGTAGAAGACGAGATCCGAGAAGTTCAGCTAACTGGATAGATATAAATCACGTACTAGATAGTTGAGATCCACCTGTGTAATAAGTGTGACTTTTCCGCTTCTTCTTCTTCTTCTTCTTCTTCTTCTTCTTCTTCTTCTTCTTCTTCTTCTTCTTCTTCTTCTTCTTCTTCTTCTTCTTCTTCTTCTTCTTCTTCTTCTTCTTCTTCTTCTTCTTCTTCTTCTTCTTCTTCTTCTTCTTCTGGAATATAAGCAACATTCTTGGATGTAGATGGTTGTACTGCTTCATCAGATTAAGATCTGTCGGATTCAGATAGTTATTGCCATGTATAATGCAGAACAGGTATAGGTATAGTATAGCAACGCAAAGAAAATCCCTGTAAGGAATGTGCTGTGGGACAAGGGCAGCGAATGTGTGTGGCAGAGAACGCTTGATATACAAGGAGCAGACCGTTAAAAAAACATGCACCCTATTCACTCTGTACATTAAAGCCGGGAAGATTCATTCACAAAAGTAGAAGCCGTCAGAATGTTTTTGAATGGTCTGTAACTGTACTGACATGGAGTGTCATAAACCTGTCCAGGGAGGGTGTGGGGACCTTCGGCCAACCCCCTGCGTCTCGCCCCTCGGAGACTTTCTCTCCTGTGGAGGAGTAGAGATCATCTCCATGTGGGACTGGTCTTATAGTCGGAGAGGTGGTTAAGATATTTAATGCTTCCATTGTTTTTGAAGAAAGTCCTGTTACATTTGTGAAGCAAAAGTAACAATCATCTCCATGATTAGTTGGTTCACGCCATATCATGGGTACATTATAAGGCAATTGCACTTTCTTACCCTTAACCACTGAGTGTCTTACATCACATATCTTACAAGTCACTTGAGGCATAGCCCGCTCACAGACAATTGCACTTTCTTACCCTTTACCACTGAGTCAGTCTTACATCACATATCTTATAAGTCACTGGAGGCATAGCCCGCTCACATCCCTTTAAAGGGATGTGAGCGGGCTGTGCTTGAGGCGACCAACTGCGATCCCTGTCACTTAATGGACATCCAAAATAACGTCTATATGCAGTTTTTAGAACATTAGAAATGTGTTTCCGTTGAGATTTAGGTGTAAATTCGCCGCATATATAACAAAATATGTTTAGAGAATGTTTGTACCCACTTCTTTGTTTCTTCATACTGTCTCACTGCTTGACTCACAGCAGAATACGAACTGTGACTTTCTTTTCATTATAAGGCAACAGAACCCTCTATTCTACCTAGTACAAACGAACAAGCAATAAGACGGTGGCATCCGGGCCAGATACAGATCTGGGGAAGATGTATAATGCGTGGAAATCTAAGTGCGTGGAGTATATAATGGTTATATGAGATCACTCAAAAATCACGAAACCATGCGTGATAGGAAAAATCTGAACGTATTTTCGTAAACAGCGAACCAGACTTAGTGTAATTCAATATTCCGTTAGCCTGCACATTTTTGTGTGTTTATTAGTGTTATTTTTTAACCAGTACGCCTCAAGAATATATGATTGGAGTAAAATCCCGATATGGAATTTTTAGACAAAGTGCAGTGCAACTTCTACCAAGGTTCGTCTGGTTTAATCTGAAATATGAACTAGGTACTTAGCGCTACCCCTCCCTGTGACAAAGGAGGGACAACAAATTTCGTAAACATATTGCCATTGCTTTCCACGACTGCCTAGTCTCAGTCAGCTACAGGTGTTCCAACTAGTACAAGGCTTTCTTATTTTCAAACAGTGCTTTATATTGACAATGAACTATGACGTCAAATCCGGTCTTATACAGATATAAGTTAAATAGTATATAATAGACTACATAGCTGAATTAAGTGGACATATCGTACCTCCATATTATTGAGATATGAATAATATCGAGCTAATATGGCCACAAATCAAAGCAGATGTGACGAAACATATTGTGACATACAAATAACAAGAAGTGTGAGATCTTCCGCAAGGCATTAATAAACGTTATTCCAGAAAATTGCAAGACTTCCTATGATCATGTGAAGGGGGTAGAAGAAATTAACTGCTGAAAAGACGGATTAATTGACGATGTGTTGGAGAATTTCATGATAAATTGAGGAGAAAATGACTCTGAATCTGTCGATGACAATGAAGACTAGGGGTGCAATCCAGCATCCGATATTGACGCAAAAGGATGTGAAATATGAGATACATCTAACTTCCTTATACTCTCCCTGACGATATTTAATAGGATCTTAAAATGCTACGTTGTCTATAATTATTGTTGGTGGAACTATCATCAGTCGGAATTGTCGAGTTTCTCTCTCTCTCTCTCTCTCCCTTCCCCCCCCCTCTCTCTCTCTCTCTTCATATTCACCTTAAGTGAAATTATAAATATACTATGTCTAATGAGATAAGGTACCGTATCACTCCGCGTCCACATGCGTTTCGAATGACAGTACTGTTACCGCTTCGTTAAGTATAATGTTAATATGTATTAATAACATGAATATGCATTTGCAACACAAGAACACGTATTTATTCAACCCAACCGCTTAATTGCTTTATTAAGAATAACATTAATATAAATTTTTGGACACTAAAGGCACATTTTTCGAGCTAAATATCACGTATCACACTATTAATATCCATGAAAATTAACTGTTACTTACGTATTTTTCGTACTCTAGTACGGGACTTGACCATTGCCAGCAATTTCGCCTTAATATGATCCTCGTGGAAAATTATATTTTTACTCTGTAGCCATGTTATGATGTTACTTGTTGTTTGGTATGTGTTCTAACCTCACACTGTGGTAGGGGACATTGTACATTACAATAACGCTATTCGGTTGTAATTTGGGGAATTGATGAACTTTTCGGCGGATTGCTGACCTCACAAACCATCACAGACAACATCCAACACTGATCTGGCACTTGGTCTCTTCTTGCCGGGAGTTGAAACTTCACCGAATGTGGCTTTTTACTTGCGTGGACTATAAATGCTGTAAACCGACATACCGGTAAACTCAGATGTTAACTTCACTACTTCATTGATAGTAAGTTCTGGAAATTTTTCACTGAACTTGTTAAATACATTCAATATTATCTCTTCACTTCGTAAAGGCTTTCCGCGCGCATGTTTAACAGTACTCGCCAGTTCCGCCATGATTCACAACTGGATACGCCTGTCAGCTTCAATATGCGCGCGCAGCATGATTTACTTTAATTACAAACTAACTTAACTATCTATTAGTAAATGTTTTTATAGTTGAAATATGCTTAGTACGCACTTGTGCGCTTTAGCAGAACAACCTCAGTAGCTGTACTTTTTCAAAGGACTATTTACACGGCGCAAACATCATGGAAATTGTGAAGAAGGCGCGCTACGATCAACGGTCACGTGGTTTTGTTTACATCTACTTTATTCTCCCACTGCAAGCAGTATAGTTTTTTGGCCCCTCAGTTCTTTAATAATATAAGAGATGTATGGTTTTCACACAGTACAGAAACTCTTAATACATAATGAAACAGAGGTAAAGCTGGTGAATATAAAGATTCCCACTACCAGGCCATGAGATTAACCAACCTTTTAGAAAAGTCACATAGTCTGCCAACATCGAGGAAAACAAAAGTTTAAATCATCGGTTCACTGATTCCTAATGTTAGAAACTTTTTCTCTTTGTACATTCTTTAGCATTCTTACTAACCAAGTTGATTATACATGAAGTATAAAGGAAATGAAGTAAAAATTTTATATTTAAATGAAGTTTAAAATATTTTGGAACTGGTGACCTCATTTGTTTTGCTGCTGCGTCTAATTGCTAAATAACACAGTAATTTTCAGTAACGCCTGCAGATATACATCAGGTCTGGGAAGAGTACCCAGAAGGTATCATGCATTCTCCTACATCTTCTCCCTTACGACCACCAAAATGGAAAGACTAGGAAAACTATTATGTGTTTCAAATGGGAAGGTGTTTGTCCTTGAGCACTACTAGGTGAGCAACCAATGGGGGTCCTGCGGTGTTGTAGTATTGCATTCCCCCTAAGTGGTATGTCACGAGCGCCAAACTAATCAATCTCTAATAAATACTATTCGCGCTAAGACACAAATTAAGATTTTGCAAAAACTGATCCACGAGGAAGGAGAGAGTAATGTATTTAGCATAACCGTAGAAATCCCATAGTTTTAGCTCAAATAGTTTTATTAATACAAATAAATAAAGTAGATACCATTATATTATAACAATGCGTTGCACGTAAGCACTGTAATGAATATAATTATTGGTTTGAACGTATATTTGAAATTACTCAGAACTGAAACGCAAACATTTGACATGTCATGATAAAAGAAATATGAACTTTGAATAAGCCAAGGTGTTTGTTAAATTCGATGAGAACTGGTCTGGCAGAACGTGTCTGGTCACATTATATCTTTGTTTATGAATGATTCGTAATCTCTATTTACTCTTGAGTTCAAAGCAGTATTGTTCAGTTACTCTTCTATGAAAAAGTGTATCAGCTGGAGCAATGAGACGCGATCCACCTTCCCCCTTACCAATGCCAAAATAATCCAATTGAGTTAATGTGGGCTCAAATTATGTTGCAAACAGAAATAGTATTTTTAAACTGATGTTGAACGACTTATTCAGGAAGAAATTGACAAGGAACACAACAAGACTAGGAAAACTGCGTGAGACATCAGATAAACTACAAGAAGACGACCTTTGGAAATAAATAGCACTAACGAGATTTTGCATCATAAATTTGCAGTACTCTGACAATGAAGATAATGACAATGACGAATTCCCTCTTAACATAACATTCAGAACTATACGAATGCACAGCTGGTATTTTCGTTGGATTAGAAAAATATGTAATTCATAAACTATAATTAATTTTAAACAAAATATTTAAACCATTTGCGTAATATACTAATACCTATCCATGTTGCAATAAAATTATGATTTGAACAACTGCATTATTATAAAACTTTGGAAAATTCAGTTTGCGTTCCCTTAGGTCTAGCGGCACGAACACTCGCCAGTGTGCGAGAATGAGGGAAATACAAAAAGAGTGGGGATAACGAGGTGGCAACGCTAACGCATCTGATTCACCACAGGCGAGAACTCTTTCCCATTTGAAACACATTATAAAGGGAAAACCGGTTCCCGGTAATGTTTGTTTATATACGTGTGTGTACTATTAAATACTGTAATTAAGGAAGGGAGGGATTAATCTGTTCACACTTTCGGAGCTTCTTCCCCAGGCCTGATATATGTAGTGAAGTACCCGCAGACTGTCTGACTCTAGCGTGTTCGTACTTAAGTACAAGGCTTTATAAATTCTATTAGACATTTTAGTTATTTGTGAAATGCAATTAGATATTTTACAGACCCACGTGCGTAAGAAAGTCTTGGACTTTTCAAATGTATAACAACTATCAAAATCAGTGGAATGGTTGATTATATCACACATTTTGTCTCTGTATGATATTAATATGGATTATTAATGCTGTCCGTATTTCTCTCGTCTACGAAATGTGCATCTGTGTGATTACAGGAAGGTCGTACTGCACTTCACTACGTGGGAGCGTTGTCGGACCCGTTCAAAGGCTGGGAACTGATAGAACCGGCAGGAGCTGATCCGGCATGTACAGATACCCAAGGTCACACTGCGTCCTACTACATGGAGCACCCGGAGGAGATACATCTGCCGGAGAGCCGTCGAGCCGGAAACAGCTCAAACTTCCGTCGCTTCACTTCCGGCAAAGACGGTAAGCATTCTATTTCTGTTATAGTTACAACTATACCATTGTCATTCTCTGTGGTCTAGGGAAAGCATGTGATGAAGTTACTTAACTTTGTATTAGGATGCCAATCCGGTTTACATTTACTCTATATTGCGGCTTTTTTTTATTCCTTTTTCTTGAACTAGCTGTACTGACGATTAGTCCACGAGTTGTGGTCTCGGATTGACGTTTATATTAACTTTATTTATGAAATAACACTTCTTGTATCATTAAAGATTGCACTTTACTTTAAAAACAGCTTAAATTTGTTTAACATGCAATCACATACAGGGGAAGGTCATGCAGTATCGACCGGGTTAAGTTTTTTTGACTTTACTCAGTAGCTGAGATCGTTAATCGGAATCTTAATATATTATTCTCTTACCTCAAGACATGTTCCATAGATAGTACAGGGTGTATATAAATGAATATCGGGGTTTTAACTCTTTATAATATTTATTACATTCAACTTATAAATTATATGTCAAATGAAAAAGCAACTCAAACAGTTTTATCAAGAACCTTATAAATGTTCAATGTGACTACCCTTTGTCACATGGGACACATCAAGTCTATAGCTGAGTTCTTCCCAAACGTTGATAAGAGTGTATTCAGTAATTGTAGCAACAGCTGCTTCAATCCGGTTTCTTAATTCAGGGAGTTCAACTGGTAGCGGAGGCACGTATGCATGATCCTTGATGAAGCCCCAAAGGTAAATATCGCATGGCGTTAGGTCAGGAGAACGTGGAGACCATGTATAGCAACAAGCCCTGTCATTGGGGCCCGTACAGTGACGTTCAACCAATCGCGTACTTCGTTATGCCAATGAGGTGGTGTACCATCTTGCTAGAAAAAGAAGCTCTCTGGCTCATTTTCTTCCAACTGAGGGAAGAGCCATTGCTCTAGTGCATCAAGGTAAGAAGTACCAGTTACAGTAGGTTCACCAAAAAAGAAAGGCCCATAAACTTTCCGCCGGAATACGGCACAAAAACATTCACTTTAGGGGAATCTCGTTGCATTTGTACCATCTCGTGAGGATTGTCTGAGCCCCAGATGCGCACCTTATGAGTGTTAACATGTCCACTAAGGTGAAAGGTTGAAGACAACACAATCCATAAAATCGTCATCGTCATGAAACAACATGTCGTTTGCGAAGTTTGCAGGTAATCCGTCGTCTGTCGGCTTTAGAGTCTGTAATAACTGTAAACGACAAGGACGTAGCCGTAAGTGTTTTCTTACAACTTTGCAAAAAGTCGACACAGGAATTTGTAATTCACGACTAGCCTTCCGGACTGATTTCTTTGGGCTACGAGTGAACAACTCTCTCACTCGCTCAACAGTCTCTTCACTTACTCTTGGTCGTCTCGTCCTCTTCCCTTTACAAAGGCAGCCGATATCTTCAAACTGATGATACCATCTACGAATGTTATCACTAGGAGGATCACAACCGAACTTAATGCGGAACGCACGTTGCACAGTAAATACAGATTCGGTCTTTGCAAACTGCAAAACACAAAACGCTTTCTATTTTAGTTAACTGATGGAAGTTAATCATTTCTCCACATTAGCCGTATATAGGCTAAGGTTCTTAATAGATAGAGTCAACATGAAAAATTCAATGCCATGACTGGGATTTGAACCACGGATCTCCTGGTTTCCGTCCAGTCGCTCTTATATTCTTAGAAGATCCGAGGTTCAAATTCCGGCCGTGGCATTGAATTTTTCATGTTGACTCTATCTATTAAGAACCTTAGCCTTTATTCGGCTAGTGTAGAGAAATGATTAATTTCCATCAATTAACTAAAATAATAAGAGTTAAATGATGAAGCCTGGGACTTAAGTACTTACGATAGTAAGTCGCTACAAACGGTGTATCTCGGATGCGAGAGCCACTAGTGGTCTAACGGGGAAATATATGAGTCAAATTGAGAATTTAATGTCAGGACGGCACGTTGGCCATGGTAGCTCAAAGGTTAAGAGCGACTGGACGGAAACCAGGAGATCCGTGGTTCAAATCCCGGCCATGGCATTGAATTTTTCATGTTTACTCTATCTATTAAACACGCTTTCTGTTTACTAGTCGTCAACTTTGCTGCTACCGCTGTCTATCGGATTGCGGCAGAAACATTGCACGCACATGCGCACTGGTGCCAACAAAACTGAGTTGCTTTTTCATTTGACATATAATTTAGAACTGTAAGTTTAATGTAAGCAAATATAGCGCTGCTATAGTCCTCAGAATGTCTTCCGTGCGTTAAGAGCTACACTAACCACCATCAAGTACTCAGAGCAGACAAACAACTGAAGAGAGAAAGAAGATATCCGACTATAGCGTACGTGGAAGTACCTGCTTGCTACTGCTTACTGGAAGCTTCTGCCATATGGAAGTGAAAAGGGAAATAAGGGTAGTGGCCGGTACTGCATGCCGGCCGATACTGTACGACGCTTCCCTATATATTATTTACAGGAATTCTTCTCTGTTAATAAAACTTTTTTTCACTCTTGTTGTGGAAGTTCTTTTCTTTTCTTCATCACCACAGTAACCTGATTTTTCACAATTACATTTATATGTTCTGTTCCATTTTCTTTCACTACGCATCTCTTTTCTTTTATCAATTTATTAATATTTCATTAAATAACCACTCAGTTTAGCTAACATTTAAAATGTATAAAGAATTTTTGTTGGGGACAATACTTAAATAACTGTTTTACATGTTAGATTCTAGTCGCAGCTTCAAACCGCGCGAAAGGTGTAAAAAGTATTTTCGAGAATAAAAATTCTTAGCATGGCTTACTTCGGAAGGGAAGTAAAGTGATGTAGTACATTAACGGCACGTTAAAGAATCTCAAGTCTGATAAAGAGGCCTCTGAGCAAAATTAAAGTATTTTCCACTTCCAATCTAGAATTAGACACTAAGCACCACGGCAATTAAAGGACGTCTAAAAATAAAAACCAATTTCAATTTCTGAACACACAGCCCAATACTGTTAGTAGTTTAAAACTTTTGTTAAACTATATACATAGGCTATTATTGTATATTACTCCTTGTCAAATATATGTTTAAAGCTAGTCCTATTTGAGCACCTAATATGTCTTGAAAGAATAATTTGTACATCCTTGATGAATATCCAAAGAGACTATAAAAAGACATTCACCTTCACCCCAGGACAAGTATAAAAGATTTTGGTGAACCTATGTGTGAATTGTCCCCTTTTCCCACTGTAATACCTGGTCTGGGCTACTCTCAACCTCGTGAGGTCTCTGGAGGACAATTGAGGAGCTCCCATATTCAGCGAATGGGAGGAGCTAACCACGTCTGTCTTCATTACTGCACCCCAGTCAAGACGTCCTTGTGGGTAAAGCGGGGCTCGTAGGTAGGCTGTAGCGCCACTGTGTTTGGTTTTAGTCTATATATATATATTTTACATGTTTTACCCTAACGGCATGTTTACACTACATGGAATGTGTCGCCCGGACATTACTGACATTCCTGAACACAATTGCAATTCATTGCAATAGAAAGAGCAACCAGTCGACAAAATAGCAACTGGATGAGAATATAACCATCTAACACTTACGGAAACTAAAGAAAGTGTAACTTCCTCATTCGGTAAGTTTCGTTTAACTCCGTAAACATAGATGACAACTTTGAAATTTGAAATGCGCTATGCACTGATATCTAGTGGCTAATACGCTAAGTTTTATCATGTCCGCCATATTTCGTTTTGATCAATTTCGAAGTTAATTAGCTAACCAGTTTACAACAATCGTATGTTAGAATTAGAATTTTAGTTCGTCCTTGGCAACATATACATGTTCTGAGACACGTCAAAATGTATAAATATAGTATATACATAAAGTCAAATTGATTACATACAATATACACAGTAAGCAGCTTTTCTATGGTTTCATGTGGTATTTGCATAGATTAATTTACTACAAGAAATTTCATAATATGAATATTACAGGTTTGTGAATGTACTATGCTCCCAGTGCTCATTTACATGGTTATAGTTCTAAAAATTCATTAACCGTATAAAAACACTGTGCATGCAAAAATTGCTTAACCTTATTCTTAAAGTGTTTTATGATGCAGCTTGTTTAAATGAATTTGTAAGTTTGTTATATAACATTATCCCTTTGTAGTTAGAGCTTCCTTCATAAAGGCTCCTTTGGTGGTCTCGAATTGCCAGTTTATCCTTGTTACGAGTGTGGTGGTAATGTACATCAGCATTTACTTGAAAATGATTTATATTTCTATGAACATTTGTGGATGTTGTGGCTCTCGAAAGGGGACACATTATTATTCGTCTACCCCACATAACTGTGATCTGAGTGCAATTGAACTGGCGTGGGCAAAACTAAGGAATGTTTTCAGAGAATGTAACGTTACTTGTGATATCTTCGCTTATCTTACACGCTATTTTTGCTGAACTGTGTTTTTCACGGTTGACCGCACTGCAGATACAAAAGAGCGTTAGCTCTTGCCTCTTCCCATCTGCACTCACCACACCGTAAATCCAGCGCTCAACTTATCTTGCGCGTACTGTACATTGATGCATCCTCTGATTAAACCACACTTTCCCAAATCTAATTCTCAGTTTGCAAATCATAAGTTGTTTTCACTGAGTATTCCATTCATGCACCGCGTAGTTCATGTTTAGCAATGCCTTGGATATCGACCTGTCCATAACCTGCTTATAAAGATATGATTTTGTCGGATAAAGTGTGAGTTCGTTGCTGAACACACTGTGCAGTTATTAGAAGGCTAAGTCATTCCCCTCTACAACAAATAGGAATACAGGAGCAAGAATTAATAACAAGCAACATGTCTCGCCAACATATCTACATTGTGGATAATCAACTCTCCCTGGAGAGGCCTGCGGTGCCGCATGAGGTACAAGCGGGCGTTAAACACATTTCATTTCATTTCTCCCTGGACGTAAACATTAGTTCCCCTTGCAGAAAGCTTGCATATTTCTCAAGTTTTAACTTTGAAAAACATGTTTCCAATCAATACACATTCAAATAATCTTAATTTTCAAATAAACTCTTGAAAAAACCGATGTATTCTTCTGGTATTAGGTTACCTAAATTTTTGGATTAAATACTAGCTCATTCCCACTGATGGTAGCACCGGTTAGAATTCCACAGCACACTCATTTAGTTAGCTGACACGGCGGTTACAGATAAGATACAATAATGTAATATGTTACTTGTTGCTCATGGAATGTTCTTTTTCTTTAATTGTATCATTTGAGCTTATATGGTCATGTCGGGTGCTTGACTTGAGACACAGTATGGTGTTATTACTCCTTGAATTGCTGGTTTTAAGTACTTTTTACTACTAAACATACTCATATTCACTTACATAATTCATTCACACCCGTGATACAAGTTAGGGCAGGACAAAGAGAATGTTATGGGCCATAAGAATTGCCTCAATAAACTGAATATTACCTATATATATCTGCAGAATAGTGGTAGTGGATGGTATTAACTGGCAGTATCGAAGTAAGAACAAAGAAGAATGATACTTTCGTTTAGGTAACGTGTTTATTCCTGATATAACCAAATCAACGGAATTGCTTCTTTAGCTATGATCAAGTGTAACAAAACCTATTAAAAATACACGTACATAAAAAACATTAATCAAAACCTACTAAAAATTTCGTTCACTAAATCCTAAACTCTAAACTAGACAAGAAACTAAAAACCTTCTCCACGGGTCTCCACGCACGGCATACACGTGGGTGGGCCTGTTGACCGTCTCCCTCAACCACGAAGAGGAACCCACTGAAACTCCCACACGAGGGAGACTGTTGGCTCGGGACCCCAGGTGCGCCAAACCCGTACCTACCGAAGTAGGCCCCTGGGGGGTACAAGGTTTAGAGGGAAGTTTTTCCGGGTCACTAGGCAAATGCTGGGTAGGTTAATTTCATCCCCCGAATTTCCTGTCCCTCCACTTTATCTCCATTATCATTTCATATCAGCTCTCATCTGGTGGTTTCTGTCGTGGTAGATGTGTCGGCGAAGTCTCGGCGGTACATGGCAGTATATACTCCTGGCAAACACTTCCTCCTCCGGTAGGACGATCTCTGAGTAGGCCTAGTGGGCTATTTCTGGATCACGGTTGGTGGGATACCATTTGCACTGGCTTGCTAGGAACTTTCCAACTGGTCAATTGTAGGGATCCTGGCCTCTATGCTGTCGTGACTCCTTAGGTCGGTCGTCCTCTTTCTCCTCTCGCCTCATTCTTTACCTTGGGATACCCTCCACTTGGGGCATAGGTACAAGTGACCATGACTGAAACTCCCTGTCCAGCCCCAGTCCCGTCCCCCTCAGCTGCTGTGGTGCGGGCGCTGCGGACCCTTAGCACTCGTGGTACCTCTGACGTCACTAGAGGAACCTCGGGCCGAACATTCGAGCCCCTCCTGATTGGGAGTTGTTCGGATTGGGATGGACTCAGGGGCAGATCGGGTACCTCCGGCTAGTCTTCGGCCGCCCGAAGGGGGTAGAGGGCAGATACTAGTCTGCAGAGCTAGCAGAAGGTGTGCTAGATCACCACGCGGCCCCACCGAGGTCAATCGGAGCCTTTCCCTTTGGGGTTGGCGCGCGTAAGTGGCGTATCCACTTCCATCCGTCTTGATTTTACGGACCAGATGGGGAAGCTTTGTTAGTTTCTAGGTCTTGCCCCAAGGAAACAGCCCTGGACTGGGGACTTTTTTTTTTTTTTTTTTTGTAATTTACGTCCTCCAACCTTATGTCATATTGAACGATGAATGAAATGGGTGAAATGATGCTCAAATGAGTCCGGGGTCCATGGAGCATAGAGTTACCTGACATTCGTCTTTCAGGATAAGGGAAAACCCCGGAAAAAACCTTATCCAGGTAACTCACCCTGACCGAGATTCGAACTCGGGCCCTCTTGAACGTGAGGTAGACACGCTACCATCCGCGCTACCGAGGCGGGCTTTTAGGGACAGTTTAGTTAATCCTTGGCAGAAGGGGGATCGGTCTTTACTATGTAAGCGTTGCTCTGGTAGATACCTTGACATATCATGTCCAACCCCACTCCAGCCCCACCCCCTGTAGGGGAGGGGATCCATCGCCTTCAGCAGCCGTGGTGCGAGCACTGTGGACCCTTAGCACTCGTGGTACCACTGACGTTACTAGAGGAACCTCGGGCCGAACATTAGAGCCCCTCCCGACTGGGAGTTGTTCGGATTGGTTTGAACTCGAGGGGGCGGTGTGTTCCCGACACCCGCGGGAGATCGGGTACCTCCAGGCCAGGCTAGTGTTGCCTAAGAAGTCCCGGGCACTGACACTGCAGATTCAGTAGAAGGTGTGCTAGATCACCAGGCGACCCCACCGAAGTTATTTGTTAGTCTTTCCTACGGGGTTGACGTTCGTAAGTGACGTATCCACTTCCACCCGTCTAGATGTTGTCGATGGGGGTGGGGGCTTTTTAGACTCCAGGGATTGCCCTATGGAAAGAGCCCCGGAGTTTTCCATCGCTCCCGGGGTGATAGAGGCCGGAGTCTTCGAACTTTCTGGTAGACTTCGTGATGAAATGTCCAGTCGCCACCGCAACGTAATCCAATCCAAGCCAGTACTCAGCAAGACCACACTTATGGAGGAAACATGTGAACCAAAGTATTGGCATAAAACCAATCTACTGTATAGACTTGGTGTTTGCTATCTACTATTCATTTTGCGTAAGACACATGCTAAAGTTTAGAAAGTTGTCATTGCGCCATATATACTAGTAAACTGCATCATTTAAAAAATTTTAAGTTTTGAAAACACCTTTTGCATCAAATGTCGCACTCTGAACATAGCACAGTGACTCCTCTAGCCTAGTAGAGTCTCCCTCTTACATACAATACCATGATTTCTAGTTAATTGATGGAAATTAATCATTTCTCCACACTAGCCGTATATAGGCTAAGATATTTGATGGATAGAATCAACATGAAAAATTCAATGCCATGGCCGGGATTTGAACCACGGATCTCCTGGTTTCCGTCCACTCGCTCTTAACCTTTGAGCTACCATGGCCAACATGCCTTCCTGACTGGAGAATTTAATGTAGGGAAGGCATGTTGGCCATGGTAGTTCAAAGGTTAAGAGCAACTGGACGGAAACCAGGAGATCCGTGGTTCAAATCCCGGCCATGGCATTGAATTTTTCATGTTGACTCTATCCACCATGATTTCTCTTAGTATAGCATTGTTTGTTGCCAACATTCAGTTTGTAATTGTACTCTATCAAAGCAACGCAACGTAACAATTCTCAACTATCGATTAGTCGTTAGGTAGTAACGCTATCGATCCTGTCGTGTTGCATGTGTATGCTTCTGTAAATATTTTATTTAACCTACATAAATGTTCGTTCGCAAGCACATAGTCTGTCATTACATACCACTTCATGTTACAACAGATATAAAACCTATTTTGTAAAACTGTGATCTAATTCACTTTTTTCTATCTACCTATACAGTAGGTAGAGAAGATGTATTCCATCCAAAAATTCGATATGGAAATTTTACCACAAATACCTGTGAACAGCATAACTCAAAACCGAAAAGTGGATAAATACCAAACTTGGTGTGGAAATTCTTGTCTTCCAAGGATGAAACACAAAAGATTTTCAAGAAAGTCCACCCTATCTGTCATTTACATGAAATTAAATGTAATTAAACTGCCATATATTTAAGAAATATTCGTAAATTTTGCATAACTCATAAACTAGAAGAGTTAGAAAAAATCTCAATACTCAGAAATGTAGATCAGGTTCTGCTTCATACAATTCCATTCGGAAATCCAAACAAATTTCCTAAGACCAGAATCTTTAACGTGAGACTTGGAAGGCAACCAAATCAATAGAAAAGAAACTACAGGTATTTATAAATAGAAGCTCAAGATTAGTTTTAGGAATATTGTATCCAAAAATCAAATCCAATAAAAATCTATGGAAATTATCAGATCACATGAAATTGCGAAAGAAATAAAAAAAAAATATATACGAAGTGGAGATGGACTGGCCAATCCGTCCGTCTGTCCACACTGCTGGCAGGCTGTACACAGCCCCGAAGGCTTTTGCTGCGTGCCCATCCAATTTTTGGGTTTTAGCACAGAAAGGAACTTTTATTTATTCCTGTGTCCCAACCCTTCTTAAGTAAAATACAACTTACTCCATAAACAACCAGTTTCTTAAAATAATCCATCTGTGGTTAAAACGTATTAAGAGTGGGCACGCAGCAAAACCACTCGGGCTGATCCTTATACTGCCAGTAGCCGAATGACACGCTCACTGGGCCCACTGCACTTGATTAAAATCCAGTTTAAGAGAAACAAAGAGAAAGTGCTGGCCTCTATGAGCCACGCATTATATCATTATCAAATATTGGTGTTTAAGCTACCAGAATGATTTATGAGAGTATATGTATTGATGGTAATGATGCAGGACTGGTAGTAACGAGGGCCAACATCAGAATATGGATCCACGACAGAGACCTTGGTCGGCTCCAGCAGATGTTGTGGGAAGGTCATGGCGGTAAACTGCGTGTCGAAACCAGCAACAACCCTCGAGTCAAGCGCTTCCTAGACGCTGTGCCTTACATCATGGTAAGATCTGTTTCTTGTATAGCATATGCGTTTTTAATTTGATAACTAAACAAAATATTATGAGAACCTTGTGTTATAGCATTCAAATATTGTGGTGGGGAGTTTTATTTTAACCAAAAATATTCCCCATTCTCCAAAGTATGGAAGTTATATTCTGATAGGAGTGTGGAAAGTTCATTATTTGGTATACAATCGAGCAACAGTTTGAAAGACTTGAGTGTTTTCTGTTTCCAAGATCTTGTTAAATATTTCATCCACACGTATATTGCACACTATTTTGCACTATCAAGTGTTGAATTATTTTAAGGAAATTATTAATTAAAAAAGTTTGATGAATTTATCCATTGTCACCTGGGTTTCACTACTTCAGTGCTATCAACTGTAACTAATACATTTGCTTACTAAGATACTGTATTATCGTGCTGCTCAAAAGGTTACCTGGCTTTATCTTTGTTAATAGAAACCTCTCAGATAACGCAATGACTATTCCACGTGGACATAACATCTGTTATTGTGATTCCTGCGCGTTCCATTGGCTGAAGTGATGCGATCATTGGTGCTTAGTACACGTCCAAGAAGCGCGCCAGTACCCGGCTCACTCTTCCGAAAATAATCAGTGCGTTATCTGAGATGTTTGTATTATTAAAGATAAAGCCAGGTTAACCTTCTGAGTAGCACGATTATAACTGTCACTTCAATAACGTGATCTCTCAGTCACTTCATTCAAATCCTCTACCTTTTCACTCTGTCGATCTAATTTAATTTTCTAGTTACTTAGTTCTAGTTCAATTTTTTTGTCATTTTACCTTTTTTCGTGACGTAACGGTGTAATGAAATATGCGCTTCACTCGTTGACTTTTAATTTCACGAACTCACAAAGTCACAATTGGTGTCAGGAGTGGAACATACGACGATGGAGGCTGCATTGGGAAAAATTCTAGAAGAGCTGAAAGAAATGAGAACAGCGAATGACACCCTCGCTGACAAGATGAAAGCTGCGAACGACAGCCTGATTACAGAAATGAAGGCCAAATTAACCAAAATGAAGGCTGCGAACGAGACCCTCGCCGCTAAATTTGAGGAACAGTTCGCTGGCGTGAAGGAGGACGTCACGGAGCGGGCAATCGGATGGGTCAAGTGGATGAGCGCGTCGAAGACCTGGCGAACCTAAAAGGAAAGGCCGACAGCAACACCAAGTCCCTGAACGCCATGGTGGAGGACATCGTCGGCAAAAGATTAAAGGAATTGAAGGCCGACGCACCTTGTGACTTTGTGGGTTCGTAAAATTAAAAGTGGAGTTTGCAGAAATTCAAAATGCTCTTTATTTCCGTAGAAAGACAGTTTACACCCTTAACAGCAAAATGACGTAACATACACCAACACAGTCTCTCGTGGCTTCTGTACAAGTAAACAAACGAACAAAATCACTTGCGGTACACTTCAAAGGTACACAATTAATAGTTCTCCATTTTCAACTCACAGCTGCACGCACACGATTGTCAAGTTCAATTACGACACACACACACACACACACACACACACACACACACACACACACACACACACACACACACACACACACACACACACACACACACACACACACATGCAAACCAATCTCTCACACTGGTAACTCACATACTATCGATGTAAATTCCTGAATTTATTTCAGCCTACCGATTTTCCCATATTTTCCACGTACGTCATAAATTGCAGATGTTCTTTCCAGAGATAACAGTCTATCCCTCTTATTCCTGGCCTGTAGAGCTCTGTTCCAAAAAAGAGATACTTATTTTCAGATTTGCCAGCACAATTATCTTATTGTTAGCGAGCGGTTATAAAGTATGAAACTTTGTTTTAGGGGACTATCAAGGATGTCCACTCAGCGGTGATTCACGATGACCTGGAGCTGTACCAGAAAAGAACCGCTGATCCAGTGCCAACCAACATTCTCATCAGCAAGGATCAGAATGGCCTCAATCCGCTACATAAAGTGAGTATACAATTGTTTCTGACAGTTTAGATAAGCTACGTGCGTGGGTTAGTTTGTTGTGAGGTGTAAACCAGCGCGGGCAATCCTCCCGATAACATACGAGGGTGGTCTGAAAATTTTCCGATATCAACATGAAGATGGCAGCACTCGTAAATAAAAGCTAGTCAATTTCGTTGTCCACTTGTTGACAGTTACTTACCAAAGTTTCAGCCATTTTGGACGCTCAGTTGTTATGTAAAAGTCATTTGAGTGAGTTGATATTAATGTTTTCATGAAAATGGACAAAATGGAGTATCGAGCTGTCATTAAATATTTGTTTTTGAAAGGCGATATGCCTACGCAAATCAAAGATGAGTTGGATTCTGTGTATGGGGACTTTGCACCATTATTTACCACAGTGAAATTTTGGGAAACTGAATTTAAACGTGGCCGTAAGAGCTAGGGAGACGATGAACGTTCGGGACGTCCAAAAACTGCAACTACCGACAAAAACATCGCCAAAGTTCACCAAATGGTGTTAAACGATCACCGAATTAAAGTGACAGAGATAGCGCAGAGGCTATGCAAATGTCAGAAGAACGTGTTTGTCACATATTAAATCAACATTTAGATCTGAAAAAGCAATCCGCGTGTTGGGTGCCGCGTTTGCTCACGTTAGACGAAAAACGTATTCGAATCAACATTTCCAACTCTGTTGGCGTAGTTTAAGCGCAATAAATTTGAGTTTTGGCGCCGATTAATTACTGTAAATGGAACTTGGGTACACCATTATATGCAAGAAACAAAAATATAGTCCAAACAATGGACTGCAAGGGGGAACTGGCTCCAAAAAAAGCAAAAACTGTTTTTTCGGCTGGAAAAGTGATGGCGACTATAGTCATGGAGTTATTTTAATCGATTATCTTCCAAAAGAAAAAACCATTATAGGAGCATACTTGACAAGCTGAAGGCAGAACTTGCAGAAAAACGGCCACATTTGCAGAAAAAGAAAATCTTGTTTCACCAAGACAACGCACCGTCTCACACCTCAGCGGTTGCAATGGCCAAAATCCACCAATTGCTTGACCATTCGCCTTATTCACCAGATCTATCTCCAAGGGACTTCCTTTTGTTCCCTCATCTAAAAATTGTGCTCGGAGGACAGAGATTTTCGTCAAATGAAGAGGTAATCACCTTGATGAACAATTATTTTGCAGAGAAAAACTCCGAGAACTATTTGGACGTGTTACAGAGATGGGAGCATCGCTGGGAGAAGTGTGCAGAGTTACAAGGAGACTATGTTGAAAAATAAAAAAATAAAAATTCCGAAAGAAAATCTCATGTATCTTTATTAGGTCGGAAACTTTTCAGACCACCCTCGTACATCCAAACCAATCTCAAAAAAAAAGTAATGAGAAACGGAGGAATCAGTCAAGTTTCTTAGTACCCAAATACTCATTATCTACACTTTCAAAGAAAAGGGAACTCGAAATGTGTTTAATTTAAGATTTATTGGTTAACCCTGCATCCCATACATTCATGGTTTAATTTAATGTGTAACAGTTTGATACTTTCTAGAAGGCTAATTACTCCGGATTTCTTAGGTCAGAAAGTAAAATGGAAGATCTACACTGACAGGTGCAGTTCATTTCGTAGCGCAGTTACGACCTTGCCGAAAACATCAGATAATAAATTATATGGTATATTTCAGGAGAACTGTCAACATTCTCAAGTGAATAAATTACAGGAGATAGAGTTGATCTGCCGCAGAAGATAAACTGAATAACACGAAATGCGTTCATGTTCACTTTTGCAAAATACAGAAATATTTTGTATTACTCTTTAGAACAGAAAGTCACATGACACTATTAGGATGTTTTGTACAGACTGGAAACAACTACATTCTTTGACTTGTTCCCAGGCGGCTGGTTTGGGTCGCGAGGAGATAGTCCAGGATATCCTTCAGCGAAATGAAGGAGCCCTTTCCCTTACAGACAACGAGGGTCGAACCCCGCTTCATTATGCAGCAGCCGTAAGAGATGGCGGTCACATGTACAATCTTCTGGTAGAAGCGGGTGCGGACGAAAATGCTCTCGATAACGTAAGTAGCTGTTCCTTTTTCCTCTTCTCGCTGTGAGTATATTATCTGCTTTATTGTCTGGAATATGCAAAAGACGTTCCAGAAGTTATCGATCTGACTCAGGAAACTCAAGATTTTACAGATTCCTTTACAATTTTCAAAAATAGTCACCTTGTAAATGAATTCGTATAGTTCACAAGACTTTTCAACGTTTTCATACATTTAATAAAATGCAATCTGTGCATTTGTAAGCGTTTTCAAGAGAGAGAGAGAGAGAGAGAGAGAGAGAGAGAGAGAGAGAGAGAGAGAGAGAGAGAGAGAGAGAGAGAAACAGAGGGAGAAAGACACGGAGATTGTCTGGACGTTCTCGCTGCACCACGAAAAAGGCCGTGAAGCTTCGGCAACTTTCGAGAAACATCGGCTCGGGTATAAATACGACAGTGTGAGTTGCCATCAGTCAGTTGTAATTGGACTTATTTGTTTTCGTGCAGTGTGTGAGTTGTGTGCATATTTGAACTGTACTGAATTGCAAGTTGAGAACTAATAATCCTGTAGTGATTTGAAAGTGAATTCTTTAATTGTGACATTGTGGGTCCGTAAAATTAAAAGTCTAGTTTGCAGAAATTCAAAATGCTCTTTATTGAAGTAAACAGACATTTTTGTACAACCCTTACAGGTTATAAAATGACGTGTCATACACACAGTCTCTCGTGCCTTCAACACACGTCAACAAACAAAAGCATTCGCCTTCAATTCACTACACGATTATCAGTTCTCAACTTGCAACTCGGTAAGTTCAAATGTCCACATAACTCACACAGTGCATGAAAACTCACAAGTCCAATTACAACTGACTGACGATAACTCACACTGCCGCATTTATACCCGAGCCGCTGTTTCTCGAAATCTGCCGAAGTTTCTCGAACGCTGCCGAAGCTTCACCGCCTTTCGTGGTACAGCGAGAATGTCCAGACTATCTCCGTCTCTTTTTCCCTCTGTTTCTCTCTCTCTCTCTCTCGACAAGTGCCAAGCGCTCATCGGCTCCGTGGGCGTGGCTTGGACGCTATCTCTTTCACTCCCCGCTTCTCTCTTTCAGCGTTCCCATAGGCACGGGCCGGCAGGAAACAATGCCTGGCGACACTATTATCATCCACTGCTTTAACTGCTCCTAGGCCTTTGGCGTAAGTGATTAGTTCACGTTTCATGTATTGCTATGTAATGTATTGTGAAATATTCATACAAATTCACTTCTGGTTCATATTTAAGTAACGCAACACCCATGGTAAGGAAACCTTTTTCATACACAAAACTTCATGCAAAAAGTGGACACAGTCTATCGAGGTTTTTGGGATGTGAGCAGCTCTGCGATCAACGAGCTCATAGTGAATTGTTGTTAAAACTCGTCCGATGTACCCTTTTGAAACCACCTGTGTGTGGACCAACACCACTGCACTTTTTAACTGTCTAAAAAAAGGAGGAGCGTTCTTTAATTCAAATCAGGCTCCTTTTGTATTTACTAGGGCTGCTCAACACTGAGACTGATTTTTTTCACAGATGTTTATTACTGCAATTCAATGTTTACATGATCTTTTTCAAAGTAGTCTCCTCCTACTTCAATGCACTTTTTGTAGCATCTCTACCAGTCCTTGAACACATGCTGCAGACCATTCTTTGTCAGGTCCTTGAGAGTCGCCTCACTTTTCTTGAGCACTGCTTCAGATTTCTCAAATCGAATACCCATAAGCTTTGCCTTTAGTGGTGGGAATAAAAAAAGCCACAAGGTGCAAGATCGAGGCTATCAGGTGGATGTGGTACACAGGTAATGTTGAATCGAGCCAGAAACTGCATGACTTGATTTGCGACGTGAGGCCGTGCATTGTCATGGTGAAGTTGCCACCCAGTCCGAGAAAGCTCTGATCGTTTCTTTGTAATGTGCTTCCTCAGTGTAGCCAATACTGATGTGTAGCACGCTACTGTAACAGTAGTGTGAGGGGGAACTGCATGCTGGTAAATCATTCCATTACAGTCAAAACATGTGATCACCATTACTTTCCCTGCAGATGGAACAACTTTTGCCTTTTTTGGTGTTGGAGAACCTGGCGATTTCCACACTGTGCTGGCTTGTTTTCCTTCAGGATCATAATGATGCAGCCATGACTAATCACCGGTGATAATCGATTTTAAAAATGAATCCCCTCCATCAACAAAGAGACGCAGCATCTCACGGCTTGTCTCCATTCGCACAGCCCTTTGTTCGGGAGTCAATAGACATGGCACCCAACGAGCAGAAACTCGGGTTATATGGAGATGGTCGTGCATAATTGTAAACAGACTGCCATATGAAATTCTCAACACTTCATTGAGGTTACGTAATGTTATACGCCGATCCTCTCGGACAATCACAGCAGCTGTGTTGATGTTGGCTTCAGTCACAACAGAAGCCGAAACACCAGGCCCACCTTGCTTAACACTGACAAGTCGAACTTCTTTAAAGTCTGAACCACCTAAACACTGTTGTACGAGGTAGCGTATCTTCGCTGTACGCTTGCTTCAGCTTTTCATAAGTTTCGGTAGCTGTATGGTTTAAACGAAAACAGAATTTGATTGCGCTGTACTGCTCCTCTCGCGTCACCTCCATTGTCTGGTACGCGAAATGCACGTAGGGTCTACAAAATAGAGCATTACTACCCAAACTACCAATACGAGAGTGCTGCTGCCTACCGACATTACACATAAAAACAGCTCTTTTCAAATATTTATGTTACAGATACGAAAC
Source organism: Mantis religiosa (assembly GCA_030765055.1). Taxonomy (NCBI): domain Eukaryota; kingdom Metazoa; phylum Arthropoda; class Insecta; order Mantodea; family Mantidae; genus Mantis; species Mantis religiosa. The sequence continues at coordinate 98,877,267 of CM060958.1, forward strand.
TATCACGGAAGCTAAAGGAAAAAATCAGTCTCAGTCTTTGTTGATTAACCCTCATATTATGGGGTTAAATCCCTCAAGAGTTACTTTGCCACAACTGGTACTGCAATTCCATTCATTTTTTCCACAAAAATGTTAATATTGTTGTATCACAAACGTTACTAAAGCTATCCGTCTAAAACTTCACAACGTGCCAACACTACAACATCGAAAATCAACCGTCATAATATTTTGGCTATCTTCACGACATCTCTGAGTCAGATCGAAAACGTTTAAAATGTCCTCCATTCAATGAAACAAAATGCAAATTATTGCTAATGCTTTTCTTGGGGGTCACTTTTCAGAAAGGCAAAGCCCCAAGTCACTATAGGCATAAGCCGGGGGAACTGGATACAAAACTGTTGAAAGTGATACCAGAAGCTCCCCGTACTGCTACCAGATTCCCTCCTGCTTGGGACTGGCGCCTCCTCAATAACATGACATACGACTTTGGGCCCATCTCTACGGATAATGCCAGTACCCCGCCTGTGGAGGGTTCATCTGCCCGAGCAAAGGTAAGTTCTTCACTGTCATATTTTATACATGTCTGCTTTCCTACGTAAATACCTATACGATTGAAACAACTCGTGAAAGTTTATGAACATAACGCTATATTCAAATTTAGAAATACATTCTAGTTTAATTTTAATTTATCTTTTTTTTCTTTCCGAAATGTGGTTTAAGTTTAGTCGTTAACTCCCAACATAAATCGACGTAAGTTTACGACATTTGCCTTTTTCAGTTTGGCACACAGGGATCAAGCCGAGTTAGGAAAAATGGCAACATGACATGTTTAGTGTGTCACCCAATACCAGCGTACTAAATCGTGAATGGGGATTGGCTGATTCAAGTTATGGTTCAACTTTTCAATTTGTAATAGTTTGATGTTCTGTGGTTCGATACTCACCAATTCTTATACGGCATTTAAATTTAAGTTCAAAGTTCACTGCTAATGACAAGCAAAACCCCTGTACAGAGAAATGCATTGTTTAGTCCTCTCAAAATGTGACATTATAGGCTAAGCAACAAAACAATATAGAGTGAACTCAACGCTTAAAAGCTCTTAAACAATCCAAGAATAATTACAATTTTAATATAATTACGAAACTGGAAAAATATTTAAAAATTTGAGAAATATGGAGGATTTACTAAGAAAGTATGTTAAGGCCCATATGATAGAAGTTTAAATGAGACGAAATTTACACGACGTTATCTGATAACCAAGAGAACTAAAACATTAGTACTACATGGCAAAGCGAGAAAGCGTATCGACAGAAATTCGCAACATAGGGATGTTTACCTCATCTTATCGCACATACACGGCGAGTCCAGTATATGTATAGTCTCTTCAGATATAATCATGACTTCTGGACATCAATGTGTCAATACATCGGCAGGCGCGAGAAATCATATCATATAGACACACGCAGCTTCCAGTCGCTCTATTTGTGTTTCATAACTTACTATACATCAACTTACTAATATTTCACTCTTATAATCGACCAGATAAGACCTAATAAGGGCGATGGCAGCGCTGGTCACCTGAAGGTCGATACGCCTCAACGCTCTGTCGAGTAATACTACTATTTAGGTACTAGGCAATATAAAGATTACATTATCAATAAGATACACTTCTTAAAATACAAAAGGAACCAAATTTGCAAGAAAGGTATTTAAAAACATTTATATCTGTCCAAAACATTAATTTTACGGTTTCAATCGCACCGAAGATGTAACCAATAAATTCAGGGAGGTGGGGCGACATTTGTGCGAGAAGTCATGGACCCCAGACCCCAGACGCAGTCGGGATAGAATACAAAAGTATAATGCTTGAGTGCCCTTCCTGGTGCAATGGATTATCTCGAGGTGCTAATGGACAGGCTGTAACACATCCAGGGAAAACCTAAACCTAAGGCACGCTTTGATCGTCTAAAGAACCTGACTGGTGATATAGTGTGACGAGTACTAAAGGAAGTCGTAAAAGTTGCAACGTTCCCGAAACAGCCCGTATAAGGTTCACTTGAATGAACGATGTAGTATTTGCTGTCAACCCTAAAGCAAACTCACAGTGGTCAATCTGGATCACCTTGCTCCATATCGCGGAGCTTCTTGGGTTGGCCAATACCGAACAGGGTGTTCATGGTGTCATCAGTCCTAGCACAATAGTATTTCTTGGTGTCGTTAATGCAGAAGGGCAGATCTCCATCCTTATTTATTAGCATTATTGGAAAGGGCCAGCGTATCTGATTCTTCTCTTATGCATCTAGTCTTTATTCCCTAATATGTTTACTTTCGGGAACACCTTAAGGTGGCTGTCTAATGGGCCGAGCGTCGCTGTTGTCGATGTTAAGCATCACTCTTTCTGTACGGCCACAATCGTCCTTGACAGGCTGAAGATGTTGTGGGTTATAATTACCCAGGACACTGACTTTAAGTCACTCCTGATCCCGATTTTCGGCATTAAACGTCCCTTCCAGACGGTTCCCCAAGTCTGAAAATTATGTTACTCTTATTGTCATTACCATGCGTTCAAAATGTGCTCAATTGCGCTATAGGCAGTGTTCATAACGATCACACAGATTTTCCAGCATATTCCGGAACGCAGGTTGTTGCAGGGTCCCGAAGAACGAGACCATCTTCTGACGTAATGTAGACACAGTTTTGGATGGATCTGGACAATTGAAAACTTTCTCCTTTAACCTTCCCCACACGCACGGTGTGAGATCGGGGGAATGTGGTGGGTAGGGAAACTCAACCCCGCGGGAAATTACTCGCCCTGGAAAGGTTTCTTGTAGCATAGCCGTAGACTGTCGAGCGGTGTGGCAGTGCTCCGTCAGTCGTCGCCCAACCTGTATTCGGCGCACATATCCACCTATGTCTTTAAACAATCGTCGAAGTGACGTATTTCTGGTGTTTAATTTCAGGGATGTTCGTCGAAGACTTCGCTTTGAAGACTGCAACACCTGATTGAGGACACGGCCATGATTTTCATTTGTGGACACAATTACTGGCCTACCAGATTTCCCTTGCGTTGACACAATACACTACAAGTACGACGAAATTTTTAACCAAAGATAGCATAACTGTATTGCTAGGTGCTAGCTTATTGAACTGTTTACGATTCCATTCCGTCACTAACTTTAAACTCGGCCCGCCTTGATAACTGTTTCCGTACAAGCGAAAATAATACTCCACTATAAACACTTTTACCTCCGTCGTGGGACCGATCGTCACTTCCAATCACAGAGCACAACGTTCTTTACACAACTAACTGTACATTATGACGATGTAAATAATGCAGATACTAAGGCGTGCGCAAGCGCACTGCGCGAAAATGAGTACTGTATATTTTGGCACTTACTCCATGCCTTTGTTTCTTCATATTCTAATACAGCCTAGCACTAATAAATAAAATAAATATATAATGTAATCCCATATCTTCTCCCCTACAGCTTTCCTACTCATTATTTTCCTGTCTCCCTTATTTTATGCACACTCACTCTAATCCAGTGTTTCTCAAAATGTGGTCCGCGAGGGGTTCCCTTAAGTCAAGTTATAATGTTGAATTAAAACTATAGAAAACGTAGAGTTGTATTTATTGAGTAACTTATTTGCTCGGTGCCGAATTACATTTGTTTTACTTAACATTTTTTATACAGCTATGTCGTAACGATGTCACACAGCTGAGAGGTGCAATCAATGTAACAGTTGGGAGCGTGTAATACAGTGTTATAATAGCAGCGAAGATGCAGCGTTGTTGAAGATGCTACTAAAGGACGTATATTGTGCCCTTTCCAACCACCTATATGTCCGAGCAAACATTTTCAGTGTTGTGCAACATCAAGCCATTGAAGAGAAACAGACTCACCAATGTACTTGCCAATGGACTTAAGAGTAGTACATCCACCGGCTGGCATGACCTTTCTTTTACCATCTCCAGGAGGTCCCTGGAGCTGTTACCCACAATCTTGGCGCTCACACTCGCCAATCAACTCACCTCAAGCGCAGACTGCCACAAGATCTTCTCCTGAGTGAACTCTCCATTACAGACGACCCAGACAAGTGATAAATATCACACTTAAAGTCCTCAATTTGTGTTACAGTGATCCTGCCATATTTAGCTAGAGGACTCGTTCATGGCTACCTCAATTGTTATGTATACTTTTACAAATTTTCTCAATAGCAAACATCTGTAAAGCATACTTGCTGATAGATGGATAATTAAACAAAAAACAAAAAATAGGACTTAAGAGTAAAAATCACCAACATTAAGCTGAGCTTAACTGAGCTTATTCAATAAAAAACACAGCCGCATTGTTCACATTAATACATTCCAAAGAACAAAGTTTCAAGCTTTTCGAGGTAAACTCATTTTTTTTAGTAACCCAATACTAACTTTGTTGAAATGGTCAAATGATGGATTCAGAACATTACAAATAACTTTTTTATACGTATAAATGTAGTTTCTTTACATGGAAAATAAATTCATTTTTATAACATGTGCATAATGCTATTAATCCTTGGGTAATCCAAACAGTGTGGCATTTCAAATTTTTACTGATGTAAGGCTAAAGTTAAATAAAAATCTAGTTGGGCAAACTTGTATACAATTTTCTTCAAAGTGAAAAAAAAAATTTAATAAAGACAATTTAAAAATATATTTGTTTATTTATAATACATTTTATACACAAGTTTATTTTATTTAGTTTAATTTTAACTTTTTAATTTATTATTAATTAAATTTATTATTAATTAAATTTAAAACTATATATACAAGAAAATATCTTAAATTGTACATACAGTAATTATTTTAATTCCAATTATAACATTCAACCAAAAGTTGACTCGTTTATAAAAATTGAGTTGCCAAACTATGGGGGTCTGTGAGCAAGTTGTTAGATGATAAGGAGGTCTTTGAGGCAGAAGAGTTTGAGAAACACTGCCCTAGTTCATGCCTAACCTCTCCTGAGCCTATTACATACATCTACATATTTCTCTCTACCCATTCTCATTTGGTTATATAATAATTAACTTTTCCTTTCTCTAAGACTCTGGAATATTTCTTGCTTCTCTTTATTATCCATTCTATTTCTTACTTTTTTGCATAAAACCTCTGACTCATTTTTCCCATATGTTTCCCATTCTTATTTCCTGAAGAGTTCTCTTCAAACCTCGAGTGTTCTCAGCTTCAGTTTTCTCTTGTATTATTAGACATTGCCTTAGAATATTATGTCCCTTCAATAATCTTACTCTGTACCAGTATTTCAGTAGCACTTCCATTATCATACCTTTACCACTTACTCTTCCCAATTCTATCATCGCTGCTCTATTTGAGGATATTATAGGTAATCCCAGGATCTGTTTACAAAATGATTTACTATCCTCCATCCCTCATCATCTCTCCAAATATCCCTTAAGATAGAAAATTCAAAATGCATCAGCATGTTTCTTTTGCACATCACTCTTGTTTCCACGTAACTTTACAAATTTCCTTTAAAAACTCATACAGTAAATTTTCTATTCGCAGATACAAAAGACCAATGCCAATATGACAGTGGCAGCAACGGCAGCAACAGCAGCGACAGCAGCAGTGGCAGCAACTGCAGTGGTAATGTTCATACAGTATCTACAAATGTTGCTATTTTAATAAAGCTTTTATATAATTTCTGATAAATTCTGTCCAGATAATCCCAGGTATAAGAAAATTACAGGGTAACTGATGCAAATAATTTGAAAACCTTAGTAAATAGATAAATAGGCCATAAATCTCCATTTACTTCCAGTTCAATATCGACTGCAATACACTGCCATTCACACTTCTGTGAAACGGAAACCCTTAAAACTCCCTCCTGTCTATCAAAGCTTGATAATTTTGCTTTGGCATAACTTACCTTTTGATGGAGAAAATGTTCAGTGCAGTCGATGTACACAAATTACATATGAAGTAAACGTGAATTCTGTTTTGTAAGAATCCTTGAAGACCTGAACTATTTCTTTCTGTCACACATATGAAGCTCTTCCTGGAACAACAATAAATGCATATTTTAAAAAAAATATACAAATTTCTAGGCTATACACAGCTTTCTAATGAATATTTTATGCTCATAAAATGAACTATAAACAAAAACTGTCACAAAATATAGAAAACGAGTATCTCACAGGCACATACCTGGAATAAATAAATAATTTATATAAGGGAATTCACTTATACTTAACATTATCCATTACTGAATGTTTGCACCCATTTACAGATACCACTGGTGGTGTAATCAGATTTTAACTCCACACTCCATGAATTTACTGGTGATTGTGATGAAGAATAGACATATACATAAGCTCTGGTCCAATTAGTGTGATACATCTAAAGTTACAATATAATTAGGGATGGGTCTTTGATACTTATGATACCTCGATATTCATGATACTTGCATGGTATTGACATCAATCAATGCCTCAGAAAATTTGCTTGATAATTTTTCAATACTTCGGTGGTGATTCTGCAATTTTTATTTTATGTTTAAATCCCAAAATATTACTGACACAAGTATAACATTGCAAAGCCAAAGAAATTGCCTGGGATATGGTACATACATAGTAACATTGTGCAAGAAAATAATTGTGTGTCAAATTCATTACCAGTTTTCAAAAAGAAATCACTGCATATTTCAACGACAATTTGTCACATCCTCTTTCTAGTACACTGGACTACTGAAAAAAAATTCAACATTTCCAGAACTATGAGCAATTAGCCGCTAAATATTTGTGTATTCCACCTGCAACAGTTTTCTCTCAAAGACTGTTTGCACAGCAGGACTCATATGTGACAGGAAAAGAAGTAGACTTGACCCAAAAGAGTACACAATGCTAATAGTTTTTAGCAAAATCTTATAAAAGTGGACTGTTTTGCTTTTAAATGTCTGATGTAGAGTTTAAAAATAAGAATATGGAAGGTTTAAAGTTTTATCTCATTAAATATGTGCACCTATTTAATTGTTAATTTTATTGGCATTATACAGTCCTCCCAACATTCTATTTTATATATACAAATATAATAATTCGTAACTAAAAACATTACTTATCTTATAAGGAATTATGATAATTCTTATAAATTCTCCAGGATCGTGATTTCATGTATATTCATACACATCTTCAGCTGGAAAAACAAAGCTGTTGCCATTGTTACTAAACATTAGACGTTGATATATTCTTGTTAGTGCTACCAAAATCTGAAAATAAAACAAATTTAAAAACAAAATCGACAGCTGGTATTTCAAAATTCATTACGCAATGTTTGTTTTTTAAAATAAATATATTTTCCCAAACCATTAAATCTATCAGACTATTTATTTGTTTTAATAATTTAACTTCTGGATTTATTTCATGGTTAAATGACCAAAAATGATTTGCTATGGCTGATTTATCAGTTTGTTTATACTTAAGGTTATGAAAATATTCTTTTGATCTGATTTCTAAATTACATTTTGCCTTTCCAATATATACTTTATCACAACTGAAACAATTAAATTGATAAATACCAGATTTTTTATTATAGAAGTTTTATCTTTTATGGAGAAATGCAATAAATTTTTAATACTATATTTATTTTGAGGAACTAAAGTTATACCAAACTCTTTAAAAAAAATAAAAGACGATTATAATTTTAAAAAATTTACTTAACATCTTTGGGTTAATAAACATTTTCAAACATTTTTTAAAGAGTTTGGTATAACTTTAGTTCCTCAAAATAAATGTTGTATTAAAAATTTATTGCATTTCTCTATAAAATATAAAATTCCTAATAATAAAAAAGCTGGTATTTATCAATTTAATTGTTTCAATTATGATAAAGTACATATTGGAAAGACAAAATATAATTTAGAAATCAGATCAAAAGAACATTTTTGTGACATTAAGTATAAACAAACTGATAAATTGGCTGTAGCAGATCATTTTTGATCATTTAACCATGAAATAAATCCACAAGTTAAATTATTAAAACAATTAAATGGTCTGATAGATTTAATGGTTTGGGAAAATATATTTATTTTAAAAAGCAAACATTGCGTAGTGAATTTTGAAATACCGACAGTTGTTCTGGTTTTATATTTGTTTTATTTTCAGATGTTGGCAGTACTAACAAGAACATATCAACGTCTAATGTTTAGTAACTATGGTGACAGCTTTGTTTTTCCAGCTGAAATCACAAACCTGGAGAATTTATAAGAATTATCATCATTTCTTATAAGATAAATGAAGTTATAAGTTACAAATTATTATATTTGTATATGTTTGCTTCACCGTTAATAGCTTTATATTTTACGTATTCTATTTTTGTATTAAAACTAGAAGTAGAAATGATGGTATTTAGTATCAAAGTATTAGGTATCATGGAAAATATGCATCAGCATCAAGAATCAAGTATTGAGAAAAAGTGGTATTGACCTATCTCTAAATATAATACTTTGTTATGCACATGGTGAAAATCCATTACACTTTGAAATTGTCCACAAAGACATAGAGATGCCATCTTTGACATAAAATCATAAAAAATACATCTGTTTTTATACAAAAATTATAAAAATTGACAATATTCATATTGTGTTCTGCAGTTTTAATGTACACTTATTAATGATAAATGAAAACTGATGTGTGTATGTTGATCTAGGCAGCTGCAGGTGGTTTGCCAAGTCGTCAGGAGACTCCAATACCGGGGAATAAGCTAGCCGAAGATGCACCTGATGTTGCAGCACCGATGGAGGATGAAGAGGAAGATGAAGGTGTTGGAGAAGAAGGTGACCATGAGGAGGATGAGCGTGAAGATATTGTTATGCCTGATGTAGAGCAGCAGCAGGAAGAACAAGAGGAAGAGAAGGAGGAGGAGGGAGAGGAGAGAGAGGAGGGAGAGAAGGAAGAGGAGAAGGAGGAGGAGGAGCAGAACCCTGAAGAGATGCCACAAGAAGAACCAAAAGAAGAAACAGAAGAGCAAGAAGAGGAAGAGCAGGAAGGAGAAGAAGCAGAAGAAGAGCAGGTGGACCGATGGGAAAGGGAGCCCAGCGAGGAGGACCAAGATAGTGGTGCAGGAGCAGAACCAGAGTCAACAGAACAAGAGCAAGATGAGGAAGTTGCCCAGCTAGTTGAGGAGGGAAACATGGAACAGCTTGCTAACCTGGTACTGGATGGCCAAGGGGAGAGACTCATCGGGGTCACATCCACAGATCCTGAGCTGCAGAGCTTCCTAAATAATGTGCCTGCTTATATGGTTAGTAAACACTTCAGAGGATTCATCTACCTAAGTTACAGCTTCACTAAATGTGTGTAGTGTTTAACGCCCGCTTTTACTACATACGGCACCGCAGGCGGTGACACTGATGATACATGAGATGAAGATGGAGCACCAGTGGAATGAGATGGCGGGGAAAACCGGAGGTCCTGGAGAAAACCCGCCCCAGCGCCGTGTTGTCCACCACAAATCTCCCTTTGCGGTCACCTGGGATCGAACCCGGGCCGCCTTGGAACACAGCTTCACTAGATACATAGGTGAATATTCAATTGCATTTTAAGATGCATTAAGCTCTTTCTTCCCACAGATCTGTACTTAAGTTAACTGGGAAGGATACATGTTCAAAATTGGTGTTTTGAGATTTTAACGTCAAAACATTCTCCACTCCTTTCTCTGATAGATAATCTCCACCTTATTGTGTTTACTGCACAATTAGCAATGAGAAAATATAAATTAAATATGCAGGTGTCCTTTTAATTGCCCATGTGCCATGTCCCTTTATTTAAAATGGAATATCTCTGCCAATTTCTCAGATAAATTTTTGAAGGAAATTTTATTTCACTTGTTAGACGTGTGTAAAGAGGGAAGAACAGGCTTCAAGGAAACTAAGATGAACATCAAAGTGCAAATGAAAATAATTATAGGGCTGGAATGTTCTGAGGTAACAGAAACAACAAGACAATTTTTAAACAAGTAGTACTAAAAACTACACTTTTTGTTATTTAGGAACCATTTTCTCAAAAACTATAAGAGATAAAACACTTAGGTTTGGCACAATTATTGTAATGTACACTATATTTTCCCCAACTTTTACATTTTTAAAAATAATACTTTAGATATTATACTGTGCTTTGTGAAAAAGAAAATTCAATTTTTCAACAACTTTCTTTATAAAACATAAAAACTTATAACAGATGAGCTGTTTATGTCAGACATAATTCTTCCCACACCTCTCAATTATGAAACATACAACCCACATGTATAGTTTCACACAGATAGCATTTATAACTTTTGAGAAAAAGGTACCTAAGGAGACCTAATTTTTATATTTAAAAAAAAAATTAATATATATTAATAATCATTTTTATACTTTGAATTTGACAACCTAGATTTATGAAAATTAGCACCTATACTTCCTAAGATATGTACTATGTGAAGTGAAAAGTTCATTGAAATGCATTGAGAATTTTAGGAGGTACAACAATTTATGTCTGGAACTGCAAGAGCTACCATGTGTATCCCTTAAAGCAGGATAGAAGGAAATGCCCATCTGAAGACCATGTTTGCTTTCCTGCATTTGCTACTGTATCATTTATACTGCACACATGCATATATTATGTATGTTTAATAATCATTCATTCATTCATTCATTCATTCATTCATTCATTCATTCATTCATTCATTCATTCATTCATTCATTCATTCATTCATTCATTCATTCATTCATTCATTCACTCACTCACTCATTCATTTATTTATTTATTTGGAGTTAAACAAACCTTTTTGTCAACTTAGATTTACAAAACAGTTTACTAATGTTATGGTAATTATTATGCTCAAATGAACCCAGGATTCTGAAGTGAACATAAGCAGAAATTCTAATCTACGAGAAAAAGGATCTGATATGTTGTACAGTGCATCCATAAAGTCAAGGTACACTTTTGATCGGGTACAGGAAAGTAAAGAAACAAGACAGAAATGTGAAATCTTCACCAAACAAAAGTAAACCTCTTAAGTTTCATACTTATGCAGTACAGTTCTATGTGGGCTCCATTTGTTGTCCTATATACATCTAAACAATATTCATGTTTTTCCCACATACTATTAAGGACATCTAGTGTAACAGAGTGAACGTCTGTGATTCTCTGCTTTAAATGATTAATGTCATTGATACATTCTTAAGACACATGTTGCTTCACACAACCTCACAAGTAAAAAATCCAAGGGCATCAGATTCGGGGATCTAGTAGCCTTGGCTTGACAAGGAAAATTTCCACTGCTGGGGAAATGCTGTGTCCAGAAACTCACGAAGTGTTGGCATAGTGTGGAGGAGCACTGTCATGCTGAAAGATGATACCTCCTGGAAATTGTGGCACTGCATACAATCCCAACATGTAAGGGTAGTTGACTGCCGTCACAGTCTGCTCTGCAAAGAAAAACAATCCTATCACTATCATTGGTGGACAGATCTGCTGTTAAGCATTTCATGCTCTTGCATCATCACCTTGGTGTGCACACGCTTGCACATCATACTACAGAAACTTAGACAGTTTTCCTTGTATTTGGTGAAGATTTCATATTTCTATCTTGTTTCATTGCTTTTCTGTGACCGATTAAACATGCACCATGATTTGACAGACACGTTGTGTTTACATGACTACCTCTATAGAATAAAAAGTATTTCAGAAAGAGGAGAGCCAGTGTTACTAAAATTAGGCAAATGAGTCAATCTTGTTGTGGAAAAAGTATATACAAGATTGACTGATTTGCCTAATTTTAGTAACAATGACTTTCTCTAATCTTTCTACAAAATGATAAAAACGATAGGTACAGTAAATTAAAATGATAGATTTTTGTTATGCCAAGGCCTTGCAATCCCATGCTCTCCGTATGACCAGAAATAAGACCAACAGAAAATTACCACTTGAAGAAAGTAAAGATATTAAAAAATTTGTACTGACTATCCTAAATAGTCAAGACCACATCGAGTTTTATTTGATATAAACTATGCCCTTTCTTTTTACAAGATCTGCATTTTTATAGTAAGACTTTTTCTATCTCTTATGATTTACAAGATGCACAAAATTAATTTAAAATGAAGAGGGCTTCAGGTGCCATTCATAGAAAATTTAAGACATATATTTTATTTATCATACGACTTTAAACATAGGTTATTTTAATCAAACTTATCAAAGCATATTTTGAGAAAATCAAAAGTAACAAAAACTGGAATAACTCAAATTCAGCAATCCAGAACTATAAATTCCTTAGAGTATTAACAATGTGTTACAAAGTCAGTGAAGAATAGTTTAATTCATATTCTGTAGCGCCAAAACCTATTTATGGTACTGTACTTGTTAAAACATGATGACCCTTGCCAAAAGTAGAGATAACATTTACTTCCAGATTTTGGGTTAACAAGTTCTGGAGTTTAAAATTAACCATGGCTACACTGCATTTTGCCTGTTTATATTGACTAATAATCATTACCCAGGCAGAATGAGCTGTCCTCTTTCAAGATCATATTTTTAAAAATGCAGTACTATCCTGTCACTTTAAAGTGGAGAACATATTTTCTTCATAGAAAATTTAAAATAACAGATGGTACAGTTTCTTACCAGTAAATCTACAAAATACTTGGTTTTTTGTTGTAATAAAATCATTTCATAAAATTATAGTTAAATGATTGCTGGATTACTGACTATAAATAATGAGATCTTAATTACTATTTTCAATACCCAGTGATGGCATTAAACTGAATACACTTGGGAAGTGTATGAGTTGGGAAGAGATTGAAAATGGAGGCCAGGGCCTTTGAAACTAGTCTCTCATAAATATATGAAAAAGTAAGTGACGAGTGTCAATAAACCAACCACAAATAATTTTTATATTAATTTTGACGTCACTGTTACTAAATTCCTCCAAACACACATCATGAATACACTTATTACCTCATAAAACAATAAAGTTATATTAAAAAATAAAAGAGTTTTATTATGCTGTAAATACTTTTTGGTGCATATTTTTGCATTTTTAGAGCATATCTTTAACACGTTAACTCCATAAATACTTGTATATATTCATGATTTTTAGTGCCTGTAAATGTTTACTCTAGTTATATCTACAGCAGCATTATCTGTTGAACATTTTGTGAAACAACTATATATTTTAATGCATTGTTGTTTACTCATTAATGAAAACTATACCACAAATGAAAATTAGCAGAATGATTGTTAATGTGACAGGCTAAGATTCGGACAGTCCACGAAGCAGCCAGGGAAGGCCGGTTACGAGATCTACAAGCTGCACTGGATCGCCGCAAATTTGCCATTGCAAAGGATTCTGAGACGCCTCTGGGAGCTACACCACTTCATTTAGCAGTGCTGTTTGGACATACTCCTATTGTACGGTATCTGGCAGGCAGGTTCCCAGAGACCATGTCAGCACGAGATTCTGCCTCTGAGCGCACACCATTGCACTATGCTGCTGCCCTGGATGACAATGGTCACTATTACAACCTCCTGGTCAGTTTGGGAGCTAACACTGAACTCCTAGATGAGGTGAGCCGTTGAAACCACATACAGTTAGGTAGACATGCTAAATCACTACAGCACTACAGTATATCAGTGCAGTACAGGTGATATGCTGATTACAATTGCAGTGTCTTCATATATTTTAAATATAAAAACAGTTTTCCTATGAGTAAGGACTATGATACAATGAAGCACAAAATTAATATAATTTTGAGTCAAACTAGTACACAATGCTCCATTTGTTACCAGTATTTACCTAGAATGCATTTCTTTAGGACCTTCCTAACATCTTCAGCTAATGTTGACTACTGAATGTTGGTTTGGTGAACTGCTTGTCATTATCTTGATGAACTTGAAGTTTGGGTTCTCTTCAAAGGTGGTGTTGAAATTGAACAGTTTTCTATCATATTTCTTTATGAATATTTTTTCCCATGTGGTTAATGCAGCTGGACCCTGAATACCTTTTAATAAGTGGATTTCTTGTTCCATATTGTGATTATCATTCCAAAAATGGTACGCTCTGCTGATTTATCTATTTCTTTGTTCCTGATGTTCCTAAAATGCTCTTTAAGCCTGATGTTCAATTACTTTTACTTTTTCCAATGTAAAAGTTCCCTTTGCAGTTTATCCAGTACCCACCTGATTTTTTTTGTCTGTGGGCATCTCCTTTATATTATATGACCTCAAAAGTCATTGTACACTGAATTTGTTCTGTGGGGCCAAAAAATGTTGTGCTCTTTGAAGAATTTTTGAAAAAGGGGTGATATGTAAATTTTCTGTATGAAGTTTTATTGCTGATTGGGGAAAGAGTAGTTACTTGTTTGCATCTTTGTCGTCTTTTGAATTCAACAATGTTCTTTTTGACCACTTCTTTTTCAACATGGATCTCTTAAGAGCCACCGGATGGAGACCAAAAGATCCATGGTTCAAATCCTGGCTATGACACTGAATTTTTCATTCTGATTTTACCTTTCTAATCTTTGGCCTACATATGGCTAGTGTGAAAGAACAATTAATTTCCATTAATTGACCTAATAGTGGTTGGAATATATATCCTGGGACTTAAAGTACTTATAGATTGTAAGTCGCCATTTAGGTAAGTTGCCTCATGTGTATATGAGAACCCCTTGCTGTTTATTGAGAAAAATTAACTCAGTTGGAGAATTTAATGGCATGCTGGTACATCGACCATGGTAGCTCAATGGTTCAGAGCATCTGGATGAAGACTGGGAGATATTTGGTTCAAATACTGGCTATGGCATTGAATTTTTCAGTCTCACTCTACCTTTCCAGCACACTTTCATTTCAACATAGTGTCCACCATCAGTTTTAAACTGTTTTAATACTCTTTGCATCTGGCCTTTTTGGTGCTGCATTTTATGTTAGCATAAAATTTCTGCAGTTGCTTACTGATGATGGGAAAAATTTCGCATTGCAATCAAATTCCTCTCCCAGGCTGCATCCTACTTTTAAGACAGCCTGCTTTTTTGCATTCAATAGTTCCTCTATATTTAGTAATCAGTTCTATAATTATTTTTCTTTTAAGGTGAAACATTAGTTCCTTGCACTAAATTTGTCATTCAATAATTCTAATTTCAAACAGTTAGGAAAATGACATGGCAATACAGTCTGATTTTTAAAAGAAGATACATGACAGCTATCAAGCAAGGAACACGAAGGGTAAGAGGGGAAGATTGTTGCTATGGAAACATAAACTAAGTTTGCCAGATTGGTTACACTGGTGAATCACATACTCCTCAGGTCAGTTATCGCTAGTTGTGTGTGGGAAACAGAATTCGCTTGAGTGTCAAGTTGCATTGTGTATTGTTAGTCTACTTTGTGCAAACACATACGTTGTTATGGCGGTAGGATTAGAGGTACACCGAGGATCATGGCCCAAGGCAAAGATCAGCTTACAGTCAGGGTGTTACATTGCATAGTCAAGCTAGAGAATTTGTCTGTTCTCTTAGGGATTTCTTTGAACAGGAAGCTGAGAGAGTTTGCTCCTTGTCAATGAACTGTCAATTCCTTTCAACCAAAAGTGACAGCCCCATGTTAGTAGTTATCCTTGCATGTAAAAGAATTCCTGTGGGTCAAAATTCTGGCATATCAGCAGAATTGATTTGAGCATGGCAATTGACAAAGTCGTTAATAATAGTATATTGCAATATTTATATGGTAAGCACTTCATATATTAGTTACATAATGCAAAAATTATTTAAAAGAACTCACATGCGTGAAATCGCTACAACTCAGTGTATGTGTGAACAACTTATTTCTGTTTTTAAAGTAGGCTAATACAGATTAACTGTGCAGGTTTTTGTTGAGGTGAGATAACTCGAACCCTTGTTTATGTTTCGAGTGTTGAGAGGATAAAGAAAGGGGGATCTGTGTTACTTCCTATTGCAGCACCCCACATGAAGAAACAGATGACCAATTATCTCTTTTTAAAAATCAGACTGTAGTCTATGAACATAACAAATCTTCACCAGTGAATATCAGAGTGGTGCAGAGTCAACAAGCAGAGCAGTGTAAAAGGGAATGTGCGTGCATCAGAGAAACAGTACAAATTGGTGCATGCAACAGAAACATAAAGGAACACTTAAGACAGATATGTTTATACTGTGCATTTGTAGAAAAAGAGAAGGTAACTGTAAGTTAGCATAGGGCTAATGATTTTAGTGACAAATAAAATGAGTGACAGTGAACATTGTTTTGTCATTTAGTGGAAATAGAAAACTATTTGATTTTCTGCATACAAACTCTATAATTATTGTAGTGTATCTAACGAATATGCCTCTTCTTGCTCTAGGATCTAGCTTCTTGAAGTCACCAAGAGTCTTTGTATAGACTACAGATTCATAGACTACAGTTCAGGCGTTTTGTAATACAACTTTTCAGCAGGAGTTGCATCAACAGTCACAATCAGACTTCTCTTTTATAAATAGATAGCTGTTTTGATGGTTAATTAAAGCTTCAAGGTTGATCAACCATGTCAAAGTAATTAAATTCAGGTCTTCAGCCATTCTAAGCTCCAGGCCTTCTTCAGAAACTGAATGAAAAATGCTGGACAATTGTCCCCATATATGAGGGTGGTTTGAAAAGTTATCGGAACGGAATAGAAAGAAGTATTTACATCATTGAAATTTTTCTATTTTTCAATGTAGTCTCCTTGTATATTAATGCACTTGGTCCAGCGATCTTCCAATGCCTTGATCCCATCTCAAAAATGAGATTCCTCTAGCTCTGCAAAATAGTAGTCAACTCCGGCTATCAATTCTTCATTTGAAGTGAATCTTCATTCACCAAGAAATATTTTCAATTTTGGGAAGAGATGGAAGTCTGACGGAACCATATCAGGTGAATAAGGAGGGTGTGGCAACAATCCATACCTTAGTTCATGTAATTTTGCCATGGCAATGGCACATTTGTGCGGGTGCGCATTGTCTTGATGGAAGATGACTTTCTTCCTTGCTAAACCTGGTCTTTTTTCGCGTATCTTTTGTTGCAATTTGTCCAAGAGGTTAGCATAGTATTCTCCTGTTTGCCCAGTGGGGAGATAATCTACAAGCTGAATCCCATTCACATCCCAGAAAGCTGATGCCAAGAACTTTCCAGCCGAAAGAATTATCTTTGCTTTCTTTGGTAGCAGAGAATCAGCATGTTTCCACTGCTTTGACTGTTGTTTTGACTCTAGGGTATAGTAATGCACCCAAGTTTCATCTGTGGTCACAAATCGGTGCAAAAAATCTTGTTTGTTTCTCCTAAAATGGGCCAAACATTGTTCCAATATGTCCATTCTCATGATTTTTTGATCAAGCGTCAAGAGTCGCGCACCCATCTTGCAGATAATTTTTTTCATTTCTAATTCTTGAGTTAAAATGTGATATACCCTTACAGATGACATCTATCAAGTGTGAGCAATTTCACGTACTTTCAATCAGTGATCCTCCATGACCATTTTGTGCACTTTTGCAATGATTTCTGGAGTAGTGACACATCTTGGCCAACCACTGCGCAGATCATCATGTAAGCCTAATTTAATTTAAATTCATTTAAATTTAAATTCATTTGTCCACCTGGCAACAGTCGAATATGAAGGAACAAAGTCCCCCAGTGTATTCTGGAAATCGGCATGAATGTCCTTTGCTTTCATACCTTTCTTTATGAAGTACTTAATCACTATTTGAATCTCGATTTTTTCCACCTTTGCAAATCACTATGTGGGAACAACAATACAGGTACATCACTACCACAGCTCTCTTCCAAGAGCACTGACGTGGCACATGTTTACAGGCAACAGTTCAATGGATATCACGTGAACAACTTGTTACGCTAGCACTGACCTGTCATGGTGATTCCAAGAACTTTTCAAACCACCCTAGTATATAGAGACTTCCTCATGTGAGTGGGGCTCAAGTCATGCCACACAATAGCAGTCTGTTATTGATTCCACTGGTTCATAGGAAGGATGAACTTGCGTTGTTTAATTCTGTGTGGTGTGTCATTTGAATAAGAATTCTCCAGTCTTGGGTTTCCTATGCAGTCTGTCATCTGGATTGGGGTTCTCCCATCTTGGGATTTCTGTGTGATCCTTCATCTGGTCGGGGTTTTTATTGCTGAAGCCCAAGCTGTGCTCAGTTGAAGTCCCTATTCAGATGTTGGACTGCACAGAAAATTATTAAACAACATGAATTCATCGTTCCTATGAACCAGCCAGACCGATAACAGACTGCTATGCAGTGGCACGACACAAGCCCCACCCACATGAGGAAGTCTCTATATACCTATATGGGGATGATCGTCCAGCATTTTTCATTCAATTCCTGAAGAAGTCTATGGAGCTTAGAATGGCTGAAAGCTCAAATTTAATTACTTTGACACGGCTAATCATCCATGAAGCTTTAATTAATAATTCTTGCCATGAAAGCTTTAAGTCTTACATTGTTTTAATAGTTGTTCTTGACATTACATTCAGTAATTTGTAATCATTAAGTACAGCTGTCACTCTATTACAAAGTGACAAAAATTCATTCTTTCGGCTGTCCCATTCAACTGAATGAATGAGCAATGTTATGATCCAAATTAATAACCTTCCATAGCGCAGTGGTTTCATTTGCGGCTCCCATGCAAAGGGTCCCAAGTTTAATTCCCAGCTCTGGGGTTGGCAATTTTTAGTCGGCCCTATCCATCCCTTCACCTCTGTCTAGCACATGTGAAGTGTCCCCTATGCCCAACATGGTTCGGAGTCCATGATATAAGCTGTAGGTCCTATCCCCTCACCATCATCTTCACTCTATCATTGGAGGTAGTGGGCCTGCTCTCTGGGCCCGCCTCCACCTGAGAAATGGGTCCGGTCATCACATGGTGGGGTGAGGTTAGTCCGAAGGCCAAGGTTATGGGGAGTGTTGGTAACCAGCCAACCTGCATTTGCAGAAATGTTTCAGGTCATTAGAGCTAAATTCACTACTATTATCTACTCTAATCGTTGATATTTTTAAGTTGTGATAATGTTCAGCCTCAACAATATATTTCTTAAAGTAATCTTCCAATTGGTTTTGAGTTTTAAAAGAAGCATATGAACAAAACATGTGTAGCTATCCAAAGCTGTCATAGTTTTTGTTGTAAAAAATTGATCAATCAATTTTTCCGTATACATATGTATGTATAACTTCCAGTGGCTTTTGACCTATTTACATTACAGTGTTATAGGGATTTCTGTTTAGTTGTGCCACTGCATATATTTCACACAAATGGTTTGTTCTACACTGATTCAGATTAAGTTTGTTCATCCTTTGTATCTTCTACAAGATAGCGGACATGAAAAGCAGGATAAGCTCTGGGAAAATGGCACTCATTCCCTTACATGGATTAAGCATCTTCTATAGATTTGTAAAAATATGTCCCAATTTTGATGCCTCTCTTCTTCAGACTGGCTAGATAAGTTTCTTGATTTGATTGTGTGTTTAAGACCACCATGAGTTGTTTCTCCATTTGAAACAATGTGTCTTCTTTTATGACTGTGACTTATTTTCCTTTGAGCTACCCCTTATCACGATGCTCAGAAATGGCATTCACGGGTTACATTTCTCGTGAGTTATAATACATATGATGTCACTGAATAGTATATTTTCAGTGTCACTGTTTTTCTGACAATACAGCTGTCACGTTTCTCTTCTTTGACACTGCAGTTTTCATACCAGAATATTCAGTATCTCTCCAGATATCAGCTTATTTGTTAAATGTGAAATGCATTCACTGTCTACTACAAAGCTGAACTCAGTGTTTTCACTGGTCCATGACACTTGTCTTGCTTACTTATTTCAGCAAAAAGTGCCATTTTGTCATTTTTATTCCTTTTATGTTGATCTCTGATCCAACAGGTTTCTGCTCCATGATTAGGGAGAAAATGGCTTTGCTTTTGGAGCTTGAGAATTTTTTTTTTTTTTTATAGATTCCTGTTCATTATGGGTGTTACATTTACAATCCTTGCACCATTTCTTGAGATACTTGAGTCTTATGTGAGCATTTTTATCACACTTGTTATAAATAATTTTACCTTTGTTCTCCTTGAATTTATTTTAAGCACTAAAGGTTACATTTTTATCTTCAGTTTTTGTTTTAGACATTTTGTTGTCTTCTACACATAGTCTAGCCACCATCTGTTATAAAATAGGTGTTGACTTTTATGCACTGGAGAAATAGTGATATTGTTCTGGTAAGTACAACAATTTCATTATTGATGGTGCCTATACCAGAGCTATTTCAAAATAGTTGTAGTGACTATTTGTCAGCCTATTTTAAAGTTTCTTACCACCTATTGCCCAAGCTCTAGACACTAAAAAGTTTATTGATAACTTGCTCATAACTATTTCCACTCTTACAGCATGAACATAATGCTTAACTTACATCATTAATTTTCTTACATTTAAAGGAAGCTTATTAAAAAACCTCAACTGTTGATAATAATAGCTATTGATGCTTGCTTAAATGGTATAACTACAAGGTGTATCCACAAAGTAAATTCCGATCGCATCAAAAAATGGCACCACCAGTTGGATAGAAATCCATATGCGCATGAATAGAGAGGAAGTATGTGGAAATCTTGTGACATTAGTGGTTACCTTGCTGTGCTAGGAGAAAATGCCTACTCTGATATTGTCTCCCATCAGCTATGAGGTTCATTCAATCATCCAATTTTTGCACACTCAAAAAAAAATCTCCAGCAGAGATCTATCACCAATTGTGCCTTGTGTATGGATACAAAATTATGTGTGATTATGGTAAGACAATCAGAATTCAGTGAAGGATGAACCAATATTCATGACAAAGACCATAGTGGCCTTGGTAACACCAGAAGTGTTGGAAAGTGTGTGGCAAGCAATTGTGCAGAACCAGCACTTCACAATTTCAGAACTCTCCTGTTAATCCCCCAAGACGTCCTGCTTGCTTCTGCACAAGATTGTGTTCTGGGGCTTGGTTTTCACAAAATGTGTGCAAGATAGGTGCCTACACAATGACAGATGAACGTAAAACCAGACATCTGGCCAAAGCATTGACATTCCTACAGCAGTATGAAGAGATGGTAATGAGTTTCTTGACAATATAGTCACTGGGGATGAAACATGAGTGTTGCATGCCACACCAGAGACAAAACAACAATCAATACATTGGCAGTCAGGTGAAGACAAATCAAGAAGACAATCTCTGTCAAAGGAATCATATGGTCTGTGTTCTAGGACTGACATGTCCTATTGTGCAAATTTTTACTGCGAGGGGAGACCATAAATGCTGATCAGTATTGTCAAACATTGCAGAAAGTGAGGAGAGCAATCCAGGACAAGAGATGTGAGGTGTTGACAAGAGGCATTATTTTCTTTTTGTAATTTACGTCCTCCAATGTTAAGTCATATCGGACAATGGAGTGGGTGAAATGATGCTCAAATGAGGCCAGGGTCCATAGAACTTAAAGTTACCCGACATTCATCTTTCAGGATAAGGGAAAACCCCGGAAAAAACCTTCTCCAGGTAACTCACGCTAACCGAGATTGGAACGCAGGACCTCTTAAACGTGAGGCACACATGCTACCGTGTCGGGCAAGAGGCATTATGCTATTGCGTAACAATGCAAGATCCCATACAGCCAATGCCACAAGAAATGTGTTGAATAAGTAGGGATGGGAGATCTTCGACCACCCACACCCTACAGGCCTGACCTTGCCCCAAGTGGTTTTCATCTCTTCCATCTCATGAAGCATTTTCTGGCAAGCAAATGTTTCCTCAATGATGCTGAGGTGCAGAATAAAGTGATTTCATGGTTCCAGACATTGGTGACAGACTTCTATGACCTGGGTGATATTTCTTATGTTTTTGTTCTCTTTATCGGTTGTTGGGATTTACTTTCTGGATGCACCTTATAATTCAGATTAAAACTAGTGTTATAAGTATGCACGACAGAATTATTTACAAATAAATTCACATTTTATTTGTCATTCATAATATTAGCAATTATAGATAAGAAAGATGTGGGATTTGTGGTGGACAACATGGCACTGGGGTGGGTTTCCTTCGGGTCCTTTGGTTTCCACCACCATCATTCCACCAATTGCTTCATCATTCATTCATCCCAGGCGTTGGACCGACCCCCCAACCCTGATCTTATCTATCAGGCCAATATGCTTCGGCTCGCTCGTTCTGAGGGAACCCAAGCAACTCCTAATACCAGCATTGGTGAGGAACGGAGACATAATATATATTGTAACGCGAGCGCTGGAACACCCTATGAAAGCAGCTGAGAGCGGGAGACGAGGGAGGTCCGTGTTAGCTACGCCCTCCCCTCGTTTGTCTTATAGTGGTGACAGGCGGTGGTGACGGAGGAAAAACATGACTGTGCCGTCTGTTTCTCCTACACCTGATTCTCGATCTTTCGTTTACTGGAATCTTCGCCTGGGAACCAGAAAAGCGGAGAAGTGGGCGAGATTCCTATATAAAGGGGGGTTGCAGACAGACAGAGTTAGTTAGTGAGTCAGTCAGTTGGTTAGTGAGTGTGAGTGAGGAGACAGTCGCAGTTCTTGGTGTAAGAGTTAGTCAGTGACGTGTTAATGAACGAGAAGATTGTGCAACGGAAGACTGTACGTAACTGGTATGTGCATCGGAGTTTATGTAATCGCGAGTACAAGTGAAATTGTAACGGACGAACTGGCGAATTGTAATTGTGTGCAGCAAGTAATTCTGTGTAATTGGCAAGTGTTAAACTGTAAGTCGGTGGAAATAAAGAACATTTTTGAGTGGTGAAATTGGACTTTTTATTCCACGAACCTACAAAGTCACAATATATATAAGAAAGATAATATAATTAGAACTGGTCTTATAAGTTTCCAGTGGTCCTGATTCTACCATTAATATAATAGTATTTTCTTTTGCCAGATACACTAAATTCTCGCTAATCCAACTGTTCCTTGCAGACATGAGTGCCAGATTAGCAGAAATGCCAGATTATTGATTTGATAATTTTTGGTTATACATTATACTTTTGCTCAAGTTGTTCTCGGGAGGCAAGCCAGGTGAAAAGATGATTAGAAATCGATGTTTCAGGAGTGTGCATCTCTCCCATCATCAGGAGATTTATTAAATGTTATAAGCACAAAAGGTTTTTTATAGATAGTCAACATGAAAAATTCAATGCCATGGCTGGGTTTTGAACCATGGATCTCCTGGTTTCCGTCCAGTCGCTCTAACCAATTGAGCTACCATGACCAACGTGCCATCCTGACATTAAATTCTCCATTTGACTCATGTATTTCCCCGGTAAACCACTAACCACTTTAACTCTAGAACTCTAGAAAGAGTTAAATGATGAAACCTGGGAATCAAGTACTTATGATAGTAAGTCACCACAAACGGTGTATCTCGGATGCGAGAGCCCCTAGTGGTTTACAGCGGAAATACACAAGTCAAATGGAGAATTTAATGTCAGCACGTTGGCCATGGTAGCTCAATGGGTTAGGGCGACTGGACGGAAACCAGGAGATCCGTGCTTCAAATCCCGGCCATGGCATTGAATTTTTCATGTTGACTCTATATATTTGTGTTATATCCAGTGATTCATTTGTGGTTATAACATTTAATAAATATCCTGATGATGGGAGAGATGGACACTCCCAAAACGTCGATTTCTAATCGTCTTTTCACCTGGCTTGCCTCCTGAGAACAACTTGAGCATATTCTTTGCCAGTAAACCTTCAGGTCTTATTTTACATTATACTTTTATTAATCAAAAGATACATTAATCTTTATACAAAACTTGTGCATTTGTATCACTCACTATGAAACATATCCGAAATGTTTAGCTGCCGCAATGATGATATGCGACAGCGGCATGCTTTATCATGCAACTCTTTACAAGCATTACATCAGTACTGTATGCATCTGGTTGGTTCAGTTTATCAAAAATTTCGAGTATACAGTAACAATAAAATCATTTAAACATTGCTGTGCATCATTTCTGCTTTTAACATTACATGAGCTACAAGAGGCTGGATGTGGGCCGGATTACTGAGAGGCTGGACCACTGAGGGACAGATTAGCGAGAGTTTAGCATAAATGCATTTTTGGATGTAGCACAATTTCACCAAAGCCTAACTCCAAATAAAGTGTCTCATATAATACTTCTCTCTGAAGTCACTGAGAAGAGAGAGACAATGAGAAATAAAGGCATTCAGAAAGGTAAGATGGCTCAGCAGTAGCATCATTGCTGTATTCTTGTGTCATACAGGTAAACTGAGATCAAAAGTCAGTAAGAGACTGACCCAGTTCTCTAACAAGAAACTCCACAAATCAGATACAAAACCATTATAATGATTATAATAACTTTATAATACTTTTTTCAGTTTGGCAATACTGCAGAGTACTATATGCAGAACCCAGGGTTGTTGACAAAGAAAAGGCTGCTTAAGAAATTTGGTATTGAAGAAGGCACTGTTCCCAATGAGAATCTGACTGATCAAGGTAAGGTAGATACATGACCTACAAAAATTAGAAGAAAAAAAACTACTCTCCAGTTTCCTCTAACCACAACATAGCAATAATAGTTCTTGCCAAATTTTCATTTTGAATTACATAAATCAGCTACTTTACTATACCAACATATTTCAGAAAGATATGTACAGTTAAAATACAAAAATAGCAAGGGAGTAGTAGACACATTTTTACAAATGGACACATCATGCATGCATTTTCACTACATTCCCTTCCACAGCAAAACAAAGTACCTAATTTTGGACTGAAGTATTAAAAGTTTTTATTTGCACAAGTTAATATTTTCTTTAAATCCCAAAATTGCAAAATATACTTTAATAATTTTACCTGATGCGGCAGATACAACTTATGAGACTGAAAAACTGGTGGAGTTTAATAACTTTTCTCTTAATATTCACAAACTACACAAATTTCTATTTAAGTAATCAATATTATCATTTCTCTCAAGCACTGTTTCAATTTACCAAATTAAATTTAATGCCTAACTTAATTATGTACTCAAACTCCTCCCTGTGCTAAAAATCAACATTTTCGCTGACAACAAGAGTCATTTTAAAGATACAGTTGAACCTGCTCATATTTGTATGTAAATTTATATGTATTTATTCATATTTATATGTAAATATTTGCAACCTTATTTATACGTAATGCATTAATATGTAATTTGCAGTTATACGTATTAAATTTCAGTGAAATATCACTGAGTTTTACATATAGATACTGTCTCATAAGTAGGGCAGCTACATTGGAGCGGTTGCATGTGTTGGGAGGCACCCAGTAATGCACTGATTTCAATGGGAGGGTTTGGTACACCGAACGCTGGGTCACAGTAATCAACACATGGAGTTCACGCAAACACAATGCCAAAGGAAAGGTAACGAACATCCACAGGTTTACAAAAGTATACATTTGAGTATAGGGAACAAGTTTTCTCTCTTTTTCATGAAAACCTTTATTGTAAACCTTGCAATAAAACAATTGCTCATAGTAAACCGAGTAATGTGCTACGACATGTCAGTACAGCAACACATAAGCGTTGTGGTGCAAAATGTGAGAATTTATCACTACAATAAGATTTAATGAACAGCTATGCGTGGCATTTATTTCTGCCGATATTCCTTTACATAAACTACAGGATACAAAGTTGTGAGCGTTTTTAGAAAAGTACACTGACAAACCAATTCCACATCCTACGACTTTACGTAAGTACTATGTAAAAAATTGTTATGATAAGTGCATTGATGGTACAAGAATCAACCTAAACAATCGCAACACATGGATTTCAATGGATGAAACATGGATGTCGTTGGGCGATTTGTGGTAAATGTGGTTGTTGGAGCACTGGACACAGAAGACCCCATTGGACCGTATCTTTTAACAAGTGACATAATCAGTGTTGCAAATTATTCTACTATAAATGCAGTATTTGACAATGCCATGAAAATACTATGGCCATCAAGTGTGAACACGATAGAGTACGACTGCAATACCATAACCTAGCACCTGTATAGCCATTTGGACACTACCATGCCGCGTCAGTGACTTTTAACCCTGATTGCTGTAACTTGACCCTTCCTATTCTATACGATATCCGCACGTTCCCGCCCCATTGTCATAGCCCTACTCATAAGTAGTTGTTTTTTAAGAAAAACAATTATTTGAAATGTGTTCAAACAAGAAATTAACTAATTTTCAAAGTACAGACTATTAGATTCTATGGTCTTGTACCATCATTCAGCGAGGTCTATTATCCCACGATGCTACCAATCCCTGGTTTTTGATGCGAAGAATTTGGTAACACCCACTTGCACTGCTTCAAAGTTGTCAAAATTTCTTCCACGTAGAAAATGGGCCATGTATTAAAAGAGATGATAGTCTGATGGTGCAAGATTAGGGCTGTATGCTGGGTGTGGTAGCACTTCAATTCTTCCCAATCCTTGAATTTTTTCCATGGTTATTCATGCAGTATGGGGTGTTGCATTGTCAGGATTTCAGTAATATACCCATTTTTCATCACAAGTGACAATTCCCCTGACTAATCTATCATCCATGGAGTTACAGATAAGCTGACGACAGATAACCACTCTACGTTCAGTCTGTTGAGGTGTCAGTTCATGAAGTATAGATCTATGATTTCCGTATGATTTTCCAAGTGTCTCAATGTGTCGATGTATGGTATCCTTTGATGCATCAAGTTCTTCTAAAAGCCTACAAATACTTTTTTGTGAATTTTATCACAAAACTTGGCATATATCCTCAATATTCCATACTTAAGGTCCTCCAGAACGTGGTATATCTTTAGGTTTTTGTCTCCATTGTTGAAACATTGGAACCATCGTTGTACCACATGCTAACTAACAGCTTCTCCTTCCACTTCATATATTCTTTGAGCTGCAGCAATGACTTTTTTCCAGTAGTGTTTTAGGACTCTAAGTTCAAATTTGTTTATCTCCATTTTGCAATTGTTTATTAACAATTGAGGACTAACACATGCTCACAAGGTACGCAACACTAGCCATGGCATCCTGAAAATAGTATTGCCAAGTGAAAGCAACCCAATAAACTTTCCAAAACACCAAAATCATAAAACTGACATTACTTATGAGACAATCTAATAATTAATTGAGTATATGGCATACTCTATCATAAAAGTAACTGGAAACACATTTACTTTATCGCTGCTGAAAAGTCGCAAGCTGAGTAAGATGCTTTCGGCTGAAGCAAAAGACAAAGACATTAACTCGTATACGTCTTTCGGCGCAACAGTGTTGTAGCAATAAACAATAAGTAAAGATAATTTTCAGTATCTGGTGAACTTACATCCAACAGTGGTTTTGTCTTTCAGTTCTCAATTGCTTTTAATTAGCCATGGAGAAAAGAAAAAGAAAATGTTATACACTAGATCAGAAAATAAAATTAATATGAGAGGTGGCACTTCATAGACACAAAACGAAAATCTTATTTGCTTCCAACTTGGGAACTGCTTATGTGTCAGTGATGGAAAACCCCAGAAAAAACTTATCAACCTGACCCAGGTTCAAATTCGGGACCTTTTGAATGCAGCCTGTGTAGGCATTACATCAGTGTGAAAAGTGTAGTGCAAAAGCTTTAAATTTATTAATATATTTTGTAAAATGAGTTGTATGCATTTAATATAAAAAAGTGAAATAAACCAAATTAACTCAATAGTTTAACATGGGACCAATTCTAAATAATGCTGGCTTCATACATATCTTTATTGTTTGTAAAGATGCATTAACAAAATCTTATTTGTAAGTAATTCTGAGTTATAAGTAATTTTTCCCCTTCCCCTTGATATACGTTTACACCAGGTTCAACTGTATTTTGTATATGCTTTGTTTTCTTTGAAAGCCTATGTTTAATTTTAGAGAAATCACCAAAATCAGCCTTGTATCTACATAAGCATATATACAGAGTGATCCAAAAAAACACAGACAGCACTAAGTATGTTGCACTGGACAGCAAACTGATCATTTTCTAAGCAGGAACCCATGTCCAGAAATGCAAGGTTTGGGTGCAGTTGACCATCAAAGTGTCCATGTCATCAATACAATGAACAAACTGTATGCAGCACAAAGTAGTTTAAAATTACAAACGGGGTTCACACTGGGTACCTCCTACATCAATGCAGAGCCTACATTGTTGGCGCTGAGCTT
The DNA here is from genome assembly GCA_030765055.1 of Mantis religiosa. NCBI lineage: Eukaryota > Metazoa > Arthropoda > Insecta > Mantodea > Mantidae > Mantis > Mantis religiosa. Next base: position 98,905,550 of record CM060958.1, read on the forward strand.
CACGTACATGCTCCAATAAGTGTGGTTGACCTGAAAGAATGGCAATTGCTCCATGTACTCATGTAATGAGGTCCTCCTCTGATGTTACAGCATTAACATACACCATGGTTTTCATACTACCCCACAGAAAATAGTCCAGTGGTGTCATATCTGGTGATCTAGCTGGCCATGGAATTGTTCCCCCTCTACCAATCCATTGATTTGGGTTTGTAACGTCTAGGTGATTCTGCACATTTCTATCAAAGTGTGGTGGAGCTCCGTCGTGTTGCAGCCACATTACCTGCCGAATGTTTAGTGGGACATCCTCCAATAAGGTAGGCAAAATATCTCTAAGAAATGTGAGGTAGATTGGTCCTGTTAGTCCGTATGGGAGTAGATATGGACCAATGATATGGTCAGCAATTATTCCAGCCCATATGTTGACACTAAACATATGTTGGTGACTACGAATGACTTGCGCACATGGATTTTTATCTGCCCAGTTCTCTAACTTGGACGTTCTGCAAAACCCAAACTGTGCATTTCCGGACATTGGGTCCTTCTTAAAAAATGATCAGTTTGCTGTCCTGGTTAATTCTCTAGATTATATAAGTAGTAACAATCACAATTAAGTTCTATAACATTTATTGAGTACCTATTTTTTAAATTATGAGGAAAAACCTTTAAAGAAAAGCATGTTATGATAAATCAGTTTCCAAGTTATGACATCAGAAACATAAAACAATACGTATGGTTTGTATTTACATATAAAAAACAAGAAGAAACTAAGTCAATGTGATATAGGTATGAGAAACTCCAGTCCCAAAGTATTCTGCACTGCTTGTATGAACATCTTTACTTCCAAACAATCTAATTTTGAAGGAAATAAAATGCTGAAAAAAAATGGCAGGGCTTAGCTGTTATTGAAAGTTGCTACAACACATCTCTTCTTTTAATTGCTAAGTTTGAAACTAATGTATACATGTAATTAAGTAATTATTTCTAGAAAACATATTTAAATGTTTACTGCACCCAATACTAAACATTTGAAAAATTGATTTTTTGAAGCTTTTAAGCTGCATCTCTTGTCTTAGCTATTGCATTTTACTTATTACCAGACATCGGATCCCGTACACCTTAGCAATCAATGTACGTGCACAGGTACAAGGCCAAGCGAGACATCAACAAATGTCCATGTCAACAAGTATACCAATGCGCTGTGTGTGTACAATCTGGTACGGATACAAAGTGTAAGTGAAGCTCCTCATTGCTTTCGTTGTGGGAATTACAGTGAACAACAATGTACATACATAAATTGTTGAATGTGAATTTTCTGCACCTCTCACTGAAACAATATAAAAATATTAGGAGAAAGTTTGTTCAATGTCACATGACGTTAATGGTGCATATGAGTAGTACAAATAATTTTCATGTGTTCGTCCGAGACTTAGTTTATTTCTTATATTACGCAGCACTGAAAATCCAGTTCTTTTGTGTTGAATACTGGACAATTCATTTTTTGCTAGTTTGGTAGGTGGTGCATTCTCTATATTGTTAATTTTTGCAGACACCTCCTCGACTGCTTTTAGACAGCTGGAAAGTACATTCTTCAAGCTGTTTAATGATTGCTGATAATACCCAAAACTTTTTATTTATAAAATGGAGATTGTCCAATAATTGTTGTGAAAGTAATGCTATTAATGCAATATGTCTAACACGTTGCACTCCCTGGAAGACAGATCTATCTGCGTGGGGAGCAGTAGTTGTAAGGAAACTAAAGCTATGCATTGCAAATTGGACTATCCCTGTGTGTTATCCTCAGGACTGACGTCAGCAGTTATATACTGCGAGACTCGTAAATTTCATATCCCTTTAAAGGTGTATGGGCTCCGATGTCTGCTTATTACCTTTGGTACTATGATTATGCTTTATGAGAGACAGAGATACATTTGTAGTGATAAAAGTTAACCTAGCATCTGGAAAAAAATGTCAAAATAAATTAAATAATGTTTTTAATATAAAAGCTTTTTGACACCAAATAATAAGTTAAAAATTATTTCATAACTTAGAAGAATTTAATTTCTATTGCTAACAACCTTTGCTCTTAATAACATTTCCAGTAACATTTTAAATCTTTCACTTAAACCAGACATGGACATTTCAAAAGATGTGCTTTGTTACTCAGCTTGCAGCAACTGGTGACACTTGATATGTCAGTGTGAAGGTTTAAAGTGTGAAATAAAACAAATAAAATCAAAGTCTGCTGTTTACTTAATCAACAACAAGAATAAAAACAATTTAGCTTCCAAGCTTAAACAGATTTATAAACAATTCAAATACAACTACCTTCCAACTATTATTGGTCACTGATTTACACAATAAAAAAACCAAAGATATTAATAACAATCCACAATACCTGTACATAATGTACTTATCCTTCTATGTGAATTCAGTTTGATAGTTCTTAATCTTTGGAGTTGCCAGATATTTCAATTGTGAATTGACAGAATAAATTCTCTAGCTTTGTATTTTGCAATGGTTAATTGAGAAAAAAATTGCTCAAAGGTATAAGCTGAGTCAAACATTCAAGAAATTTTAAATGTAAATGTCTGGAGACCTACATATTTTATCCTACAGATAAATACTATCACTTTTAAGCACACTCTTCTTCATTACAAGTAAAACTTAATGACACATCATCATCTAATGTTTTCTTCTTGGCAACAAAGAAATTTCTTTCTCTTCCCAATGGAAATTATATGCTTCAAGAGCTTCTAGACTGACATTCTGGAATGTGATCCACTTTAATCAGTAATCCACCCCATTGGAACTATAAGGTAGAGAGAGAAGATCATAAATTGTACTAGGACTGATGCTACCGAGCAAGATGCTCAGGCGATTTCATTTGTGGCCCACATTCAGGAGATCTGGGTTCGATTCCCGTGGCTGGTCTACCTGACTCATGGTTTTTTTCAGGGATTTTCCCAAGCAACCAAGAAAATACTGGGTAGGTTAATTACATCCCCCAAATTTCCTGTCCCTCCATTTCGTCTCCATTATCATTTCAAATCATCTCTCATCTGGTGATCTCTTTCAGGGTAGAAGTGTCAGCGGGTGTCTCAGCACTGTATGGCAGGATGATATTATACATGCATATTTTCTTGAGCGCTGATTTTATGGTGTACTGTGGGAAGGGGGGAAGAAGAGGGAGCTTTTTTTTTTTTGTAATTTTACGTTCTCCAACATTAAGTCATATTGGACGATGAATGGAATGGGTGAAAGACGCTCAAATGAGTCCAGGGTCCATAGAGCTTAGAGTTACCCGACATTCGTCGTTCAGAATAAGGGAAAATCCCAGAAAAAACCTTATCCAGGTAACTCACCCTGACCGAGATTCAAACTCGGGACCTCTTGAACGTGAGGCAGACTTGCTACCACCACGCTACTGAGGCGGGCAAAAGGGAGCTTGTTTCTACAGTGTGGTCAACCTAGAAAAACACATTCAGCAAAATGGCATGTAAGATAAGGGAAGATTTGAGTTTGATTTATGAGTCACTATGTTTGAGTCACCAAACAGCTGAGGATGAGATCGAATGATTTTGAAAACGTTTCAATTATACAACAACAAGTAAGTGAAGTTTGAATGTAAACATAGTGACTCATAAATGTTGAATAGTTCACTGTTAATAATGCTTCTGCTTTTAATATTTATAAGGGAAGATGCCCGCATTAAGTTTGAGATGTGTGGACAAACAGTAAACTGAACTCGATTCGATAGGCTGTATGTTTATATACTTACTTTGTATGAAACACATATAAGTAGGAAACAAATATTATGACTCATTCACTTTGTGATTCTTTGATTTCCAATTCCAGTGCGTCACTTTCATTGCTGGTATCCTCTGATGTGTTGATAATTTCATCAACTGCATTTTCTATTACCCCATCGTTGCTCCAATATTTCACTTCCAGATCTTGGTCCTTCTTGCAATATGTCGCAGTTACGAAAGAGAATGCTTCTATAGCAAGTTTCCGCAGATTTGTGGCTGATATATCACCAGTAATGTTGCATCCTCTGAAAACATTCTTTATTTTTGCCCACGCCAGCTCAATTGCATTCAGATCATAGTTATACGGAGGTGAACGAATAATACTGTGTCCCCTTTTGAGAGCCATAACATCCACAACATACATCTTGCTCTTTGATTTGTTGTAAACTGGTTAGCTAATAATTGCTCAAAAGTGCTCAAAATGAAACGATGCATGTGTGAAAGCTTAGCATATTAGCCACTAGATGTCAGAGTATATAGTGCATTTCATGTTTCAACGTTGTCACCTTGTTTATGGAGTTAGACAGAAACTATCAAATGATGACTTGGAACCCGAATGCTCAAGAAAACGTGCACACATAGTATGCTTTTGGTAAAACTTCCTTCTCCAGTAGGATGGTCTCCAGTAGGATGGTCTCTGGTCTCTGAACCTGGTCTGGTGGGCCATTTCCAGACCACAGTACAGTGGGATGCCGGTTGTACTGGCCTGATGGGAAGTTTCCAACTGGTACAGTGTAGAGACCCTGCCCTCTGCACTGTTGTGGCTCTTGGAATGGCCGCCCTCTCTCCTCTTGGCTCATCCTTCTTCCTGTGAATGCCCCACTTGGGGGCATAGGCACAATAGACCAAGTTTAGACCTTGATGCCGAATCCCCTCCGTAGCATAGTCCAGTTTAGATCTAGTGACTACTGTCACTTTTAAGAACACTTAAAATCTGTCCATCTGGGCCAGATTCGGACTCATTACTTTGGGATCAGTATGCCAGCATATAACCAACTGAGTGAGTCAGACCATCTTTGATTAACGAAAAGTAGGCAGAAGAGTAATTTTGGTAAGAATAGCTTGCAGAAGTATGAGAGAGAAAGCCATGTGAATGGAATATTTAAATTTATGCAAATTTTAGTGATGCAATTACATAAATCATTGAATGTAAAATGTGCACAATTTCTTCATTATAAACACTTGTGAAAATTAGTGTGTGAGCTTACATACTAAACAATTAACATGATTATACTCTAAAACATAAATAAATATCATAGTTACTTTTTGCTATTGTAGAACAACATGATAAATTTGTCCTACCCTTTTACAATCCCCAAACTCAATATGTCAATACAAAATAACAAAATTTGAATAAAAGATATGAATCACCTTTGGCAAGTGCATGCAAACCAATTTGGCAATATGACATCTACCAAGAGACCCCAAAACATCCTAACCTGCTACACAGTGTTTTCCTCTTTGCACCTTCAGCATTTGTTGCTCACTGCTGGTATCATAGAAAAGCGTGGATGGAACCATGTAACATTTTAAAAACTTCTTTTAAATCATTTACTTATCCATGTTATTAAAGGAGAAACTGAAAATGGCCACTGCTGTTGTCCATACATGTTTGGCACCTCCATCATTTACCGTGGTTCATGTTGCTGATATTTCTCCATTAGTGAAGAAAGAGCTGTAGGCCCAATATTTTTTCCAATCAACAGCTGATGCCCTATATATGTGAATACAACTTTTCCCCCTTCTTTTAGAGATTTAACAGACAGGGAGTGTGATAATGCCCATTTTCAATAAGACTCTACAACAGCTGATACAACCAATCTTTTGATGATAACAATTGAAAATGTATACAAATATAATAATTTGTAACTTAAAACTTTACTTATCTTATAAGAAATGATGATAATTCTTATAGATTCTCTGGGATCGCGACTTCATGTACACTGCCGGCTGAAGATGTGTATAAGTTTACATGAAATCATGATCCCGGAGAATTTATAAGAATTATCATCACTTCTTATAAGATAAGTGAAGTTTTAAGTTACAAATTATTATATTTGTATATATTTATTTGCTTCACTGTTAATAGCTTCATATTTTACGTATTTAATTGAAAATGTGTTTCAGGACAGAATTATTAGTAGAGATTTGTGGCCCCTCGGTCCCCCAACCTATTGTGTGTTTCAAATGGGATGATGTTTGTTCTTGAGCGCTGCTAGGTGAGCAACCAATCAGAGCACTGCGGTGTTGTATTGCATTCCCCCTATGTGGTGTGTGACAAGCGCCAAATTAATCAATCTCTAATAAATACTATTCGCGCTAAGACAAAAATTCAGATTTTGCAAAAACTGATTTATGAGGAGGGTAGAGAGTAATGTATCTAACATACCTGTAAAAAAACCCTATTTTTAGCTCAAATAGTTTTCCTAATACAAATAAATAAAGTAGATACCATTATATTATAGCAATGCATTGTGACGTAAGCACTGTGTGGCATGTATGTGTGATCGTATATTTGAAATTACTCAGAACTGAAACATAAACATTTGACATGTTGTGATAAAAGAAATATGTACTTTGAACAAGCCAAGGTGTTTGTTAAATTTGATGAGAGGAAACAATACTCTTCCTGCTGGCCTGGCTGAACGTGTCTGGTCACATTATAGCTTTGTTCATGAATGGTTCGCAAACTCTGTTTACTCTAGAGAGTTCAAAACAGCATTATTCAGTTACCTTCCACGAAAAAGTGTATCAGCTGGATCAATGAGACAGGATCCACCTTCCACCTTACTACTGCCAGAACAATCCAATTGAGTTAATATGGACTCAAATTATGTTGCAAACAGAAATAATATTTTTAAATTGACTGACGTTGAATGACTTATTCATGAGGAAATTGACAAAGAACACAACAAGGCTGGGAAAACTGTGTGAGACATGCAGATAAACTATAAGAAGACGACTTTTGGAAAGAAATAGCACATAACGAGATTTTTAAACCTATCATCATAAATTTGCAGTACTCACGACAATGAAGACAATGACAATGCTGAATTATCTCTTAGCATAAGTAACATTCACAGCTATATGGATGTACTGCTGGTATTTTCGTTGGATTAGAAAAATAAGTAATTCATAAAATATAATTAATTTTAAACTAAATATTTAAAACACTTGCATAATATACGAATATCCATATTGTAATTGTGATTTCAACAACTGCATTATTATAAAACTTTGGAAAATTCAGTTTGCGTTCCCTTACGTCTAGTGCCAAGAAGACTCGCAAGTGTGTGCAAGAGAGGGAAATATAACAAAAGTGGGGATAACGAGCTGGCAATACTGAACACACTAACGCATCTGATTCGCTACACGCGAGAACTCTTCCCATTTGAAATACATAATAATCCCCTGTGATATCTATCTCTGGGGTAACTTAAGGCATAAAGTGTGCCAGACAGGTCCACACACACTGGAAGAATTAAAATAAAATATCCACCAGGAAACTGCCAGCTTTCTCAATGTGAACTATGGAGAGTGATAGAGATACCAAACATGTATGGACAACGGCAGTGGTCAGTTTCAGCATCTCCATTAATAACATGGGTAAGCAAAGGCTTTAAAAGTAGTTTTAAAAATGTTGCAGCATTTCATCCGTGCCTATGATAGCAGCAGATGGCAACAAGTGCCGAGGGTGCTGACATGCAAAACATCATGCAGCCGGTTAGGATATTTTTGGGTCTCTCTTTATTTAAAGTCACAACAAGAAAGAAAGGACAATTACCAGTAGTACCAAAAGAAATGATTATAAAATTGCTTTTAAAGAAAGAAGTTTATAAAAACATATGTAGAATATATACTGTATTTCAAATAAATATGGATCTTAATATGAGTAGCACAGGGTAACAAAATGGAAATCAGGTAGCAAAGGAAATATGATATTACTAATAACTAGAAGGAAAAGTTACAGTAAGAAGGAGTTTGAACACAAAAACATTTTAAGAGAAAAGTAAGATGGGGATTCAGCAGTCATTGGCTACACAAATTATATGTGACATCCACAAATTTTAACATGTAGTTTGCAAATGTCTGTAGTTTGTGCCTCAACAGAAATAGTTTACAGTAGAACCTCATTTACCCAGATCAACTGGGACCAGGGCCAAACAAAATCTGGGTTATTAAATTTTAGATGAGTCGTATTTCTTACATTTCTGTGGTGTTCCAATACAGTTACATATCGAAAATCTGGGTTATCCAGAAAATGATGAATAAATGATAAAAAGAACAAGTACAACATCACAAAACAGTTTTAATGGAGTTTATATGTTACTATTAGTGCACTTTCACTTAAAAACATATATGTACTGTAATAGCCTATGTATACACTGTAGACAATATACCTACAAATTAGTAGTAATAAAGGCAGTGAGCTTCTACTGTCTCAGTTTAGTGTATTGCTTATGATCTCACATTTGCTTTAACATAAGAAGTTCATTTGACAATGTTTCGGCTTGACCTTTGAAATAAAGCATCAATTTCTCGATGTTTGCTACTGCTTGTGCATGGGTCATAACCACTGTTGGTTCAACAACACTGTCTGGATCTAAATATTCTTCATTTTCATTTTCTGTAATATTGCATGATGCAATAATGCCTTCCTCTGTAATCGGTTTATAATCTCTGTCATTGTCGATTCACAATGAATTGTCAATGTCTTCTTGATCAACATCGGAATACCATCAATATTTTCAAAAACATCTATAAAATCTTCTCCCACACTTATTTTTTTTTCTTGTTCTCCAATCTTGTTTTCTGGTAGGTCACAACTTTTTTCATGACTTTACCAAAGTTTGTCTTCCAACCTGATCCTAAGCAGGCAGGATAAGTGCAATAAATTCACCCACTGGCAAAATATGAGTAATGTAACTACTGAGAGTAGCAATTTATTGTCTGTAAAACAAGTCTTCATTACAACGTTAAACAACATTCTTTTTTTTTTAAACTGATCTGGGTTAAAGAGCTCTGGTTTAACGAGGTTTTACTGTACTTCTGAACTTTTCTCTCACTATTCTTCTGCACAAACATAATTACATGGACATTTAATAGAGTTTGTGACAGATTTTTTTACCAATCCATATTTTTCCAACTTTTACTACAAATGTAAGAGAGCAGACGCATTTTACAAGTTTACAAGAAGAGAGGTACTTTTACATCTTTTCTCCAACATCATCAACAAATTATTTATGTACACTGTGTTCATTTTTATTCTTCTTTCCCACCCTCTGATTGAGCAAGAATGAAGTCATAGTTGACTGGTGAGTCTATCTTGAAATCATAGTGCCCTCTATGAAGAAGAAGCGCTAATTTTTGCGGAACAGTAAGCAAATTATAGTGTTCTGAGTGTGGCTGCTTTGCTAACTAATACAACCAGCTTCCCCTGGATATGAACACAGAGCACTGTGTCTTCATGGTTGAATGTTACTTTTGTACTGGCATGTGCGACATATAAATATAATTTAAACCGCTGCATAGAGGAGTTTATGCAAAGCTATCCAGCATTCAGACAGTCTCTCAGAGCATAATATTGCCAAAAGTATCCATGTACCGCCAAATTGACATACTTTAGTTTGCAACATAAATGTCTTACATTTTATCAGTATATGATATAAATTTTTGTCATCCTCACACTTAATTAAAATGTCTATTAATGTTGGTATCCTTAGGTATTTTAAAACCAATAGGTGCATCAAACATTTCCAAGATACAGGATCAGTTACTCGCAAAAAGAGATACACTGGACACTATAAAGTGACTGGTCCCAATCTAGAACCAATAAATAATGTTATGACAGAAAGACCTCCAGCATACCTTCTTGCAATACAGACAGTGTTTAACGGGAAGAGAGAAAGGAAATATAAGAAAATGGATACAAATGACTATGTACTAGAGATATTTTCTTGTTTAGACTTGGATAAAAGCTTTGTACATATTATAATAATACTTTATTTTTCATTCCTAGAACATGTTCTGCTAATTTTCTGGTTTGTAATGAAGTTACATTGTGAGGAAACTGTGGGTGATAGAAAAGAATTGAGATCAAATTGAAATATTTCTATTTTATGTGACAGGTTTACAATATGCATATATATCTACTATAACAGAAAAACAGATGTTCATTGTGATATAAGTGTTCATTGACTTATCATCTCGTATATTCTTCATGGTCTACTTTTAAGGCTGCATAATTAGCTTTGCAGTGCATTGCATTGCAGTATATAGTTTTTTAAAAATTATCGTATCTGCGCACCAGGCCAAATTACGCACCTTTATATTATGCGGACAAGACCCACCTCTCAAATAGTGTATTTACCTGCTGGTAGAGGAAGGCCTCAAAGCTGCTGCCAACACATCTAACACGATCGCAAGCCACTAGGGGAATCATATATAAACTCTCTCCATCAGTGATGCTATTGATGATGTCAAATTTTGCACGGTAAAATTACAGATAAAAATGAACACTGTGTATTATTAACTTTAAAGAGAGTCGATTAAAGACACTAGACAACACTTTTAAATTTTTCCGGAACATGTTTCTGAGGCTTTGCCTCTATCATCGGCCGGCTCATTTTACATTTCAGACTGAATGTACTGCACTAACTGGTATACAGTGCTATGTTAACTCAGAGCTTATCTGTGTGTCTATTATCATGATCATGGTCCACCTCCACTGGGCTGCAACAAATGCATAGCTGAGGATTTAAAATTTGCACCATTAGTGACTCTAGTAACCAGCAGTAATGGGCAATGTGAATTTTAAAGCCAACTCTCTATGTAAATTATATTTTATGGCTACAGGATATAAATGTCCCATTTTTGTCTCATTTTTGTTATGTGATTGTCATTTGACTTTCATATCATTAAGTCTAAAACATGACTAGAAACCTGCATATACCCTAAGAAGCGATCTTATTTGTTTTATTATATGTTTATTGTGATCCTAATGAATTTCAGCATGTTGACAAAAAGAAGCAGTACTACCAGTTCTTCAAGGGCTTTTTTATATAAAGTTCCATTTATTTTATATGTAATATTTGGCACATTTTACACATTCTAAGTTTCATGTCACTGTAAAATTATTATGCTTTGCTGGATGAGGGAACTACGGTAGTGATTCAAACTTAGCAGAATGCAATAGATTTGTTACAGCATAAAAAACCCTTGTATGACTTCCTTCTAAAGGGAAGTAAAGCCAGTGGTACTCATTACAGATTTACAGTATGCAAAAACTTCAACCCAATTAAGATAAAGAGACCTCTGAGCAAATTGAAGCCTCAGTAGCATAGATGGTAGCGTGTCTGTCTCACGTTCAAGAGGTCCCAAGTTCGAATCTCGGTCAGAGTGAGTTACCTGAATAAGGTTTCTTCCGAGGTTTTCCCTTATCCTGAAAGACGAATGTCGGGTAACTCTAAGCTCTATGGACCCTGGGTTCATTTGAGCATCATTTCATCCATTCCATTCATCGTCCGATATGACTTAATGTTGGAGGACATAAATTACTAAAAAAAAAAAAAAAATGGAATGCTGGGAATCATAACAATTTGTGTTCATGGATAAAATTCATTATCTACAAGAGAAAGCTTTACAAGCTTCAGAAATTATTATTCAAGAATCATAATGTATCTTTAATCCTTTCAACCCATCCTGCCATTGACAAAAGGGCCCGCCTCGGTAGTGTAGATGGTAACATGTCTGCCTCACGTTCAAGAGGTCCTGAGTTCGAATCTCGGTCAGGGTGAGTTACCTGGATAAGGTTTTTTCCGGAGTTTTCCCTTATCCTTACAGACGAATGTCGGGTAGCTCTGAGCTCCATGGACCCCGGACACATTTGAGTATCATTTCACCCATTTCATTCACCATTCGATATGACTTAATGTTGGAGGACGTAAAATTACCAAACAAAAAAAATAGACAAAAGGCTAAAACAAAAGACAAATGCACATCATAATCATACTTATTTCTTCTCAATGAACCATTTTTATGGTAAGTTAAATAGTAAAATTAAAATACATGTTAACTTCAATGTATCATGGTGAGCCATTATCTTAAATCTTCCTGTTCTTTATTTCACATGAAAGAACCACGCCAATGAATGGAATGTAAAGCTGCTTGTCTTAAATGATTAGTAACAAGCAACTGATTCCTCATATTAAAACATATTATTATTTAATGAAGAAACTGCAAGTATGCTGACATCATCAGGAGGAGAAGAAGAAAAATGATAGGAAGGAGGAAGTTTGCATTTCAAAATGAGTTCATGGTTTTGCTTTGAATCAGCACCAACACATTCAGCTTATTGAACTTGCTATGATTAAAAGTGTTGTTAAAAGTGAAGCTAATTTCATATTAAAAGACGAGCCATGTTTTATTAAAACTTCAGTCACATCAACTATTAAAAACAGGAATATTTATGGGACCATTTCAGTCCCATCCTGAACTCACTGGTAACTGAACACTATCTTCACAATCAGCTATCGTCGCCAATCAGCTGAAGATGGAGTGGGGCGGTCCCAAAACATTTCTGTTTTATAAAGTTGATGTGAGTGTGGTTTTAAATTTTAACAAAATATTACTTAGTAAGTCTTTTAACATTTAGTTTATGCTTATTTTATGATTTAATATCACTATATGGATGCAAAGCACTTTATATGTCACTGGATTCTATAGGGGTTTCTGAACCACTTATAAGTAATTTTCAGACTTCAGAATTGTCTGAATTCTTAATGTTCAAATAAGTACACAACATTGAATTTGTCATTTTCACTGTCACCATCAACATTGTTATTATCACACTACCTTTTTTTAAATTTTAAGATATTTTCAACAGTTTTGAAGAAGTATTATTGATGCTGGATACCTTTTGCAAATGTAATTTTTAACAAATTAGTATAATACTTTGTATATCAAAACAAATTGTATTGTAAATATAATATAAAATATATAATTCCTTTCGTGGAAGTGTTGAAAACAGTGCTGTTGCAATAAATTAAATTTAAAGGGAGTCAATTAATGACACTAAACAACACTTACTTTTAAATTTTCCCGGAACATGTTTCAGAGTCTATTCCCTCCATTGTCAACCAGACATCGACTGGTTGTCAGTGGTGTAGCTGGCGATATTTTGTTATAGGTCTCCCCTGGCGGCGGTTCAAGGATCTTGCTGAACAAATCTTTCTGGGGGATGTCGAAATTGAATACTTTGTTCCTATTTTTTAAAATGAAGATTTGTTCCCATGTGGACAGCTCTTGCTTTCCTGTTGTATGTTTTAGTAGTTCCCCAAAAATGCGTGGCAACTGCCTGATTTTTCTAATTGTTTGTATTTTATATTCCTAAAGTGTTCCTTTGCTCTTGTTTATAAATTTCTTTTGGTTTTTCCAATATAAATTTGACTACAGTCACAACATTCAATTTTATATATACCAGATTTTCTGTTAGATGGAATGGCATCTTTGATGTTTGAGCAAATTAGGTTTTTTAAGGAGTAATGGTTGACTGGTGCTAGTTGAATGTTTTGTTTTTTTGAAGACCTTTTTGAATTTATCAAAGGCCCATGGATGGTAAGTGAATTTTTTGAAGATCATATTAGTTTCTGTACCTGAGACCACAACCACAACCCTCTAATTTTCTTTTTCTTATTCAATTTCGACATCCCCCAGAAAGATTTGTTCAGCAAGTTCCTCGAACTGCCACTAGAGGAGACCTATGACAAAATATCGCCAGGTACACCACTGAGAACCAGTCGATGTCCGGTTGACAATGGAGGGAATAGCCTCTGAGATATGTTCCGGGAAAATTTAAAAGTGTTGTTTAGTATCATTAATCGACTCCCTTTAAATTTAATAGTATAAAATTTTAACATTTTTATACATCTTTTTCTATGAAAAAGAAAAAACTAACTGTTTTTAATTATTTTATTTGCTGAACTGAAAGATAAAAATTTAAATATAAGCAGTTTTAAACAGTTGTAAGAAGTAATTAATTTATAGAAAATCAATCAACATTAAGTGCTCATATTGCTCCAGTTAATAAATTACTGGCAGGACATATTTCAAGGAGATAATGCGCACATTGTCGGCTGTTGGCTGACTAACAGCTAGTTCTTCAATCATTCTTTGCCAGTATTTGCAGCTCATTTGATGTGGGGTTCAAGAATTTAGAGCAAATTCTTGCTGAAATTTCAATGCATTTATAAAATAGACTGTTTAGACTGCAACAAAACATATATTTGAAAAAGCAAGAGAAAGATAAGGTAAGACTAAAGGAATAATTCAGAAATATCAGATTCAGTCAGATAAATCAGTATAGCCAATCACTTCTGGGAAGAAAATTACAATATAAAACAAAAAATCAAACTGCTAAAAGCAGTGCATAACCCTTTATAAGTGAACTTATGACAAATAACACTTATCAAAGGTTCCAACATTGAATTATGAACTTCAGAAGCTCCAGGTTTTATTAGCCCAACTCTATGGAGCATGTCCCATTATTCTGAGAGCCTATGATCTAATCTCAGTTTAATTATTTGGGTAAAGTTTCTTAAGAGATTTTTCCATATTCTGAGAAGACTTATTTTATGCACTTCTTAGTTGAATTAATGCTGCATCATTTGATGCATCAGCCATTCATCATCCCTATTACCATTTGGTTTAAAGATATTCCAATTAAGGGAAACAAATAGAAATGTTACCTTACACTCCCATGCTATGCACAGGGTTCAGAATAATTCTGTTTTATGAAATTCCTCCCAAGCTGAAAACTGAAGCCAGGTCTCTACGGTGAGAAATTCTGTTTTGTGATGAAAAACTGGAGTTATTTTTGTTTCAGAGTTTATTTCATTTGTATTTATTTAAAAAACCACAAAGTTTGTAAACTATATTAATGATTTGCAGTAGCACTCCTCACATTATATTTGTATTTGAAAATCTGTGACATTGTTGCAGTAGGTGTATTTACCTCAACCATAACCTCTCACTTGGCAAACTTAATGTCACAGCAGACAGAGAAATTGGATGCTGGGTGTGAAAATAATCTTAGGACATATAATTCTGGTTTACACTGAAAACGTCTTAGAGAAATCTGAGAATTAGAGATGGCTGATGAAATGTTAATTATTACAAACGTTAACAAAGAAACCAGATGAGGTGGCTTTACTTTGTTAGTACATGGAAGTCTTATGGCTGTGGCTACTATAAAGTTTGCATCACAATAACCAAGAATGGAAATCAAAAAATGAGAATGGCAAAGTTAAAACAGATGTATTAATATAAAGTGATTATTTACAATTAATGGAAAGGTTTTTTGGACTCTGGAGCAAGAAAGAACTTGACTTGGTCAGATCTTAACTTTTTGTTCTTCAGCTGTTCTTGTTCCTAGGGATCACAGAACATATACTGGAGTTGCATATTAGATCTATATTGGACTCTTTGCTGTAAAAATTATTCAAATATGGGCTATTCTTTCTAATATGCAACGCGGCAATTTTTTTCTATCTCCTTCACACTTTTGATGTTTTTATATACAACCATGATTTTTAATTTAATTTTTTTACTTTTTAGTGCAATTTCGTGTTGGAGGGCATTCTTTTAACGTCATTAATTCATTGTTTATTTACTTAGTGCGTAATGTAGTCATATTGAAGAATTCAGTGCAGCCAAACTATGCTTGTTTCTCCACTGAACGCAATGCTGCCAACATTCTTACTTGTCCCGAAATTACACTATCTAGCAGACTAACACAAATGTATTACATAAATTGCACCACATAGCTAACTAAACACTAACATGGTTTGAGCAGGCTAAGTTATCGCCCAGTCAAATTTTGTTACTCATTCACAACAGCTGCTAGAGCCCTCTCTAGTAGTACAAGCAGATAAAATTAAACCAAGAAACATTATTCTAGCAAATGTACATCCTGACTCCCTTAGTTGGTTCTTCTTCATCTGTAGTTTGTTCATATTCAACTTAAAACTGGTTATTGCCTCATAAAACAATAACAAAAAACCGAAAAAAAAAAATTAACAGAGAACAATAAAATGAAAAAACAACCTTAATAAAGAAATAAAGTTTTGATCTGGAAACAGCAATGGATCAGTATTTAGAGAATGTTTACTCTATTGAATATTGACATTCACTAATGTTGGCTAAATTGGTAGCAGACGAAAAATATCCCTGATCAGTCAGAAA
>CM060958.1:98926598-99139098 GCA_030765055.1 Mantis religiosa
GATGCAAAGCTGAGGCAACCTGATTGTAGCCTTTAGCAGATTCAGTTTCCAACCATGTATACAAGGAAATGTTGTCTTTGTTCTGGGTTTTAGATGGAATCATTATGGATAGCTTATACAGCCACACCATCCTTGCATAGAATACCTCGCTAACAGAAAGTTTAGGCAGTGGCTGATTCTGCTACACATCAAAACTTGTGATTGCCTAGGCATTTTTTTCTTTCATTAGCTGATAAAACCTTTTTGATTGCAGCTTGTGCAGTCTGTACATGGTTCTTAGTTCAGTTTTTTTTTTTTTTTTTTTTTTTTTTCCACATCTGCCTCTGTCTTAATTTTCATCAGTCCCATTCTGCAGGTTGAGCATGTGTCAGTGTGTGGTGTATGGAATGAAATATTGAAGAACTTGTAAAATATGTATGTTTTGGCAATGAACAGACTGGTAGATTTCTTAAATTTCTTTCACTGCAAAAGTTGGTCCACATTTTTCTGATATTAAGTTCTGGAGGTAAATATCCCCTCCTTGATTTTGCTCTTCCATAATGGCTTTCTCTACATTTGTACTTCTTAATGTCTTGCTTTATAGCAGCAGAAATGCCCTTCTGTAAAATTTCTGTTCTGTCACCTTCTCTGGTTCCTTTGGCACATTCCCAAATAAGTGAAATTTTCTAGCCAGGAGAGATAATCTATCTTTTGACACCCCTGTGATTCCTTGGAAGCTTGCAGCGCATCTGACAATACTCAGCCATCATTAGTTCTCACACTGTATTTAATGCTCACAATCTGCTTTCTATTTGCAGCTTCTTTCTTCACCACTCTGTGATTAGATGTAATACTCATATATTTCATAAGGAACTTATCCTGATCTATTTTGTTGGGCATGGAAAGATGTTGGTGAAATCCGCTTATATCATTATAAGTCATACATCACAGTGCTTATGCCCTTTACTTTTAGGATTTCATGGAGTGCACTCAAAACCATGTGAACATGAAATTGCTGGAGTATGAGTTTTCCTTGACTTGCATTTTGATTTCCTTTCCCTGTTTTTGCAATTCATACCTCCCGCACATTCTACGACTGGTACAGTTTCACAATCTCAGCTGCTGTCCATTGTGCATAGTACAGTGCAGTATCTCAACTAAGAATAAAAATGCCATGTAAGTATAACAAAGCTTTCAGAAATGAATATAAAATCCAAGTGCACAGCCTGAGTTCACAGTTATTGCCAATGGTGTAGCAGTGTACAAAGCTTGCAGAAATGATTGAGAATCCCAAGCATCGCAACAGCAGTCAATGCCAACACGCATTTCATAGAATTGAGGTTGCAACATGCTGGATCATAAAATCATAATATTGTATCTATCGACTTTTGCTTTAACTGAGCAAGTGCATCTATCAAGTTTTGAATAACTGCTAATATTCCCTACCTTCTACACAGGACATGAATCAAATTTTGCAAAATCTGATTTCACAGAATGATGCAGAAAGTGAAAATTATGCTGATACTATATATAACTCAATTTCGTAAAATTTTGCATCTATCGAGTTTTGAAAAAATGCTCCTCGTTTATGAATATCTGCTGATTTAACTCCTTCCTTTCAAAAATCATGCAGTCCATCTTCATCCATGATAGTCACCTTTCATCTTCTACATGGCTTTCCCTATTTAATGACACGTAAATGCTGTTCTTTCAGTATAAACACTGTTCATAACTGCTGTCTAGCATCAGCATGATGCACTATGCCCACCTTGGTAGTGTGGTGGTAGCATGTCTGCCTCACGTTCACGAGGTCCTGTGTTTGAATCTCGGTCAGGGTGAGTTATCTGGATAAGGTTTTTCCGGTGTTTTTCCTTATCCTGTCAGACAAATGTCGGGTAACTCTAAGCTCCATGGACTCCAGACTCATTTGAGCATCATTTCATCCATTCCATTCGTCGTCCGATATGACTTAATGTTGTAGGATGTAAATTACAAAAAAAAAAAAAAAAATGGTGCACTATCATCAGTTCACTGTCCTGTGAAAGGACATACCCATAGATTAAGTACTATTTTTAAAACAATGCAGTTGTAAACCATTTTCAAATGCTGCTCATAACAAAAAACTATGTCAAAAATTTAGAAAAACATTTCTTGGGGATAGAGGATTAAAAAATGTTATATTAACGTAGGTCCAGAAATTATTTCCTTTTTACAGCACTTTCTCTACAGTTTAATCCCATACAACACTCAATGACAGAATGGTGAGAAAACAGGAAATCACAGTATATGTTGAAAATGACCTCCATTAACTCCAATGTATCTGTCAACCTGCCGTTGCATGGACTCCTTAATGCGCTGAGTTAGGCCTGGAGAATTTCATATTGCCTGGCAGCTTTCCACAATATGAGCACAAAAAGTCTCTACATCTGGAACTGGAGTAGCATACACAAGATATTTCAAATGTCCTCACAAATAACAATCTAGTTGGTTTAAGTCAGACGAGCATGGAGGCCAAGGAATTGGTCCACCACTTCCTTCCTCTACCAGGAAATCTGCTAATCAGAAATCGACAGACTGAAAGCCTAAAATGAGGAGCAGCTCCATCGTGCATGAACTGAGTAGTGGTGCCTAACAAGAGTACTATAGCACAATGACAACTACGGTGAAATGCATCACATCCACGCAATTTAACCAGATGTAAAAGTGAATGTTTACTATTGTACAATTAAGCAACTGTATTACTGTAATATTGTGGGGTTATGGCCACAGGAGCTACATATTAGCTACTTACCATGGAAGTAGAGTTATAGAAAAGGTGCTCTACAACATGGAAATAAACAATTTCCAGACCTATATACGAGGGCTGATCAACAAAAGACTGAGACTAATTTTTTTTTTCCATAGATGTTTATAACTGCAATTCACTGTTTATATGACCTTTTTCAAAGTAGTTCCCTCCTACTTCAATGCACTTTTTATAGCGTCTCTGCCATTCCTTGAACACGTGCTGCAGACCATTCTTTGCCATGTTCTTGAGAATCGCCTCACTTTTCTTGAGCACTGCTTCAGAGTTCTCAAATCGAATACCTCTAAGCTTTGCCTTCAGTGATGGAAATAAAACAAAAAAGTCACAGGGTGCAAGATTGTGGCTATAAGGTGGATGTGGTATACAGGTAATGTTGAATCAAGCCAGAAACTGCATGACTTGATTTGTGACATGAGATCGTGCATTGTCATGATGAAGTCGCCACCCAGTCCAAGAATGCTCTGGTCGTTTCTTTGCAATGTGCTTCCTCCGTGTAGCCAATACTGACATGTAGTATGCTGAGTAACAGTAGTGTGAGGGGGAACTGCATGCTGGTAAATCATTCCATTACAGTCAAAAAATGTCATCACCATCACTTTCCCTGCAGAGGGAAAAACTTTTACCTTTTTTGGTGTTGGAGAACCTGGCGATTTCCACACTGTGCTGGCTTGTTTTCCTTCACGATCATAATGATGCAGCCATGATTCATCAACAGTGATAATTGATTTACAAAGTTCATCCCCTCCATCAGCAAAGAGACGCAGCACCTCATGGCTTGTCTCCATTCACACAGTCTTTTGTTCAGGAGGTAACAGAAGTGGCACCCAACGAGCACAAACTCGGGTCATATGGAAATGGTCGTGCATAATTGTAAACACACTGACATATGAAATTCTCAACACTTCACTGAGGTTACGTAATGTTATATGCCAATCCTCTCGGACAATCACAGCAGCTGTGTTGATGTTGACTTCAGTAACAGCAGAAGCCGAAACACCAGGCCCACCTTGCTTAATACTGACAAGTTGACCTTATCTGAAATCCTTGAACCACCTAAACACTGTTGCACGAGGTAGTGCATCTTCACTGTATGCCTGCTCCAGCTTTTCATAAGTTTCAGTGGCTGTATAGTTTAAACAAAAACAGAATTTGATTGCGCTGTACTGCTCCTCTCACGTCACCTCCACTGTCTGGTATGCGAAATGCACATAGGGTCCACAAAATAGAGCATTACTATCAACCTAACTTACGAGAAAGCTGCCGGCTACCAACATTATACATAAAATCCCGCTCTTTTCAAATATTTATGTTACAGATACAAAACTATCACAGAAGCTACAGGAAAAAATCAGTCTCAGTCTTTGTTGATCAGCCCTCGTACATATAACATTTTTATCCTCTATATGCAAGAAATGTTTTACCAAAGTTTTGACATACCTTATTATTATATCCTGTTTATCATCAGATGAAAAAATATTCAACGTAAAAACTTGTTGTTTTCAAGATAATCAGGTGGAGGACTTAACACCATTGTATGTATTACCACAAAAGCCACTGAACAAATGTAGTTATGTGACTGTTGTAGGAGGTCCAAAGTGTTGCAAGCATTCTTGGCATCCACAGGAACGAAATTATGATTGAAGAGGAAGACGTGTGGAGCACCTGAAGATCTTCCAGTGTATTATGGTAGTTTGCTCATAAACTGACAATTAACATTACAAAGGCCTGTAAAATAATATGTTAAACATTTATTTATGAAATACAGAAACATTTTATTATTATTATTTTTGGTGCTGCAGTTAGTGTTTCATGCCTTCCTTAAACTCAGCTTTCATTTTAATTGACTTCTGAGAGGACTTTTATTGTGAAATCTTATGCACATAGTAATGAGGACAATCTCTGTTTGGATCTGCTCTTCCCCTTGTATATAGTGAAAGAACTTATGTCTTATTCACAGCATGGTTCTACTGTTTTTATTGTTATTAATCAGCTCCTTGGAACCACCTTAATCTGTTCTTCTCAGTTTACACCAAAAGACAAAATCAGAAAGCCATGCCTTATAAAATCAGACAAGATGATCACAAATTCCTTGTGGCAACAAATTTTTGGCATTAAAATCGTAAATTAAACCCAGAAGTAGTACTGTTAAAGTATATCACATATGGTAGAAAATAATTAATTTGAAAGATTCAACATCAACACCATTTAATCAATTTAAAGATCTGTTCATATCAGAGATAACCTCGTAAGAAGATTCCTTCAAACATCAACAGAGAGCAACAGCAGTCAGCATCTGGCTGTGTATTGGAGGCAAGCATTTCTGAAATATCCTTTAGAGATAATTGTTGATAAATTAAAAATTGGATAGATGGAGTTAGACTGAAAAATTCAATGCCATAGCTGGGAGTTGAACCTCAAATTTCCTGGTCTGCATCCAGTTGCTCTTAACCATTGAGCTACGATGGACAACATACCAGCATGTATTAAATTCTCCAAATGACTCGTATGTTTCTCAGTAAACCACTAGGAGTTCTCATATATGATGAGATATGCACCATTTGTGGCGACTTACTATGCTGTAAGTACTTAAGTCTAAGGCTTCATAGTTATCACCAGACATCGGATCCTGAACACCTTAGCAATCAATGTACGTGCACAGGTACTATATAAGATCAAGCGCAATATCAACTAACGTCTGTGTGAACAAGTATACCGAAGCGCTCTGTGTGTACAGTCCAGCACGGATACAAAGTGTAAGCTACGTTACAGCATACTTCTCATTGTTTTCGATGCGGGAATTACAGTGAACAACCATGTTCATTCATAAATTGTCGAATGTGAATTTTCTGCACCTCTCACTGAAACAATATAAAAATATTGGGAGAAAGTTTGTTTAATGTCACATGACGTTAATGGTGCATATGAGTAGTACAAATCATGTTCATCTGTTTGTCCGAGACTTAGTTTATTTCTTATATTATGCAGCACTGAGAATCCAGTATTTTTGTGTTGAATACTGGACAATTCATTTTTTTTTTGTTCATGTGGTAGGTGGTGCATTCTCTATACTTTTAATTTTTGCAGACACCTCCTCAACTGCTTTCAGACAGCTTGAAAGTACATTCTTCAAGATGTTTAATGGTTGTTGATAATAACCAAAACTTTTGATTTATAAAATGGAGATTGTCCAATAATTGTTGTGAAAGTAATGCTATTAATACAATATGTCCAACACCTTGCATTCGCTGAAAGGCATATCTACCTGTGTGGGGAGCAGTAGTTGTAAGGAAACTATTCCTGCGTGTTGTCCTCGGGACTGACGTCAGCAGTTATATACTGCAAGACTTGTCAACCTCATATCCCTTTAAAGATGTACAGCCTCCGATGTCTGGTTATCACTATTAGGTAAATTGATGGAAATTAATCGTTCTTCCACAGTAGTTGTTCTTCCACTATAAAATTTGGGACTTAAGTACTTACAGTTTAGTAAGTCACCATAAACGGTGCATATCCCATTGTGTATGAGAACTCCTAATGGTTTATCAGGAAACATACGAGTCAGTTGGAGAATTTAATGTCTTGCTGGCATGTTGGCTATGGTAGCTCTCAATGGTTAAGAGGAATGAACAGAGACCAGGATATCCTTGCTTCAAATCCGCTATAGCATTGAATTTTTCAGTCTATCTATCCGAATCTTAGCCTACACACATCTAGTGTCAAAGAACAATTAAATTTCACAATTTAAAATTGTTTTACTAGTTTTTTCCTATGTAAATTTAAAATCTATGCCCTATACTTCAGAAGTCTTGAGTTAATTAAATTTTTGGTTAATACTTGTCATTTGTACTTGTTAAAACTGGTACACTAAGAGCTTCTCTGTATGATGAGCTGTGATTTCCCATGAGCTATCTAGTCCCCATGTTTCAATTCTTTATAATATATGTGCTTCTGCCATTGTATTATGTATTTGTTTGTTTACTTTTAGCTCTAACTGCGATTTTGTACAAACATCCTTAGAGGATATTAATGGCATACCTGCTTTAACCCCTTTGTTTGTCCCATCTACCTCCTCCATCCATTTTAATTCCTAAATAAATACAGTTGTGTACCACTATACACTCCCTGTTATCTTTGATTCATTTCTTGTATTTACTTGGCACTGAATATGGGATAAATGGGTTATAATTATCACATTCTTGTATGAGAGCTGATCAACAAAGACTGAGACTGATTTTTTCCTGTAGCTTCCGTGATAGTTTTGTATCTGTAACATAAATATTTGAATAGAGCGGGTTTTTAGCGGTAGGTTGCAGCACTTTCGTACTGGTAGGTTGGTAGTAATTCTCTATCTTGTAGATCCTACATGCATTTCGCATACCAGACAATGGAGGTGATGCGAGAGGTGACTCTTTGCTGATGGAGGGGATGCATTTTTTAAATTGATTATCACCGGTGATGAGTCATGGCTGCATCATTATGATCCTGAAGGAAAACAAGCCATCACAGTGTGAAATCGCCAGGTTCTCCAACACCAAAAAAGGCAAAAGTTGTTCCATCTGCAGGGAAAGTGATGGTGACTGTAATGGAATGATTTACCAGCATGCAGTTCCCCCTCACACTACTGTTACAGCAGCATACTACACGTCAATATTGGCTACACTAAAGGCAAAGCTTAGAGGTATTCGATTTGAGAACTCTGAAGCAGTGCTCAAGAAAAGTGAGGCGATTCTCAAAGACCTGACAAAGATTGGTCTGCAGTGCGTGTCCAAGGACTGGTAGAGACGCTATAAAAAGTGTACTGAAGTAGGAGGGGACTACTTTGAAAAAGATCATGAAAACATTGACTTGCAGTAATAAACATCTGTGGAAAAAAAATCAGTCTCAGTCTTTGTTGAGCAGCCCTCATACAAACCTTATCAAATGAACAGCTGAAATGCAACAATATCTGCTCATCCATGGCATAACTAAAGGCTGAGAGCAGGTAAGACAAAGAGTACATAAGCAATTCATGTACAGGTTATGTGTATATTACTTTGTATCCTTGTAGGAATAATGTGTGGTGTTGATTCAAAGCAATTTTTTTTTATAATGGGCCATTTTCTATATACTTTTTATATTGCTTGCCTGTGGTAAGTAATGTACTACCTAAGGATTCAGTATTCAGATTTCACTACAATATGTTTTGAGGTCCATTGAACACAGAAAATGTATTTTTAGTAAATTTGGGTAATATTCTTAGTAAATTTTTAATGAGTAGGTCAAATCGGACAGTGAATGAACAAATGATTGAAATGGTTCTCAAATCTGCCTGGGGTCCCTAGAGCTTAAAGTTATCCAACATCTGTATATCTTCTCAGGATAAGCAAAAATTCTGGAAGAAACCTTATTGAGGTAGGATAGGATAGAATAGAATAGGATAGAATTGTACGAAGGGGATTCAGTACTGTGTCCAGTCTTGATCTATTGTACCTATACTTCAAGTGGGGCATCCATGGGAGAAAACATGAGGCGAGAGAACACAAAGGGTAGCTGATCCAAGGAGTCACGACAGTTTAGAGGGCATGGTCCCTACAATTGACCAGTTGGAAACTCGCAAGCAGGCCAGTACAACTGGTATCTCACCCATGGTCCTGAAATGGCCCACCAGGCTGGCTCAGAGATCGGAGATCATCGTATCACAGGAGGAAGTGTTTACCAGAAACATATCATCCTGCCATGCAGTGCCAAGACTCCTGCCAACACTTCTATCCTGAAAGAGACATGACATGAAATGATAATGAAGATGAAATGGAGAGACAGAAAATTTGGGGGATGTAATTAACCTACCCAGCATTCACCTGGCGATCCCGGAAAACTCCTGAAAAATTCCTGGGTCAGGTAGGCCAGCCACGGCAATCAAACCCGGACCTGCCAAATGCAGGCCACAGATGAAACCGCCTGAGCCATCCCATCCTTACCAGGTAACTCACCCTAAAGATTCAAACCTTGGATTCTTGAATCTGAGGGTGACATACTACTCCCACATCACAAAGGTGGGCTAATAATTTTATTGTTCCCCACAAGAACCTTATATATGAACTAAGTTGGAAAGTTGAATCATTCAACCAATGACTCTTCAGTTCTCTGTACCAAAAACTCATATAGTAAGAGTGTCAGCAAGAAAAGCTAAAGCTTTGATCTGAGTCCTGGCTGTTGTACTTAATTTTCAACTCTGATTCAACTTTTCAATCAAACCTGGTATTTCAGTCCAGCATCTTTGAAAGATTCATCAAAGAGTATTAAGAAATTGTCACCCCAAACTACCCTTACTGATAGAAAAACTGGTTTACTTTCTCTAAAATGGTCTTACCCTTGTTGATTAAGCTTTCAGTTAGCGATAATCAGAGTTAGGAATCTGTACCGATTTCCTTGAGCAGTGTAAGAGCAGCCAGGTATTGCTATACAACGCAGCGCTACTAGCAAGGGCAAGGTTCATCGTAGAATGCAACTCATTACTACAAAACAGGTGTAACTTGCATGACACAGAGCATGTTGGTAAGGAGGAAGACATTTGAATAACATCTTTGTTGTGCTTCAAAGATGAGCATCTAAATTTTCTGTACAACCGTTGTATGTTTTCTAGAAGTGTAATTATTCATGTCCTTATTTACTTCATTATTTACATTTACATTTCAGTGAGATACTTCAGTAAACATGGAAAAAAGAGAAGCCAGATCGAGAAACTAAATAGCTGAAATTATTAACGAATTTGCAACAGAATATCAATCAACTAGATCTTATTTTACGGGACATAGAATGAGTTTCTCACGTGAAAGGCTTCAGAGGTACATAATTGCTTTTAGTAATACAGCCGCAGATGAGTAAATATGTAGTAAATTCCTGCTTTGGCATTTTGTCTAGTAAGAGTCTTCAGATATTTAAGAAATTAATTTTATTATTTGGATATTATTTTACATTCGACCAGGAAATAAGAATTTGTAGTTGTACATAATGATCTAAATAGATGTGCATTTATGAATGTCTCAGTCATTTGTTTTCTCTGGGCAACTGGTTTCAATGCCTCTCCGCTGTACATTTCTTATCTATGACTTGTTTGGATGCCAGGAGAGGGTCGTTCGCAACCTGCATAGGGAACGGCGAGTGGTACGAACTTCCTAGTCCTGGTGGTAATATTTGAGTTATGAATATGACACCATATTGTTCTTCAATAACCTGTAAAATTGTCTCCTTTTTGAATGAATTTTATATAATTTTACTTAAACAAGAAACCATTAAATAAGCATAGGACTTATTGCAGAAATAATGTACAGCTCATTAAAATTTATAATGTATATTGAGAAACTTTTTTATACTGTCAGAATTTTCAAAATGTTAATTTTTAATTTCTCTACCACCTAACCACAGCAGGTACACAGGAGGAACATTTATGTATTTTGAAAGCAGCTAGAAACAGTGATAGGTTTTAAATTATTAACTTTATAGATGAACTGACAATGGAAACACCGACCTCACAGTAATTTCAAAAGGTTTATATATCAACTGTGAACACACTGTAAATTTCACAAGATCTTCAGAAAGAATAGATGTAGCTTAGGAAACCTACTAGTATGCAACAACCTAAGGTGTCAATCCCAAAGACAAGAGAGCAGGAATCTACCAAAATAATTGTTCAGATTGTGACAGAATTTACATAGGAACAATCAAGAGGATTTAGAAACTAGATTGAAAGAATATATGAGATGCCTCAAGCATACACATACGCTGAAACAATTACTCTATCTAATCACTATTTTACTATAGTGGGTCATCCATATATTATGTCTCCATAGCTGAGACGAGAATTTGCACAGCTTTTGTACTGGGAAAGGGGAGTCGTCTGCAGTGATAACTGGTTTATTCAAAATCTTGCAATGAAGTTTGTATCAAGCTTCAATTGGAGCAACAGGTCAAGTGAGAGTAAATAAAATGAAAACATATGCCTAATTATATGTTCCATATTGAACATTTATTTATGACTTCTGCAGAATCCACTCATGCATCATGAGATTATTTGAAGATTATTTTAATCTTATTGTCCCTGGGGGTCATTAAAAGTTAAAGTATATAAAAAAAATCCACTTCTTTAAATGAACTTAATAATATGAGGGTTGATAAACAAAGACTGAGACTGATTTCCTGTAGCTTCCATGATAGTTTCATATATGTAACATAAAAAGATCGGGTTTTTATGTATGTCAGTAGGTGGCAGCACTCTCGTATTGGTAGGTTGGTAGTAATGCTCTATTTTGTAGACCCTACGTGCATTTTGCATACCAGACAGTGGAGGTGACGAGAGGAGCAGTACAGCGCAATTCTGTTTTTGTTTAAACCATACAGCCACTGAAACTTATGAAAAGCTGAAGCAAGCGTACAGTGAAGATGCACTACCTCCTGCAACAGTGTTTAGGTGGTTCAAGAACTTCAAAGAAGGCCGACTTGTTAGTGTTAAGCAAGGTGGCCTGGTGTTTCGGCTTCTGATGTGACTGAAGGCAACATCAACACAGCTACTGTGATTGTCCAAGAGGATTGACATATAACATTACGTAACCTCAGTGAAGTGTTGAGAATTTCATATGGCACTGTGTTTACAATTATGCACGACCATCTCCATATGACCCGAGTTTGTGCTCGTTGGGTGCCACTTCTGTTACCTCCCGAACAAAAGACTGTGTGAATGGAGACAAGCCATGAGGTGCTGCGTCTCTTTGCTGATGGAGGGGATGAATTTTGTAAATCAATTATCACTGTTGATGAATCATGGCTGCATCATTATGATCGTGAAGGAAAACAAGCCAGCACAGTGTGGAAATCGCCAGGTTCTCCAACACCAAAAAAGGTAAAAGTTTTCCCTCTGCAGGGAAAGTGATGGTGATGACATTTTTTGACTGTAATGGAATGATTTACCAGCATGCACTTCCCCCTCACACTACTGTTACAGCAGCATACTACACGTCAGTATTGGCTACACTGAGGAAGCACATTGCAAAGAAACGACCAGAGCTTTCTCGCACTGGGTGGCGACTTCATCATGACAATGCATGGCCTCATGTCGCAAATCAAGTCATGCAGTTTCTGGCTCGATTCAACATTACATGTGTACCACATCCATCTTATAGCCCCGATCTTTCATCCTATGACTTTTTTTTATTCCCATCACTAAAGACAAAGCACTATGAAGCAATGCTCAAGAAAGGTGAGGCGATTCTCAAGGACTGACAAAGAATGGTCTGCAGCACATGTTGAAGCACTGGCAGAGATGCTATAAAAAATGCATTGAAGTAGGAGGGGACTACTTTGAAAAAGATCATGTAAACATTGAATTGCAGTAATAAACATCTGTGAAAAAAATCAGTCTTAGTCTTTGTTGATCAGTCCTCATATTTACCAAAATATCAATTCAGTTTCTGAGAGAACCAAGAAACACAATAGCTAATTTCATAAATAGATTGCAGAAGTGTGTTGAAAAGAAAAAACAAGAAGTTCCAGCTACTTCTTTAGTGATGTGGATGAGCACACAACTTTTAAAGTGCATTTGAATTTATTAGGCAGCCATCTGTTTAGCTAAACAACAGCTGCTTGTATTTACACAAGCAGAAAGTGAAAGTCTATCGACAAAGCACAAGGCTGGCTCCGCTCTGTAGTAAAATCTATTTGCATATCCTTTCTGGTAGCAAATTTTTCAATCATTCTTTAACTGAAATCAGTTATCTGCCTAATGAGAGCAGAGCAAGGACAGATACTCCATACTGAGTCATTGTGTTGCACTGAAATGTTTTTATTCTCTTCAAAGTTGAGAAACTGCATTCTGCTTTGGATGTGTAACAGAGAGTGTAAGCAAAATGTTAAATCGGTGTTTACTTAAGATATCATATTCAAAATGGCAAGAATTAAAGCAATTAACTTAACAGAAGATAGAATGTTAAGGGAGAGAAAATAATGAAAAGAACTTTTGTTACAACTGAAACTGCTCCTTCACTATTAACCTACTCACCATGGTGTGGTCCAAGTAATACTTTAGATAGCAGAGCGCTTTGGACAGAGTTATTGTTTATACATCATTTCAAATGTGTGTACACATCATATAGTTCTGTGTTAAAGAAAACACATTTCCAAATTTCTCTCTCTGTACTTCAACATAGAGGTTCCACAGCAGACTAATGGCACACAGGGACACACAAAACCTCTGCGGATAAGAATGACTGTTTTAAGGGTTTTAGAGGATCTTTATAAAGAAAAATATCATTGTTTATCAAATGGTCTACTTGTTAGAACATTTTGGGAGATAGCACTGACCTAGTGCCTCTTTGTGCAGGTTGAAACTTTCTTGCTTAGTTTGAAACAATTTACACACAAAAATATTATGAGTAATACAGTGAAAATAGAAGAAGTACTAATAATTTTACGAGGGTCAGCTGATAAGTAACGGGCCTCACAATAAAGCAACATTTAAAAGTTTTTGTTACTTTAACTATAACATAATCTTCAGAAAGGCTGACACATTTGTCATGTTGGTGTTATAACTTAATTAAACTACCTCTGTAGTGTGATTTATCATGGTCCTCCAATAACCTCCTTGTTGCTGTAAAATCTTCGTCCTCCAAGAAATTTTTTGAAGTTCGTTAACAGGTGGTAGCTACTGGGTGCTAAATCTGGTGAATAGAGTGGTTGTTCAAGCAATTCAAACTTTAATTCGCACATTTTTCCCATTGCAATGACTGAACGATGGACCGGAGCATTGTCATGAAGAAACAAGATTTTTTTCTTTACTAAATGAGGTCTTTTTCTTTTCATCTCATCACTCAAACATTGCACTTGCGTTTGTGTAGCTAAAACCTGTTTTGCTTTTCTTCTATGATTTACGTTTTCCCATTTGGTAGTCGCGTTTTCCTTAATTTCTCTTTCCAGTATCGCTTTTTCTTCTTTTAGCTTTTGGTTTTCTAGTCTTGTTTCTTTAAGTTCTTTAGTTAGTATTTCGATTATAAGCTGTAGCGATGATATGCTTTCTTTTTCTTCTACTGCCGGTTCCTCGATTTCCTTGTTGTTTACTTGACCCACGTGCACTGCCGGTTTCTCGATTTCCTTGTTTACTTGCTCCACATGTTTCTCGATTTTCTCCTCTTCTGCTTGGTTTTTACTGTTGCTTTTATTTGTACTTTCGTTTCGAGGGGTTTTACTTTCCCCATTACTGCTTTCCTTTGCGTTTTTATGCTTATTGTTATTTAATTCTTCACTATTTCTGAGCTTTGCTTTATAGTTGCACTGTTCCGCCGCCATCTTGAATCCATCTATCATGCAGTAAGCTTGCGTCGTAGTCACCAGTGATACTTTTACCCTTTTACAAGTAATCAATAAAAATAATTCCCTGTGAATCCCAGAAAACACTCACCATAACCTTGTTAACTGAGAAAATTGACTTTGCCTTTTTTGGAGTTGGTTCACCTGGAGCAATCCACTGTTTTTATTGTGATTTACTTTCTGAAGTGTAGTGATATATCCAAGTTTCATCCATGGTAATAAGCCTTCTCAAAAATGCACTGAGAATTTTGCAGTAGAGCTCTAAATTCTTAGCAGAAACAGTTTTTCTTTGCAACTTTTGATCAGGTGTCAACAAATGTGGCACCCATCTTGCACAGACATTGTGAAAGCCTGAAACATTACTTAAAATATTACCTGCACGTTCTTTTGATATGTTTAAGCCTCTGCTATCTCAAACAATTTTAATCTGTGGTCTTCCTGCACTAAATGATGAATTTTTTCAATGATCTCTGGAGTTGTGACTTCCATAGGGTATCCAGAGCAAAGTTCATCACTAGTGCTTGTACATCCCAATTTAAACTACGCAGCCCACCTTTTAATCACTGCATATGAAGGGGCAGAGTCTTTCAACGTATTGTCCATTTCCTCCTTGATTTCTTTAGGCATTAAGCCTTTCAAATGGAAGTATTTAATCACTGCTCGCTTTTCCAAATTCTCCATTTTCGTGAAACCTCTACACTAGTCTTGTTTAAAATGTTGTCATTGTAACTATGGATACAAGCTAGTCTAGAGTTAAACTATATGATGCTATCCAAAAAACTGGCCCAGTGGTGCCATCTCTATGTAAGGCCTGGGACTTATCAGCTGACCCTCTTATAAATAGTGTAATGTATAATGATATATGTAAACATCTCATTTTGCAGAAAAGGAGTATAAATGTAGCACATCATACTTTTTACATTTAACTGAAGCCTTGACTAATTGTAATGAATGAATATCTTGACCTTGTTTTTACATTTAATCTCAAAAAGATACAAAGTGACTAGAAACAGAAGACTGTTTCTGCTCTAAGATGTGACCATAGAGGAATAAATATGTGACACCTTTAGGAGGAATGGATAAGCAGAATATTTAATATGTTGTATCTATCACTGTAAAGTCCTGAGGTAGAATAAGCCCAAACAAAGCTGAAAGAGCTAAGGAAATTAAGCAGCCTCAAAAATATTTTGCTTTTTAAGTTGAGATTAAGATGAACCTAAGGTTATTTTGATTTAATGACACAATACCGATTGCTAGTTCTATTGTTTGATAATCGTGGCTGATATGGTCTATCTGATTTTATAAGCTTCAGTTAAAATAATATCATTTATGCATACAAATGTAATAATTTGTAACTTAAAACTTCACTTATCTTGTAAGAAATGATGATACTTTTCTTATAAATTGTTCGGGATCGTGATTTCATGGAAATTCTTCCACATCGTCAGCCAGAACCACACACAAAACTGTCGTCATCATTACAAATGCTAGATGTTACTAGTTCTTGTTACTACTACCAAAATCTGAAAATGAAACAAATCATTAAGTATCTCATGATATTGGAAGTTCCTATAACAGAGAAAGAGACAGGCATTAACAAACATTTTAAATTACATTTTAGTTGAGTCACATTAAGGCAGTATCAAAGGCCTCCATAATATCATGTGTAGACTTTTAAATTACAGGCTCGGTCAACTTAATATTAAGTTCCTTATAATCTCATCTTTATTGATTAAGATATTGGCAGTAATTGTCTTAAAACATGTCCAATTGATAGTTAAATTACTGCAATGTAGGGTTTTGCTGACAGCTGTTATTTCCATAGTTATTTCTTCTGGAGAAAAATCTTTACTGGTATCTGTAGCATGGTATGGGATTGGTGAATTTAGAGAATTGTTTGTTACACAAATCAGTCATAACCAATCACTTTAGGAAAGAAAATTGAAGTATTAGAGAAGAAGTCAATCCTCTAAAATCCCGCTTATGGTAGAGAATATATTTCAAAAGTTTCAAGCAACAAATTATAAATCTTGAAATTCCATCATACCATATCTTAATCGTTTGCAATCCCACACCAAATGATGCTATTGATAACCAGGGAAGAACAAAATTTGGGAATCCTGGTTACTGAACCATCGGCTAAAAATGGAGACAATAGAAACATGTCCTGCCAGTAATTTGGTACAGGAAGCAATACAACTGCTTAAAACTGTCTTACAAATTAGTATTGCTTCACTGTAAGCAAATTCCAATGGTTTTAAATGTTTAGGACATACTTTACATTCTTTGGATATATGTAAATTCAATCAGATATTTTATTTATAATTCATTTGAAGTTTATCTACTTAAAGCAATTATTAACCATTAGGAGCGTACAATAAATGTTACAACCTTAGAAATAAAATTAACAAACATGCAGTCACTTCAAGACTATTCTAAGCAAAGTTTTACTGAACAGTTGAAAATGATATGGTATCTGCTCGGCGTGAGGTGGACCAGTCAGAGATCCTGGAAACTCTGGAACGATGTTATGAGGTGATCCATGAAGGCACTGACTCCTCGGACCATCAACATCTGCTGCTGAAGACCCACCTTCGCCGTCCAGTGTTCGACTCCCTCAAGACTCGCCTGACACGAAATGATCACAGCCTACTAGACGTGATTTGGCCAGGGGCTAAGGAGATGCCTGAAGATACCAGCAAAGACACATTGGATGAAGAGTTAGAAGATATCATATATGGAAATGGTGGAGTCCTAGCCCCAGATTATGAGTCCTATTTTGTATTTGCTGAACTTCTTGTTCCAATCATCAAGGACCTACATGGACTAACAGCAGGTTATGATATAAATATACAACCAAAAACTACTTTTTTCCTGAAAAATGAAATAGATGAAGAAGAGAACAATGCTAAGACAATTGGAGAGGTGAATGTGGATCCAAGCGGCAAGAAAGTCGATGCAGGTGTAATGGAGTGCACCAGGAACTTGGCTCAGTATCAGCTTCCATCCAATTTGAGTCTAGCAAGTCTAGAAATTGCTGAAAGAGAGATTACAGCTTTGCTGGAAAAGACAGAGGACAGAATTGGTGAAAAAGAAGATGACGAAGAACAAAAAAACTACTACTCTGTGGCAGAAGTGCTTGAAGAAAACTCTGAGATTAAAAACAAACTTGAATCAGAGTGCTTGCTACTTCCTGTAAGAGATGACGATGGAGAAGTTGAAGATGAGAATCTTTTGCATGGATCTCACTGGCCTAGAGGACGTGGTGTGTTCCTAGCACGAGGTGGAGGCCTTGCTGTCTGGGTTAATGTACTGGAGCACATAAGAGTGATAGTCTCCACACCCAGAGACACACCTGGAGACCTTGGTGTGGCATATGATCGTCTTGCTAACTTCATGACTGCATTAGATGAAGAAGGCAAAGACAGGTTCCGTTATGATCCAATTCTTGGTTATCTCACAGCACGACCTTCTTGTCTGGGCAACACATTGAACCTGATGTTAGATATCCACCTGCCGCAGCTTGCCAGAGATCAAGAGGCTCTTTATAAACTATGCTCTGCACGTGGGCTAATCATACATCGCAGGAAAGTGGACAAAGAAAATGTTTTTCTCATCTCAAACCAACAAAGTCTAAGTATCACTGAACACCAAACACTGAGGAACTTTGCATCAGCTGTTGCTAATATTGTGCACTTGGAAACAGCAGGAGAATCCAGCTCCTCTCCTTTACAAACTGGTATACTCAGTATCTTCAAAAAGTAAAACAAATTTACTTTACTTCCATATTTTTTTGGAATAAAAGCTTTGTAAAAATGCATTAATTGGATTTCTTATCACATTTTGACATTTTCTATTGATTCACATCTGTAAGAAAGAAGAAAAGTACTATTTGTTCTATAATACTTGTGCACATTTTGAAACATATGAATAGTATGCAGACAATTCTCCTTAACCTACTGAGTGAACTTTATACACAAATGATACATAGATGCCAGTGTAATTGTGAGTGGTGTGAACGTCTTTATTGCAAAAACTATATCTTTAAAGTTACACCAAACTTTGAACTGTAAAGCAGAAAACAAATGAGTTCCATTGCAAAGTTCATGCTTCAGACATACAGCAAATTGGGTTAGTATATTGTGTTCCCATTTTTATACTCATTTTCTGTTTTATTACATTATGGTGGTCTGCATACACCCCCATGGCTGCTTATTAACAAATGCTTGGTAAGCCTCCTCTTAAGCTGTTAATTTGTTTATGCAGAAGTTTGTAACTCTTTTTTGCACATGTTGATATTTAAAGCTTGCTGTGTTTGTAGTTTATTTTATTGTTGCTAATGGAAAGGCTCTTGTAAAATAAGACCTGAAGCTTTCCTGGCAATGAATATGCTCACTTTCTTCTCGGGCAACAAACCAGATGAAAAGACGATTAGATATCAACATTTCGGGAGTGTGCATCGCTTCCATCATCAGTGTTTCATTTGTGGTTATAACATTTTATAAATATCCTGATGATGGGAGGGATGCACACTCCCGAAACGTCGATATCTAATCGCCTTTTCATCTGGTTTGTTGCCTGAGAAGAAAGTGAGCAGGCTCTTGTAAGTTTAGCAGTTAAATTAATTTTTTTACGCTCTCTCCTACTTACTTAGAGAAAGTATTGCTTTCCACCCAGTAAAAAAACCTATATCAAGGTCTGCTGCTATTTCACATTTTGATGCTCCTAAATAAAAGCAAATTTTTTAGAAAAATGTCTAGTGAGCAGTATAACCAAAAGCAAAAAGTCGGATAAACAGCTGGTGTTTAAATTTATCATCTTTCAAAGATGCAACCCAAAGACTTTTAAGAAAATCTATCCATCTTATCAATGTACATTTTTTCTATTTTATTTTTATTTTCTCAAAAATTGCTCTGACAATTTTTATTACAATATCATATAAAAATATTTACAAGATAAATTAATTCGTATCCTGAGTCGCATAAGAGCCGACGATGCGAACAATGGTTTGCGAAACATATCCTCAAATTAGATATGTAAGTGAAGCTGATGTATAATAAATACAACTCATCTATAATTTAATAATTATTTCGCTTCACCGTGGTGTTCCAATACAGTTAAATTTCGTATCCTGAATTTTCTGTAAATAACCTCCAAAGTCCTCTTGGTTCAGAAGTAATTTTATATTCACTGGTACATTTTAAGAAATAGATAAAAACATACTAGACAAAAAAATGTGGACCTCTTTAAAGCATGCAATTCATTTCAAGTAATTTCTTTTGCCAACAATTCATTTCTAAGATAACTATCATTATTGTTTTGAATTTTATAGTACTTCGTTATTTGTTTCAAGTACTGTTGCAATATCATGGAAAGAGTATGGAATTGCAAGTTAGTATATACAGTTGAACCTACTTTATATGTAACCGGGTGCTGGGGTAGCGCAGTGGTTTCATTTGCTACTCTCATGCTGAGAGTTCGAGTTTGATTCCCGGCTCTGAGGTTGTCGATTTTAAGTCGGCCCTATCCATGCCTTTGCCTCTGTCTAGCTCATGTGAAGTGTTCCCTATGCCCAACATGGTTCCGAGTCTATGGTAAAAACTGTAGGTTCCCTTGCCTCACCATCATTTTTGCTATCACCTTATCATTGGAGGTAATGGACCAGTGGCGGCTCGTGCCGAAAAATGACAGCATGCTACGAGAAAAAGTCCATGCAACTCACCTAGTTCCAAAAAATGAAGTCTATGCGCTGATGTTTCTTCATGGTATAAACAGAATTTCTACTTTCTTTCGCTTTTTGCTCAATTTTTAGATCGGGTGTTGGTCTCCCTAACATTTTTATACTAACCCTTTCTTCTAATGTTCTCTTTCCTCTTCAGAAGTTCATTAACCATGTTCAATATTTATTGGTTAAAGTTTTCGTAATATTAAATTATTCATACACTGAATAAAGTGAATTTATAACACATTTCACACTCTCATACACTAAATAAAGAAACTGATATTAGCCACTAAATAACTTTACACAAAGGAATATTGTATTTGGATACAATGCAAGCATGCGAACCTATGTACATATTATGAGGGATTCTCGTTATGGTTGTGGGAATGCAGTATGGTGCCAACATGACAGGTGCATCACAAACAACCTGCCCTATAATTTAATAACCATTAGGTATCGGATCTGTTTACATAAAAAGGATGGAATTAGTTTCTAGAACTAAAATATAAAGCAATGATAGATTATTAAATGATATTCAATGCATATTCAAGTTCTACAGCTATAACTATAAGTGTTGGTGGTCCTGCTTCACTGTGCAGCGAATGATCACCACGCAACACCTAGCTGCAGCACATATTTGTGCGAAAATCTAGAGGACATCAGGGAGGCAAGAGGGGAAGGTTGCACGCATGCGCAATACTGATTACCGAGCTTGCTGGCTCTCAGCACATTGACATCACAGATGCATTCCATTAGTTACGCACGTGTTTTCCATGCATCAAGAGTTCATTATTGGTCATACTCGATTTATTACACTTGCAATAATGCATTGTTATTTACATGGCCTTTTAAAATTTCTACAATGTCATTTACAAAACAGAAAAGAACGTGCTGCAGCACCAGAGCACATAAGGACAAGCCGCCCCTGGGTGCTTCCATCTGAGAAATGGATTCGGTCATCACTTAGTGGGGTAGGTTACCCCAAAGGCCATAGTTGCCATATGGGGAGTGTTGGTATACATATACATATACTTTATACATAACCCATTTATAAATAATTCAAATTTATACATAAATACTTGCAGGTCCTGGAAAAATGTAATTTAGAAGCATATTAATAGGACTTTATTTATAAGTAATGCATTTATATGTAATTTGCAGTTATGTGTATTAAATTTCAATAAAATGCAACTGAGTTTTACATAATTAAATGAGCTTAGGCAGACACTGTCTTAAAAGAAACTCAAAACTATTTTCCTTATTGCTGCTAACAACGTCGCAAGTTGAGCAGGCTACTTTCAGATGAAGCAGAAGACAAAGACGTCTTTCGGTGTAACAGTGTCATAGCAACAAATGAGAAGTAAAGATAATTTTCTGTATCTGGTGTTTATTGTTGAACAGCGGTTTGTTTTTCAGTTCTCAGTTTCTTTTAATCAGCCATGAAGAAAAGAAAAAGTAAATGTTACAGGCTAGATCAGAAAGTATTATTCATACGAGAGATGGGACTTAACAGACAAAAACCCAAAACCTTATTAGCTTCAGGCTTAGGAATTGCTTACACACGCTATGTACAGTCATTAGTAACAGAAAACCCTGGAAAAAACTTATCCAGATAATTCACCCTGAGATTCAAACTCGGGACCACTTGAACGTGGGCTGTGTAGACATCAATGCAAAAGTTGTAGTGGAAAAGCTCTAATTTCATTAATATATTTTCTGAAATGAGTTGTATGCGTGTAATGCAAGAAAAGTGAAAGAAGTAAAACTAAATTGAATACTTTAATGCAGGACCAATTTCTAAATAATGGTTGCTTCGTACATATCTTTATTATTTATAAAGTTTTATACATGCAGACCCACTGTATTACTTTAAAAAAATGATACATTATCAAAACCTCATTTGTACATAATTATGAGTTATAAGTAACCTAAAATAAGTTGTATTTTTCAA
Source organism: Mantis religiosa (assembly GCA_030765055.1). NCBI lineage: Eukaryota > Metazoa > Arthropoda > Insecta > Mantodea > Mantidae > Mantis > Mantis religiosa. The sequence continues at coordinate 98,948,391 of CM060958.1, forward strand.
ATTATTATGTTTGTGAAGTAAATAACAATCTTTAAAACAATACAAATATTATTATTCCACTAATTTAGGAAAAACAAATACATTGATCCAAGACCATGTCCAGGAGATTAATCTTTTGTGTTCACCAACTATAATTATGATGGGGAAAGGAAGTTAAAGATAATTATCAAACTGTGTATATTACAAATTGGTCACAACACAACACATCCTGGTGCAAATTGTAAAATATAATATTAAATATATAAAAATTATATTACACACCTGTTTATATAAGGATGGGATATGCATAACTTTTGTGTTAGAACATAGTGTTTCAGAACATAAATTGCTGAGTGAAAGCTTACACCGCCAACAGTGTACCAGCCAATGCATTACTCAGTACAAACGTGATAGGCTATCACTTTTGGTGTTTGCTATAACTTAAAACCTGGAATCTGAAATTCTATGAAGACTCTCTTTGCTATTCATTTTAAGTTTAATGTTCTGTTCAGCTTTTCATTTCTGAAGTTCATATTTAGCTCTGTGGTTTGAGAACTACATAAACAGTAAACTGAAGAAAAATATTTAATGTTTGTAAGCATAACACAAGGCATAAATCACTAAGACAAGATACCCACATAAACTCAAAGCTTAAAAATGGAGAACTCAGCTTCATCGCCAGACCTAAAAGTATGTGATACATGTTGGAAAAAAAATTCCCAAAGTACAACCCTCTGCTAACAACGATAGTGTGCTACAAAGTACCAGTGCAATGAATAATCCACAAGTGGTTTTCTAATTTAGATATAAGTGCTTCTAAGCTGAACTATAGCTTAGAGATCTACAGCAAATCACTCACCAAATAAAGGAAACTAACCCAAGTACAATATCCACAGCAAACATGATGTGAACATCACAAAACTGATTACAAATAGTTTAATGAAATGATGTGTTTAACACATAGGGGCGAAAGTTGGACTATAAGCAAGAAGATGCGAAAAAAGATCTGGCGACAGAAATGGATGACTTAAGGAACATGAGAATATTAAAAATTTAACATATCTGCAATGATTATGTAAGATTGGAAATGATGGAGAAGAAACGGTGATTGACAGGTTAGAAGCAAGGACATTAAAATGGTATGTACACGTAAAAAAAGAAGGAACAAAGATTACCACGTAGCGTTATTAACTGGACAGCTTCTGGAAGAAGAAAGGAAGGAAGGGCACACTTGACATGGATGGATGAAGTTAATAAAGCAATGCAGAAAAGAGGACTGGAAGAAGGGCAATGGCAGGATAGAACTTGGGGGATTTAACAGGAACTAAAGGCAACCACTGAAAAGTGGAAAGCCTAATAAATAAACAATATAATGAAATGATGTGAATAATTGAGAATGCATTCAATGGCAGATGATGCTGCTTTCCAGTTTCATTGTACTTAAATCCATGTTATGTTACTTTATTTAAAATTAACTAAACAGCATCTTAGTTTTGTTTTATCCATATATAAATAAAAAACATAATTTTTTTTAGACTGTTTATAGAAATTTAAAAATGTGAGTTAATAGTTTTTTATTGATAAAGATCAGTATCATATACAGGATGTAACATTAAGGTATGTCAAAAATTTGAGAAAACATTTCTTATGGATAGAGGATAAAAAATGTTTTGTTAACATAGGTCCAGAAATTATTTCCATTTTACAACACTTTTTCTACAGTTTAATCCCATACAACAACATTAATGACAGAATGGTAGGAAAACAGGAAATCACAGCATATGTTCAAAATGGCCTCCATTAGCTACAATGCATCTGTTAACCTGCTATTGCATGGACTTCCTGATGTCTGGAGTTAGGCCTGGAGAACTTTATACTGTCTGGCAGCCTTTCATAATACAAGCATGAAGAGCCTCTACATTTGCAACTGGAGTTGCATAAACAAGAGACTTCAGTTACGTACAAAATGAAGCTAGCTACAGTGAATCAATAAATATTACACAAATATAACTAATTGTAACAAACAACTTCACTTATCTTAAGTAAATAATGTCCATTTTTCTTATTAATCGAGATCAATTTCACGGACATTTGCCCGCATCTTCAGTCAACACACTTCGTCGTCAAGGATACAGGATACTATGTTATTATGTTTTTTCAGTATTACCAAAATCTGAAAACGAAACAAACCTAAAATCAGAATCAACTGCTGGTATTTGAAATTTCATTATGCAATGTTTATTTTTTAAAATAAATATCTTTTCCCAAACCATTAAATCTATCGGACCATTTAATTGTTTTAATAATTAAACTTCTGGATTTATTTCATGGTTAAATGATCAAAAGTGATCTGCTACGGCCGATTCATCAGTCTGTTATACTTAATGTTACAAAAATGTTCTTTCGTTCTGGTTTCCAAATTACGTTTTGTCTTTCCAATATAAACCTGATCACAATCTAAACAATTAAATTGATAAAGACCAGATTTTTTATTATTAGGAATTTTATCTTTTTTAGAGAATTGTAGTAAATTTTTAATACTATATTTATTTTGAGGAACCAAAGTTATACCAAACTCTTTAAACAATTTTTGAAAATGTTTATTAACCCAAGGATGGTAAGTTAATTTTTTAAAATTATAATTGTCAATTAATACGAAAAATTGACATCATTTTCTTAAGATAAGTGAAGCTTTTGGTTAAAAATAGTTATATTTGTGTAAGAGACTTCATACTAAGAAATTAACAGCAATGAATACCAAATGTTTAAAATATGTGATTACTAAATGATAGTATGATATAAATGAATATTTAGACTGTTCTATGGATGATATATATTATTGATGATGTCTTAATTATGTAGTTGGTAACACTGAAAACTAAACATTGTATTGAGATTAAATATGATATGTATTGTAAATACCCAAAACAGAAATGACTGATGAAACCAATATCTTGTAAGATTTGATGGTGAATAAATTGTGATTCTCATTGTGATTCAGATGTCCCCACAAATAAAAAGTTGGTGGTTTAATTCAGATAAGCATGGAGGCCACAGAATTGGCCCACCTCTTCCTATCCATCTAGCAGGAAACCTGCTACTAGAAATCGACAGACAGAAAACATTAAATGAGGAAATAGGGAGAACTCTATCGTACATAAACTGAGCACCAGTGTCTAGCAAGCAAACTATATACTGTACTGTGATGCAATGACAACAGTGAAATGCATCACTTCCACCCAATTTAACCAGATGTAGAAATGAACATTTACTACTGTATAGTTAAACCATTGTTCTATTGCGGGGTTATGGCCACAGACAGCTACGTATTACACATATCATTGTGTAAGCGGAATTGTAGAAAAGGCACTCTACCATGGACATAAACAATTTACGGACAAATACGTAAAATATGAAGCAAACAAATATATACAAATATAACAATTTGCAGCTTAAAACTCCACTTATCTTATAAGAAATTATGATACTTTTCTTATAAATTGTCCAGACAACTTGATTTCTTGTTTGTTACAGAACATTCCAGAGATTTCTAGAAATATGAATGGTCGTATAAAGGGAAGCCGTGGTTAGTGAGTGGACAGTCAAATTGGAACTTGAGAATCATCCGCGTACAGCTGTGTTTTGAAAGTGAACTCTTTTGTTTGTGGTCAACGTCCTTGAGCATTGTATTTGTGTATGTTATGTAATTTTGCTACTGTAAGGGTTGACCAAAGTGTGCTTCTACGGAAATAAAGAGTATTTTGAATTTCTGCAACTTGGACTTTTAATTCTACGAACCCACAAAGTCACAATATATCTACTATAAAAATAAAAAAATAGAAAAAGAAAGTTGTCATTTGCATTGGAGGTGCATCGATTTGAGTACAGTATCTTCAAAGATGCAACATAAAGCTTTTGAAGAAAATCCCTCCTCCCCAAACTACTCATTCCAAAGAAAATGGTACAATTTGTTTTTAATTTTTGCATAATGGCTCTAGTTGTTTTGATTAAAGTACCCTATGTTTAAGATATTTACATTACAAATAAAATCTACATCCTTAATTTTCTGAAAAAATACTAAAAAATCTAAAAAATCTAGACAGCGGGAATCAATGCATGGGACTATTTCTTGATCAGTCAAAGGCCTTTGATCTAGTCGACCGTGATATATTATTACACAAGTTGTATAATTATGGTATCAGAGGAGTTCCATTTGAATGGTTTAAATCGTACCTAATAAATAGAAAGCAGTTAACCGAAATTGAATATGTAGTAAATGGTTCGAAGGAGATTAAAGCTGCTCGCTCTAGTGTAAAAAACATTAAATATGGAGTTCCGCAGGGCTCGGTATTGGGTCCCTTATTGTTCCTATTGTATATTAATGACCTGGCCAAAAACAACCAATGCATTAATACTAAATTTACTCTGTTTGCTGATGATACCAGTGTTCTCATTTCTGGGAAAAACAAACAAGAACTCAAAGCAAACGTTGATGGGGTAACAGACTATGTTTCAAATTGGTTTAAAGACAATAAACTTATTATTAATAAGAGCAAAAGCATCGCTGTAGGTTTCCATCATAAAGTCAACAAAAATGTAAGTTTCCCTAATATATGCTTAGAGAATGAATCAGTAACTACTACAGATAAAATTAAATTTCTTGGAGTTTGGGTAGATAGTAATCTAGATTGGGGAACTCATATTGATGCTTTATCCAAAAAACTATGTCAAACTTGTTTTGCACTATATACTTTAAGATCATCAGTCAATCTTGATGTGCTTAAAATAGCCTATTTTGCCTACTTTCACTCGCAGTTATCCTATGGCATAATATTCTGGGGAAAGACGAGCTATACGAAAAGAATGTTTATAATACAAAAGAGGGCCATACGTTTAATGATGAATCTTTCCAGTACCACAAGTTGTAGACCTTATTTCAGATCATTGAATATTCTGTCAGTTCCATCTATATATCTCTATGAGGTGCTGGTGATCGCTCATAAACAGTTAAATATTTTTGTCACAAACGCTGAAATACATAGTCACAACACTAGAGGTAAATCATATTTTCATGTTACAGGGCATAAGAGAACCCTATATGAAAAAAGTATACACTATAACTGTATTAAATTGTACAACAAACTTCCTCAATATTTCAAAGAATTACCAAATTTAACAATATTTAAAAGGAAATTAAAGAAGTATCTAATACAAAGATGTTTTTATTCAGTAAATGAATACCTTGATGAACAGTGAATCAATTTTGTTAGACATATGTATTATATATATTGCAATTGTAAATACTATCACCTTATTTGTTTATCCGATCATGTGTTTACTGTTAATCTGTAATGTAAAATTGTATTGACGAAGCCGATATTTCTGTAATTGGAAATCTTATGGTGAATAAATTTGATTTGATTTGATTTGAAATCAGCCTGTAAGTTCCTCTTCATCTTGAAGGAATTTCATGTAATTTTGTTTAAGCAATAGTCAAAATCTTACCTTATCCGAAAACCATAGAGTTTATTTACAACTCCTTTTTGTGTCATCAACAATTTCTATTGTAATTGCTTTGATTCTTTATCAATGTTTCTTGCAACGTCATGCAAAGAGTACTTAAGAAATTTCAAGGCCAACAATACTTTCAAACATTTTATTACTGTTTCAGTTTCCTGTATTCCATTTGTATCTATCACCAAATATAGGTATAATAAAACAATTTCTGCAAACATTAACATGAAGTAGAAAAAAACAACTGAGTAGAGAAAATAATGTGACCATTACATATAAAATATGTTTAAGGGAAAATACAGCTAATTATAAAAGAAGTTGCTTTAATCTTTCAACTTTATTAGAGTTAACTACGAAAGGAGACTTAATATAACAATCACTACACTGAAAAAAATATGCTAACTATAAGCATTTTAACACTTTCTCCTTTTCTTAAAAAATATCAAGAAAGGTTTTTTTTTTTTTTTTTTTTTTTTTTACTTTTGGCATGGATATTGTTTTTTGTTGCCACCAGTTTAGCGCTTTTCAAACTTGTAAGTTTGCCGAATTTGGTTGAGCATTCACATCTCATTACTTTACTACTTCCTTTCAACACATTTTGCAGCTAGAAGTTCTCTTTGTAGAGTGAGTTGAAAGAACACTGAATAATGAATTGCTTTATTCTACAAGAGCACGAATTTGGCTTGGGAGTGGCTTTGATTGATTGCTTCATGCGGTGTGGTTCCTTTGTGTGGTGTGTGCGTGAAAAGGAAGCATGGTTTGTTCATTATTTAAAGTGTTCATATTGATTGCTTCATGTTTCTGTAATAGGATCCCATGAAACCACATCAGACCACTTACCACCTCCAGTGTTCTGGACAGAAGAAGGACAGTACCTTGCCAATAGTAAGTATGTCATTTCTACTTTTATCTTTTATTTAACCTAACCTAATATATCTGAGATTTATTTGTATATAGAAGAAGTTAACAACATTAGCCTAGCCCCTCAGAGCAAATTTAGGAGAGGGAAAATACTTTGTAATAGATTAAAAGACCATCCACAAGACAAAAAAGCTGGAATTTACAAAATCAATTGCTCTGATTGTAATAAAGTATATATAGGAAAAACAAAAAGAATTCTAGAAACCAAACTAAAGGAACATATGAGATGCTTAAAATACAAACAAATGGACAAATCTGCAGTTTCACACCATTTCTGGATGACCAACTATAACATCAAACCAAACATTACAGTAACTTGTACCATTTTATTTCTTTGTTTTGTACATATACTTTGTAACCATGACGTGTCCAAAAACATGTATATGTTTCAAAAGGATGAATAAAGAATGAATGAATGAATGAATGAATGGATGGATGAAACCGACCAGTCATGCAGCAGAATTGGAGACAAGAGAAAAGATATTCATTTTGATCCGCAAATGACAATAAATTTTGATTTACCACCACCAAGTACCCTTTGGAAGTACATTTCACAGCCACATGTCACCATTATAGACAATTACCACAACAGAAACAACAACATGGGTCATTCGAACACATAATGAAGATGGGAACACATGTTCCTGAAACATGTTAATGGAGAATAAAAAATAAATAAATAAAACAAAAACAGATTATGTTAGTGTTACTAGTACCAACTCAAATAAATTACATCTTAATACATCACTGTTTCTAGTTTATTCCATATATAAATTGGGTATACTGTAATTTTAAATCTATCATGATTATGTGAAGTTCATAACTGTTATTTCACTGTCACTTAAATTCAAATTTATCTGAGACTGCTTAACTCACAGTGTCACTTCACAAATGTTCCAACTAGTGCCATTTCACTTTCTTTGCATCATAATGAAATATGCATGACACAGCTTTTTCTTCACTCACTGCAAGTTGCCACAGTCTTACAAACATACTCAGAGAATGGCACTTTCTGTCACAACAGAAATGCACTTGATAACTCATCTACTCCTTGACTTCACAAGACCAACTCAACTTGCAACATTGTTTGCTTATAGCAATTGGAAATTTTCACACAGTACCAGAATAAGCCAGATCAAAACTTCCAGAAGATTCTGATTATCTGACAATGCTGTCAATGTTCAGCTGGGCATGCAATGCTTATCTGTTTGTATTCAGACTGCCCAGTGCCAACCTCCAGTAACCATGGGCCATGACCATTTGATGCGGTATTCCTACCTTTTTGCATCCAACATTGTGCTCAAGGTCGAGATGGTCTATGCTGCTCTGCCCGGTATCGAAGACGGCCTCCTGTCCTTGGTTAAATGTGGATCTGGTAGTACGAATCTCAGGGTCAATCCATAAAATTGTCAGTGGCTAGTTAAAATGTCCAGATGGGATTCAAAGCGTAGGAGCAGGAAGAAACGTTGTGGGATACAGTAAAATGATGCTCAGCACTTAAGTTTTGCCACACTGTTAATGGCACCAAGTTTCCTGCAAGATTGTAAATTCTATATTCAGTTTTTCCCACACTTTGCACTTGCACAACGCTGAACCCAAGACCTTTCACTTCACCATTTTAAAGTTGTTTGATGTAAATCATAGCATGGTGATGTCACTTTTAACTCTGATGCAACAAGGTGCCAGTCTAATGACTGCTTCACTACAAGTGTATTTCCACCCATCAACCTCATGCACATATTCCTTGGTGGCTTTCCTCCCTCTACTAAGTCAGGTTCATCTGTCTCCCAGATTGGCTGTTTTCTCTTCAATTAAGGATATCTTTCCTCTTATTAGTTTTTCTTCAAATCTTCGAAATTCAATGACTGCTAAATGTTTGTTGGCTTTCATGCTAGAGGTCATGTGTTCATTACTCCCTCGCTTTCAAATATACGATGGAGACCCAAATGTCCCTACAACTTTACTTTGCATCTAAATCTTGCAAAAATCTTGGTGCAGTTTTAAGTGTTATTTATTTAACTAGTTGAACAAAAATTAACAGTTACACATATCACAAAAAATTATTTCTGAGCTGTTTTGCCGTGGTCTGCTGGCATAAGAATATTCATATGTTTTGTCCACAACTGCAGTGGACATCTTCAGTCGCGCAGTCGAAGTTTCTTTGGAGAAGGTTTTGCTGCATCTGCAAAACAGCCCAGAAATAATTCTTTCTGATATGGACTCCAGCCGTGAAAGCTTATGTTCTCTAATAGTTACAGTTAGTTTTTCAGGGCTTTCCCTGATATAACTCTTATCTAGTTAGACCAACTGTTCAGGATTTGGTTAAGTATCCTTAATTAATCAGCCATAGCTCTTTAATTATTCATAATTAACAATTTGTTCTTATATATTGTGAATTAACGCATCACACTATGTCACAATTTATAGATAAAATGAAAATATTTAATATTTTTTTAAGACTTAGGTATAATACTTGTCCTCTGTGGTCTAAGGGTCCTTTAATATATAGATAATGTAAGCAAAAGTTGATATATATGGTTTTATGTATGATGTTTAAATAAGTAAATATCTGTAACATATATTTAAATTTATGGAAAAGAATGGATCAGGGGTGGAACATTTATTTCCCTTCACTTATTTGCCATGACTGCTTTTAACAGCCATTTGCACTCACAGGTACAAGTATGATCACTTCCAAGATGTGTTTTACCTCTAGCTCATTGTATTGTATTTATTTCATCCATTAAAATGTGATACATGAGTTATATAATGCATCAATTTAAAATACAAAGAAAAATATTTCAAGATGCATAGATGATTACAAATGCAGTGATACAAGATTCAATGCAAAATTAAAATGTATGCAAAAAGAAACCAAGATACATAAAAGAGTATGAAGATTTGAGTTATAAAAATCAATCATTTAAATTAATTTTTCTGAATTTATGTTGGGGTCCAATACCTCTTACATATTGGCTTAGTTGTTATACAGGTTGTTTCAAACCATAACCAAACAATTATAGCCGTTGCAAAGTTTATAACTCAACTAGTCCGAATTTCGGTGTCGCAGCTTCAAAGTTCTGTTAGGTATAATTTTATGCAGTATTAAATATTACATGATTTTGTAATTATGCAGCGCAGGAACCACTGGTGTGCGAACCTCAAAAGTTGTTATTGGGATGCACCGGCCACGAAAACAAAAGCATTACTCCTTGCTCTTTATCAGTGACCCTAACCTACCTTTCAGGTAATGGGGCAAAGGGCAGTTATTTGTGCAAAAGTCGACTAATACCTCGGATAGTTGCAAGGCTGCTCTTCAGTGTAAAACTATGTATTCCGTCCTAACAGGGAGGATTTTGCGCATACTTAGATAGCAAATCCAAGCAATATGGAGCGCTATACGAATGACGGATATGGTTTTGATGGATGGAAGAGCTGAAGGGAGTTCAACGAATGCACGATTAATTTAGTTTCATTAAAAATATGAATTGTAAAAATAGTTACATCAATGATGATATTTATTTGTTTAACTTCAGAGCATTTTGTTATGATCTTAAGTGTACAATTCTTTCAACCACTTACTTTAAATATCAGCAGCTTCCTTTTCAGTTACAAATGCTTTATTTAGTATTATAAAACACATGAAATAAAATGCTCGTCTCATTGTATAAGTTTTGGTTAATTTATCTACAATTCTTTGATGTTGTTTTCTGTTCTGTTTATCATTTAATGCTTCCATCCTCAACCTCACTAACATTAATTTCCCTCTAAAAGGTATAAGTTGCATATGTCCACTAGCTTATTTGTCATCATGGACTGCCATAACAGAATTTTGGAACACGTTAAATACTTATAAGCAATAATTAAGCAATAGCTTCTTTATTGCAGTTTCATAAGCCAAAGAAATTCTTAACAGTAGTGAGCTACTGCAGAGTATGCCGGTATGTTTACATACAGCTACAGCTCGCGGCACAACATGTGACCTATACCTGTAAACTCCGACAGTGTGAGGCACGCGTCATTGTTCCTGTCACTGACTAATCCACACTCATTCTGCAGCATTTTTTATGAGACTCTTTGGGCGGTAAAAACTATCTAAATGTGTCACGTAGAAGCTGAGCAACTACTTCTATATGTTTGTTCGGTGTAGTTTTGAAACACCCTATATACATGTAGACCAGCATACTATGTGAAACTATTTTCATATAGTTTTGCTCTGTGTGAGTTTAAAAATAAGTTGTATTTTGCTCTAGTATTTGTGAATGAACACACTCTTTCTATGAATGTATATTTATGATCAGTACAATGTGTTTCAGCTCTCGGAGAACCTCTTGTGAAAGGGCTGACTGAAGTAGCCAACAGAAGACCTACAGATCCCATTGCATACCTTGCCACATATTTATACAACTTTGCTAACAGCAACAGTCAAACAGAAACCGTCATTCAGGTGAGAAACTTAGAAACATTTAAAATTCAACGTACAACCCCAAAATTTCAGAAAACATCACAAACACACAGAAAAAGCAATTTTATCAATAATGAAATATCTTGAAATTGTTATGGAAAAGTTGTTCCAGAAACTTTCCTGTTTCTAAGACTGAACATGAGTGAAGTTTTAGTTTATAATAAAATATGACTAAATAAGTTTTTTTAATATTAAATATCTGTTCAATATAATGTTTGGCAACACTGCTAATAACCATCTGAAAGCAGGCAACACAAAAAACTACAACACAAAAATGTCCACCTAATAGTATTCCAATACAGAGCACACCTTTTAGGTCAAAACAGAGTTGAATTCCATAAAGAAGTCGAAGTCATAAAGAGCTGAAGATACAATATGCAAGAAATCTGGAGGAGATAGGAGTTCCCTAAAATTGTGTAGAATAATTAAAAAAGATTGGGAGGTGGAAAAATACTTAGATTGTTGTGGTAAATTTGAGAGGAAGAACTAGCTTGAATGCAATCAGGAGTACTGTTTTTAAAAGGTTTCAGAAACGGCAAGGCAAAAGGTGTGTTATGTATGAAGAGTTTGAGGGAATATATCATTGTTTATTAGAATGTGAGAGATTAAAGAATTGGAGGGAAATGGGATAAATAGTACTAATAAATTATTGTAATTAAAATGTAGACTAATGTAAGAACAAAAAGGATTAAACTGACTGGGAACTATATCGAAATTTAACTGTATTGGAACACCAGAGTGAAGCGAAACAACTATTAAATTATAGATGAGTCGTATTTATTACACATCAGCTTCACTATAATTTAATAATGATTAGGAACTATTTAGGAAAGGTAAGAAAGAAATGGAGTAAAAATAGTTAAGAAAGATAAAAAGGAGGGGATGTGCAAGTGTGTGTGAGTACGTGGGTGTGTGCGCGTGCGTGCATGTGTGCAAAAATTACATGATACAGGGATTTACACTTTTGTATGTTTTGAAATTAATAAAAAATTAAACAACATTAAGCTACATTTTAAAAGACAGCAGAGACTTGATGAAGAAGATAAACTAAAAGACAAGGGCCTGCCTCGTTAGCGTAGATGGTAGCGTGTCTGCCTCACGTTCAAGAGGTCCCGAGTTCGATTCTCGGTCAGGGTGAGTTACCTGGAAAAGGTTTTTCCCTGGGTTTTCCCTTATCCTGAAAGACGAATGTCACGTAGCTCTAAGCTGCATGGACCACGGGCTCATTTGAGCATCATTTCACCCATTTCATTCATCATCCAATATGACTTAATGTTGGAGGACGTGAACTACAAAAATAAAAAATAAATAAAAGACTAGGATTATAAGAACTTTAGAGACAAAACTGACATACAAAAATTACCAAGAAAAACTGCAGTGGCCCTATTTAGAATGGAAACTGGATGATTGTCTTGCAGAACACCTTTATAAAGTACACTGCATACCTACATCCAAGTGTACTATCTGTAAAGAGGATGTCATCATGAACAAACACCATTTGGACAAATGTAATGGTCTCAAAAGTGAGAACCTACAGGCTTTATATTGGGCAGCCAGGGGGAAAATGATGCAAATCAACTAATCCCCAATGCCATTAGTCACCAACAACAACAACAAAAACTTTTGTACATGTGCTAGAAACAGTGAGGAGTTAAGATGGAATTTATTTAAAATAAATTTACACAGTAACGAGGTAAAACAAGGTCTACCCATAAGTTGAAACTCCCCCTCTAAACCCAGAGAGGCACCACTAAGCAAACTCTGTGGGTGTTTCCTTGGGACAATAACTGGAGTCTAAAAAGTTGAAACTCCCCCTCTAAACCCAGAGAGGCACCACTAAGCAAACTCTGTGGGTGTTTCCTTGGGACAATAACTGGAGTCTAAAAATCCTGCCATAAGGGTGGAAGTGGATATGCCACTTACACAGGTCAACTCATTTGGAAAGACTACTAATAACCTTGGTAGAGCTGCTGGTGATCTAGCACACCATGCTACCAGCTATCCAAGCTAGTATTGCAGAACTTTCGGGTATACCTCAAACCTGTCTGGGAGGCATAGCCAGCCAGACATACCCAATACACATGGGTGTCTGGAACCAGTTGCTCCATTGAGACCAACCCAATCTGAAGAACTCCCTTATGGTAAGGGTTTGAATGTTTTCCCTGACGAACTTCTAGTAATGTCAGAGTGCTAGAGGTCCAAAGTGCTTGCACCACAACAGTTGAAGGGGTTGGAACCACTCTTCTATGGGGTGGCACTGGTAATACTAACATCATTTATTTTACTCACTGTTAACAATGAGTAAACTAAGCGATGTTAGTGTTACTAGTGTGTGATATGTATGTAGTGTTTGATGCCCGATTTTATTACATGCGGCACTGTGGACAGCGACACTGATGTTACATGAGATGAAGGAATAAGATTAGAGGAAACCGGAGATCCCGGAGGAATCTCCTGCCTTGGTGAGAGTTCAGCGGTCTAACCACTCAGCCATGGCACAGCCAAACTCATCCTAAAGGATTTATAAGTTTGTTTGTTTCATATTTCTCTGCTGTGTTTTTTTTTTTTTTTCAATCTTTCTCATATTTATTTTGGTTTTTGCCTTTGTAATATTTCTGACAATCTTCACAATTGATCTGGTAGATTCTAGATTTCAAAGTATCTGCTATTATGTTTTTAAATGGTTTGCTCAGCAGAATCTTCAGGATATATTTGTTTTGTAATGTGAACTGGATATTCTATCTGTTAAAGAATTTCTTAAATGTCATAGATGATAAGTAGATAATTGCTGATATTTCCATTTTGTGTCACTCATTGTTTTAAGAGTAGTTTCTTGAGTTATTGCTGTTACACTCTGTTTTATCTTGATTATTGAACCTTAGTTAAATCCATTTAAATCTGCTAAGTCCAGAATATGTTCTGTTCTTTAGAATATCCTTCTTAGCTTAGTGGAAAACTATTTAACCTATAAATCAAACTACTGCTACTTTCTCAACTGCATTAACATATATCTTCTTTCATAGATCTTCTAATAATCTTACTGATATTTCTGTCAGCTAGTTTTGGATTTAGCTTTGTTTCTGACACTGTAATCCTCCTCTACCTTAAGCTATGTTTCATGGGTCTGCTGCTTCTAGCCATGTTTACAAATGTGTTAATTCTGTTTTTAAATGTTGAAGATAATGAACACAGGTGAGTGAATTCTTTTAAATACATTTGTCAAATATTTTTTTTATTTATGAAGATCTAAAATCTACCTTATTTCTTGACTTCCGGCGTAATTTATTTTTTTTTTTTTTTTTTTTTTGCATCCTATGGTGACTTCACACACCTATAGCTAAATATTAACTGAATATGGCCTTGTACAAAAACATTCAGTGGTACTGACCTACCCTGGTGAATTTTTGAGTTTGTCCAGTTTACACTGTTACTTCCTAATGTGGTCTAGTTAAATTCTCTTTATCATTTCATTTTGATTCATGACATAGCCATGTAATGAAGTACAGTAGAAGCCCAAAATAGCGCAGTCTGAAATACCACAGATTCAGATTTACACGGGTAAAAGTATGTCTCTGTTAAAAAATATTGTACTTTTTTTTTAATGGAAAGATGAGATAAAAATATTCCACAAACACAGGTTCTGCAGTATAATTTTCACCACTGCCCCTGCTCGTTGACATTGACTGCTGCATTCCAAGAAAGTAACAATATCATCGTTTTTGGTCCCTGGCCTTGACTGTAAGTCCTGTAGGCGAACCCAAATCTGTTCTCTCTCTCATTTCATTCGGCAGTATACGATATCACGCACTGCTGCTGGGGAGGAAAGGGGGGAGAGGTAGTAATGTCATCTGAATCTGAGGTACAGTCCTTGCTAATTCACAGGTGCTTTTATATGTATACTTGAGCTATTGAAGACACAATTAGAGCTTTTCGGTAAGGGATGAGTATAGCAAATTTGTGACACATTGACCATTGCATAAATTAATTATGCCATCAGTGTACTTTGTAAATTACGATCCAAAACATTAAAGAGTCAGAATCAAGAAATTGTTTCAAATGTAAGAGCATACATAAAGAAAGCTAAAAGCAAAGTACTGGTTACACCGAAAGATTTCTTCAAAAAGATTCAAAAAGCTAAAGGGCATAACAAATGACATAGAAGTGTCAGAAACAGCAGTGAAAAGAATTGTTAAGGAATGCAAACAAAATGAAAATCAGAGCACATCTTTGGAACTCCAGGTGAAAAGCACAGCATTCCGAAATAAATAAATAGGTCTACATGACTGACAAATGTGTCATTAGAAGAACAATTCTAAATTTTTATGTTCAAGAAAATGGTGCTTCTACAATAGGTAAATTACTTATTATTTTAAGAGAAAGCATTAACTCTCAGGAGAATAAGTCATCCATAAACAGAATAGTGAGAGAACTGGGCTTTAAATGGAAAAAGAGTGAAACAAACATAAAATGCTTATAGTAAAGCATGACATTCATTCTAAACCTCCCAGTGATGACAGCCTATGTGGTATTGAACAACTTGAATAAATTTATTTACAATATCTTCAATTATGCTTGCATTAATAGAAACAGACTTGCACAACTAATTCAACCATATAAAGTGTGTGGACATTTTTCTACAAGGACTGTACCGCTTTACTAACAAGTATCTTATCTGAGTGGATTGGTTACAAGCTGGAATACATCTCCCAGCATACTTGGTGAGTAATTTTAGAAGTACTGTAACATATTTATCTTATAACGAGAATTTAATACATAATGCTCTCCATGAAAGCTTTAACTTGTACTGTAATTTATTACTGCATGTATATTTCCTTCCTCTAACTGAACAAGATGGAGTTTAGTCCCTTCTAATGTTACATCTCTATATACCACAATACGGCAGAATTAAAATTACTTTAGGATTCTGACAGTAGCCGTCAAGCACATGCTTTTGTGAAAGCACATGGTGGTGGGGAATGCAGCATTGCCACTTATGAATGCCTTGGCATGCACAATGTTTAGAAAGAAGAAAACCCAAAAACTACCTAATTTAAATTGCTGTTTATATTTCTAACATATGCAAATAGTTTTGAATGATACTCTGGTAAGGCAATGTACAGATGAAAATGAGATTAAGAACAACCAAGAGAAATCTAGTATAGGGCTTTGCATTATACATAATAGTTTACTCAACCATTTTTCTGAACATCCAAATAATAGAGTAGTTTTTAAAACATCTATATTCTCTGTATGCCATATTAGCAAGTACAAAGCTGAAAGACTTTTCAAAACTGAGAATTTAGAACGTGCATTTTAACTTAAAGTGTACCTAATGTAGGCTTAATACACAAGTTACATTTCTGAAGGCTTAGAATGTTCAGCTGTACGAGTACATTTGCCTTAAGAAAGATAGCAGTAACAGTTCTTTCGACAACTTTATTAATGTCTAAGAGGAGACCTCCATGTTCCCTCTCTTTTTCAAAATATTCATGCAGTGTATACTCCAGTTCCCTTGCTTATCCGTGTAGTACAGTTTCCTGTCCTACTTTCGAATATTTTTTCTTGAGGGAGCGAGTTCTTGGCTTATCTATCCTTGAGGTTTTTTTTTGTGTAATTTACGTCCTCCAACTTGAAATCATAGCAGACGATGAATGGAATGGGCGAAATGATGCTCAAATGAGCCCAGAGTCCATGGAGCTTAGAGTTACTTGACACTCATCTTTTAGGATAAGGGAAAACCCCACAAAAAACTTATCCAGGTAATTTGCCCTGACCGAGATTCGAACTCAGGACCTCTTGAACGTGAGGCTCGTTTTTGTGTGATGCTCGTTTTTGTGTGATGCTGGTAGTTTGAGACATTGTACCCTTACGCTAATAACACTAATAATAACACTAAAGTACCAATGACCTATTACAATGACATATTGATACATCAATGAAATGACTAAATACCCAACAAAGAAACCGGCTTTTTTATAAGTTAAACTATAGCCAAACAGTACATTTAGGTTATGCACAGTGAAGAGAAAAAACAAGCATTGGAATATACCAAATAAATTGTAAGAATTGTGAAAAATGCTACATAGGTCAAACAAAAAGAAATTTAAAAACCAGAGTCAAAGAACACTTTAGAAACATCAGATTGAAACAAGAAGACAAGTCAGCAGTAGCATTTCATTTTTGGAATGAAAACCATGACATTGATCCAAATCCAAAATTATTAAAAGGAGTGATAAACCAAAATAGATTGACAACATGGGAGAACATATTCATCTGGAAAAATAAGGATCACGTAATGAACTTTGAAATCCCGCCAGTAGATAATTTGACAAAAAAGTTCATAGTTCCACCACCAGAGAGAGCAGATAACAACAGATGCCAGTTGGGAAGAGATTGAAAATGGAGGCCAGGGCCTTTGAAACTAGTCTCTCATAAATATATGAAAAAGTAAGTGACGAGTGTCAATAAACCAACCACAAATAATTTTTATATTAATTTTGACGTCACTGTTACTAAATTCCTCCAAACACACATCAAGCATTGCTTTACCTCACATATGCATCTATGTGACAACACAGTAACATTTTTTTCGAAACTTAGAGAAGGGTGTGCAGGGGGAAGTCTCAGCTAATTGGTTGAAGCTATGCACACAGACATTCAAGAGGTTCGGTCACTGCCATTGCCATAGCAACTCTCCCTCCCATAACTTTCCCTCTAACAGTCAGAATATTAAAGTAATTTTAATTCCACCGTAGGTTATGGCATGGAAGTAAAGGAAGGCCTCTAACAACCTCATTTTGGGTTTCTACTGTAAGTATGAAGCAGCATCTTGGATGATTCTCTTATTGGAGAATAAAACATGAGACATCTATAATCTCGTGGAAGCAGCGCTCACTGTACATCACAACTGTCATCACAAACTCGCTTGCAGAACCATATATGATGTTGTACACAAACACACACACAAATTCATGTACGAATTGACTAGCTGGTTCACTCATAAACAAACTGCCTTATATAGCTGCTGGAATTTTTCATAGAGTTCCAAAATATTTTGGAGGTGGGATGAGGGGTAACCAGATTCTGGTTATCTCTTGATACTGTTTACTCTGGGTAGGAACACTATCTCTTATGACTTCCCAGCCAGTGCCTTTCTGATAAGAAACTGTGTCACAATATTTAAAAGTGTTAAGAACTGTGCAAATTTCATACATATACTTCAAGGATGAAACATAAATAGGTGTTTCATTTCTTCACCAAAGTACAAAGCAAGAAGGAATGAAACTATTGAAATAATACATTCATGATGTTTGACAGCTAATTCACCCAGTTTCACTATGAAATATATCCATGTCTGTTTTTGGGGTCTTTTATGTTTCCACAATTCAACTTTAAAATATTAATGATTATACATTGTGCAAGTTTAGGAATCTCCAAAGATGATCACTTCTGGCCCAGGGAAGATGGCAGACACTTTTGCTCCACCTCTTGTAAGGAAACCAACCGAACAGGAACTGAATGAGATACTGCCTGCATCTGAGTCTCCCGAAGTGGCTCTGACTGGATTCAATAGGGTGAGCTATACTTGTTTCATCATTTAAATGTTACCTGTTTATAAAAGCAAATGTTATGATTCCTAGAGTGGATTGTGTCCATGTCTTTGAGAAAGAGAGAGAGCACAAAATGCAACATTTACTAGATGAAAATAACTCCAAAGCCTGCAGATTATTATAATAATTCAAACTACTCCATTTCTTTTCATATGTGCAATATTATCAATGCATATAGGTAAATTCCTTTTCTGAATGTCAACTATTTTTGTTGATAAAATTGTTCTCATTCTAAGAATGTCTAATATGTTCACTTCACATGAATCAATTTGTGCTATTCTAACGGAATGCAAAACAATTCTACTTCATTTGTATGATATGGTTAAGTGACATAAAAGTAATTATAAATTGATTATACAAAAGTATGTCACTACTGCTGTTGAACCAAAGGTAGTGCAAAGTCTAATACATTTAAAAGATTCCACCATATCCTCGAGTTTACTATACACCTTTTTTTCTTTTTTATTGTATAACAACATGCTCCATTACATGTTAATATTACATGTTTTAGTTTTCTTTTGGTGTTCAGTTTCTATTGCATCAGATGAGTTTTTAGAATGCATAGTGCTGCCAGTATGACAGATGGGACTAGAATCTGGGTGAAGTTAAGCTATGTTCTAAAAGCTAATACATATCCCCTTGCCTAAATTAAGATATACACAAACACTGCACTCATAGACAAAATGACTTTTTTCTTCAATCATATAGGGGCCAGTTTGGAAATAAAAATATTATTTATGCTAGATCAAAATACTTCAACATATTACCAAAAAGACTGAAGACATCGATAGACAGAAATACTTTTAAAAAAGAGTTCAAAGTGCATTTGTTAACCCATTGTTTTTATAATGAAGATGAGTTTCTTCTATATATTTATATATAGATATTTATATATATATATATATATATATATATATATATATATATATTTATTAAGGAACCTAGCAAAATACCTAAATTCTGAATATCTGAAACTAACTTATTATGGAATAATACATTCACATCTACAATATGCAGTTGAGATATGGGGAAGCACTTATATGACTAACATGAACAGATTGCTAGTTTTGCAGAAGAAATGTATAAGATGTATATATAAGGTAAATAGAAGAGAATCATGTAGAAATGTTTTTGTAGAAAACAAAATCCTAACAGTAGTATCTCTATACGTTTTTAAAGTAATAATGTTTGTAATTAGCAAGGATGAAATGGGTAACTTAAATAAACATTGTCACAAACATGAAACAAGGACACAAAATAATTACCACAGAATAACTTTAAATAAGAAGTCAACAGATAAAGATCCCTTAATAATGGGAAAATTATTATTTAATAAACTACCAAATTCACTAAAAACAATAAAAGGTAAATTATTTAAAAATGAACTAAACAAGTTTCTAATACAAAAATGCTTGTATAGACTGGACGAATTGTAATTAAATGTATATAACTGTTTATTTTGACGTATCCGACAACATGTAAGTGTTATTATGGATGAAAATAAATTATTATTATTATTATTATTATTATTATTATTATTATTATTATTATTATTATTATTATTATTATTATTATTATTATTATTATTATTATTATTATTATTATTATTATTATTATTATTATTATTATTATTATTATTATTATTATTATTATTATTATTATTATTATTATTATTATTATTATTATTATTATTATTATCATTATTATCATTATTATCATCATTATCATCATTATCATCATTATCATCATTATCATCATTATCATCATTATCATCATTATCATCATTATCATCATTATCATCATTATCATCATTATCATCATTATCATCATTATCATCATTATCATCATTATCATCATTATCATCATTATCATCATTATCATTATCATTATCATTATCATTATCATAATCATAATCATAATCATTATCATTATCATTATCATTATCATTATCATTATCATTATCATTATCATTATCATTATTATTATTATTATTATTATTATTATTATTATTATTATTATTATTATTATTATTATTATTATTATTATTATTATTATTCATAATGGAAATTAATTACATTTTAAGCATAGTTGAGTTTTTGACAAGGTATGCACAGATTTACATTATCAATATTTAGGTCAATTTTATAAACTTGTATTCTTTGTCACACGACTGATGTGTTCTTATGAACAATTGTCTACATGTGTATAGTGTTATTTTACGAGGGTGAGTCAAATGAAAACCTTAAATATTTTTTTAAATATTATTTATTGTGCAGAAGTGGTACAAAACTGTATCACTTTTCAACATAATCTCCCCCATGCTCAATGCAAGTCCTCCAGCTCTTAGAAAGTGCATAAATGTCTTTAGAAAAAATTCTTTTAGTAGTCCGCACAACCACTCATGCACCGCATAGCATACCTCTTCGTCAGAACGGAACTTCTTTCCTCCCATTGGGTCTTTGAGTGGTCCAAACATATGGAAATCACTTGGGGCAAGGTCTGGTGAGTATGGTGGATAAGGAAGACACTCAAAATGCAGGTCTGTGATTGTTGCAACTATTGTATGGGCAGTGTGGGGCCTTAAATTTTCATGCTGCAAAAGGACACCTACTGACAGCAATCCATGTCACTTTGATTTGACTGTAGCACGCAGATGATTTTTTAGATCTGTGTATGATGCACTGGTGACAGTGGTTCCTCTAGGCATGTAATGCTCCAAAATGACGCCTTTTTCGTCCCAAAAGAGAGTCAACATAACCTTCCCTGCTGATGGTTCTGCTTGAAACTTCTTTGATTTTGATGAAAAGGGATGGCGTCATTCCTTGCTTGCTCTCTTCGTTTCCAGTTGGTGGAAGTGAACCCAGATTTCATCCCCAGTAACGATTCTTGCAAGGAAGCCATCACCTTCCCGTTCAAAGCGCCGAAGAAGTTCTTCACAAGCATCAACACGTCGTTCTCTCATTTCAGGAGTCAGCTGTTGTGGCACCCATCTTGCAGACACTTTGTGAAACTGGAGCACATCATGCACAACATGGTGTACTGACCCATGACTAAACTGTAAACATGCTGCAATGTCATTCAGTGTCACTTGGCGGTTTTCCTTCACTATGGCTTCAACTGCTGCAGTGTTCTGTGGAGTCACAACTCGTTGTGCCTGACCTGGACGTGGAGCATCTTCCACTGAAGTTACACCATTTGCGAACTTCCTACTCCATTCGTAGACTTACTGCTGTGACAAACATGTATCACCGTACTGAATCTTCATTCGTTCATGAATTTCAATAGGTTTCACACCTTCACTACACAAAAACCGAATAACAGAACGCTGTTCTTCCCTGGTGCAAATCACAAGTGAGGCGGCCATCTTTATACTGATACTGTGACGGTATATGTGCATCTGCACTATGCTGCCTCCTACAGGCCATTCTGCACGCTGTTTGTAGCACGCTTACCGACTTACAGGATAACGGCGTGAAATTTCGATTTGTTATTACAAATTTAAGGTTTTCATTTGACTCACCCTCATATATTGTAAATTATTTTGTATTATAAACTGACGTGGTCTACATAACACTGTTCTTGTGCATACTATAGGACTGAAAATAAATAAATAAATTAATAATAATAATAATATTAATAATAATAATGTTTACAAGATTTCATGGAGGAACAATTTACATTTTATAATTTATTTTATTTTGTTACTCATTGTGATATTTTAGTTTATCAAAGTCTATTGACTTCGCAAATCTGTAGAATGTCTTGGTGCATTTTGTTATTAGTGTGTTGTTGGTAGATGGGCATTTCTCTCCAGCTCAGATTGCTTCTTGTTTGAGAATTTTGCATTCTCCTATTAGTAGTTTGCAGTCATATATCAGGTTATCTATTGTCTGTGCTCCCACTTTGCAGATACATGTTGAGTCGTCAATTATTTTGAACGTGTGCAGGTAAGCTTTTTTTATGCCGAGGCAGTTATTGTTGCTATAATTTCTGATACTATTGGAATGTTAAGTTTTAATCTCTGTTTTATACTTGGAAAAAATGATCTGCTTTTAGGAGCTTTTTGTGAGCTCTCCCACTGTTTTTGCCATTTTTCCTGAGTTGCTCTCTTCAGTTCGGAGGCTAATGATGGTACAGGTTCTTTATTGTATACTATGGGTAGATCACTGTCTTGGGGTGCTTCTTTGGCAAGGAAGTCTGCTAGCTCATTTCCTTTTATCCCTACATGCACTTTTATCCATCCAAAGTCTATCAACCAGCTTTCTTCTGTTAGTTGGCAGACTTTGTTCCTTAATTCTTCTATGATAGGCTAGTATGTTAGTGTGCAGTGCAAACACTGCAATGAGATGATAATCTCATCCCCCACAGTTCGTTGTTGTTGTTTTCAAATGCTAGGCTTTGGCAATGAAGCCATTAGCTCTCTTACTCTCCAATATTTCTGTGTAGTGGATCCGGCAGGTAGGGCTTCACAGGTTAAAAGATGTTCTTCAGTCATTTCCTCTTCTTTGTCGCACAGAGGACAATTTGGACTTGTATAAATTCCTATTCTGTGTAAGTGGCCAAATAATCATGTTCCGTAAGTAATCTAAAATTTGCAACTGCAGCTTTACGTGGGATTTCTGGAATACTTTCTGGGTTTTAATTAAAATGTTCCATTTTCTATCTTTGGCTTTGTTAGATATTGATTGGTTTCGTTTGTTTTTATATTTGTTTTTGATTAATCTTTTTATAGATGTAAAGGGTAAGTTTTTACTTTTGTTCTGAATTAAATTTGCACCTTTTTTGGCAAGAAAATCAGCTGATTCATTTCCAGCAATTCCACAATGTGCAGGTATCCACTGTAACTGTATCCCCCACAGTTTTGTTGTTCTATAACTTTAAATCAGCATCAAGACATTTACAATTGTGGAGAATGTTCATTGTTGTTTGCTGTTTTATAAATTATGAACAGTCACAACTGATCAAAGGAAGTACAGCATCAAATTTAAAAGAATTGCGAGTTTGTATAATGCAATAATAATCTTGTCACTAACAGACAGCATGAAGATGTATAGTTACAGACCGTGCGTATTGCCATCACATTTCATGAATAGCAATCAGTCATATCTGTTTAAAGAAAATTCAGGGCCAAATCTACATGAATTGCTAATCTGGATAGGTGAAGCAATAACAATAACTGTGATATGATTAATAAAATTTGGAATATGCTCACAGATTAGATATATGCTGTGTTAAAAAAAGAAGTAATATTTAACATTCATAATATTTGTACATTAAACTTGAAGTTGTACTGACGTGTTTGCTTCATTATTCAGTTACATGTGATTTATACTTTCTTCACAATTTAAGTTCCTTTTGCATAAGTAATTTTTAATGAATCTGGACTGAGTATAGTAATGCGAGTTTGAAGGAATTTAGTAACATTGACATCAAAATTAACTGAAAAACTATTTGCAGTCAGTTTTTAATACTCCATCACTTAAATTTTTATAAATTTGATTCGGGAACTATGGCTTCCATTTTCAACCTCAAAGGACCTTGTAAAGTAGCCAGTTCCCTTATTTAATAATAATTAGACTAATGTGTAATAAGCAGGACAAGAAATTTCCAAGCATTAAAGCTGGGATGACAGGAAATTAGGTTGAACTGTTACTGGACTTTGTGCATGGAAGTTGCTCCATCACCAGTGTTTGCAAACACCTTTGATGAGACCATGTTTTACCTGCCAACATGTTGTTTACTCCTGTCACTGTTGTTTACGTTCCTTTAAGTGAAGGCAACTGCTTAAAAATTTGTATGCCCAGTAATGAGGTTATCCAACTTGGTATTAATAATGCATATTGATATGTATGTTGAAATAAATTTATTTTATCTTATACATAAACTTGGCTGTTTTAAAGGCAATAATAGGCAAATTCTCTTCAATACAGGATGAACATGGGCAGAGCATGTTACACTTTGCAGCCAACCGTTCACAAGGGCGCAATGCACTGTTCCAGCTCCTACAAGAATCTGATATTAATGTTGGATATAGAGATGAGCTATATCGCACTGCTAGGGATGTAGCCATCCAGTCCAATCTTCCAGAAAATATTCAAGAGATAGATAAATGGGTTTTATATCTTGGTGCCAGAGGTAAGTCAACTTACTGTGGGTATACAGACATCAACATTGACAACCTTTTATTATACATGTCATCATATACATATATACAGGTTGTCCCAAAATTACACTGACAAACTTTGGGAGCTGATAGATAACATTTTGAACACTTTTTGTTAAGCAAAGCTTTTTGCTGTGGTGCTTCATTTAAGCGCTAGATGAGTTAATGTCAAAGCAAATGTTGGAATGCATACCCATTGCATCGGTATACCATATTCTGCGGTACTGTCGAAAAGACACTGGCCATTTCTCCTTGGATAGCCAAGCAGAAGGTCAAGGATGGCCACGTTCTGTATGTGAAGATGTGTTGCGGTGAATTGAGAAACCATTTTGCCTTGAAAAGTTCCACACAATGAGGCCTGAAGACTACCCTCTGTCACAGAGGATAGTCACAGTCAGTGGTGTATGGAAAAAATTGAAAACAATGTACTGTTTGCATCCCATGTCATGTTCACAGATGAAGCAATTTTCACACGTGAGCAGTTATTTAACTGTTGGAATTCACATGTTTGGGCCTTCAAAAATCCCCATGCTACATTTCAGAGGTCACATCAATTGAGGTTTAGTGTTAATGTGTGTGCCGGTATTATTACTTTTTAATAGGCCATACATTTTGCTGACCCAACTCAATGGTTACAACTACTTGTTATTTCTGCAACAAGTTTTGCCTGATCTAATGGAAACCATTCCCCTTCATATCAGACAGGAATGAATTAATTAATTGTAGTGTTAATAGCCTGCTTTTGCTACATGTGGCACCACAGGCGGTGACACTGATGATACATGAAATGAAGATGGGAGCACTGGTGGAATGAGGTGGTGGGGGAAACCAAACATTCCAGAAGAAACCTGCCCCAGCGCCATATAGTCCACCACAAATCTTACATGCAGTTGCCTGGGATCAAATCCGAGCCACCTTGGTGAGGGTCAAGCAGTCTAACCGCTGCGGCCTATGTAATATCAGACAGGACATGTGGTTTCAACATGATGGGGCGCCAGCTCGCTTTGGTGCTGAAGCAAGTTGTCATCTTATGGCTTCATACAGCAATCACTCAACAGGCAGAATATGGCATGCCAATGCACTCGCAAAGGGTATGCGTTCCACATTTACTTTGACATTAACTCATCTAGCACTTAAAACAATTACTGCAGCAAACAACTTTCCTTAACAAAAGGTGTTTAAAATGATGTTACCTATCAGCTCCTAAAATTTGTCAGTCTAATTTTGGGACATCCTGTATAGTTCAGTGATTATGGTTATAGTTCTGCATTGTGGTGTAGTGGGCCAGAGCACTGTACTTTGGTCCCCTGCTACGGAATGCACTCAGGTTTGATCCTACCACTGGAGTTTGCAGTTTTTAAGTCTCGGGTATAGGACCTGTGCCCACTTAGCATCGTGAGGAAATTGAAGAGCTATGCTATGTCTAGAAAGCCAACTTTCTGGCTGGGGTTGCCATGATGCTGATCACATGTCCTCCCCATATCAGCTGGATGATCGCCCACCTCTGCCTTGCATATGTGGCCATAAGGCCACAATGGACTGGCAGGTTCCAGCTCCCTTGGACGCTGTTACACCATGAGTTATGTTACATTATGACTACAGTTATATTTACTGGACCTGAACCAGCACTGAACCGGCTCTGGTTAACAGAGGACATGAGAAATTCTGGAACTCATCTGTAGATTTCAGGCACTCCAAATTATATACAAACTGTGCAGATCTGGATTGTGAAAATTGAGAAGGAAGCTTTCTTGAGCAATTAACCCTTTTACAGGCACTGTCTCCTTAGAGGACAATTCTACAACAAATGGGAGTTGGACAACAAATGAGTTCTGCAGATGAAGTCAACAGGCAGATGCACATCTATTATGTGGTGCCCACCCCTTGCTCATCAAACAACCCTTATTTTTGGCAATACTAAACTTAGAGGAGCTTTTAATCATCCAGTCCAAAGTATGAGTCAGTTCATTATGAATATCAGACTTCTGGATGGATAATAAAATTGATGATGAGCAATTGATTTGCCAAGGTTATTACAGCGCAGGGCCCTATCAAGCTGAATGACTTAGATTACACAAATAAACATATCTGTAAAAGAATCTCCCCTTAACTTAAGAAGTTGATGTTAATACTTCCTTCTTCTTTATAAAATCGATTTCAAAAGCATATCTCTTCCATCGTCAGTTACTTTCAAACTCTGTTGTAACTGTAATTGTTGTTACTGGAAGTAACTGACGATGGAAGCGATATGCTTTTGAAATCGATTTTATAAAGAAGAAGGAAGTATTAACATCAACTTCTTAAGTAAAGTGGAAATTCTTTTACAAATATTTTTATTTGTGTAATATTTGTTGCTTTACTGTGACTAGCTTCATTTTCTGTGTAAATGACTGAGGTTATACATTATTCAAAAGTGCTGCAAACTAGCAATAAGATCATGAAGATAGTCTTTCAAATATAGGAACTAAATTCTATTATTGAATTTTGAAAACATCCACAGAAGAACATAACACACTAAACGTTTTGGTGAGATTGTCCTACTATATTTAGAGATGTTTTCAAATCCTTGCTTGTAAACTCATTTCTATTGCAATTGATATCAGATCTAAATGTTTGATGCTTGTAAATTTCACTTCCATCTGCTGAGGGTCAACTCCCTAAAAGCTACTGTCGACATTAACAGAGGATGTGAAATAGTTTGTAAAACATTTACTAGGTACACACAACCAGTAAGTGCCACTTAAAATGAAGTTATTAATCTGTGCATCACAGTCCAAGTCTCTTAATAATACCGTAACAGAGTGTATAGGGATCTAATAAATTTGAGTTCACATTTTGGCTGAAGTTTCAAGGATAACAAGATACTGTTTCTGAAAGGACAGGACATCAGGAGAACAACAATGAGCCTAGTTATAGATTTTCTAATTTACTTGGTGTTCCAAATCAAGATAACTACATTAAACTATGCGTGATTGGAGGAATTTAGTAACAGTGACATCAAAATTAATTGAAAAAACTATTTGTAGTTGGTTTTTAACACTTTATCACTTACATTTTTATATTATTGAGGAACTAGTTTCGGAAGCCATTGCATCCATTTTCAACCTTGGTCCAACTATTGTCTGTTGTTATCATCTGTTCTCTTCTCTCTGGCACTGGAACTATGAACTTCTTTGTCAAATTATCTACTGGTGGGATTTCAAAGTTCATTATTCAGTCCTTATTTTTCCATATGAATATGTTTTCCTACATCAATTTGTTTTGGTTTATCACTCCTTTTAGAAATTTTGAATTTGGGTGAATATCATGGTTTTTATTCCAAAAATGAAATGCTACTGCTGACTTATCTTATTGTTTCAATTTTATGTTTCTAAAGTGCTGTTTGACTCTAGTTTTTAGGTTTCTTTTATTTTGCCCTATGGAGCATTTTTCACAAATCTCTCAACTTATTTGGTATATTCCAGATCTGTTAATTGGTGGACATTCATCTTTTGTTATTGAATTTAACAATCTGAATACCGAGTATTTATTTGTAGCCGCCAAGATGATATTTTGTTCCTTGAAGATCTTTTTGAGTTTATTGAATTCACGTACTCAAGAACATTTAATAAATTAAAAAAGATATTTAGGGAACAAAATATAATCTTGGCAGCTACAAATAGATGCTCAGTATTAAAATTGTTAAATTCAAAAACAAAAGATGAAAGCAACAGATGAAAAGACGACAATAACAGACGATAGTTGGAATGAGGTTGAAAATAGATGCAACAGCTACTAGTCCCTCAATAATATAAAAATGTGAGTGAAGAAGTGCTACAACTGATTACAAATAGTTCTTTTCAATTACATTAAACTATAAAAATATAATTTGTAACATAAAACTTCACTTTTCTTAAAAGAAAATGATGAAATTTTTTTATTAATTGATGAGGATCACGATTTCGTGAATACTCATTCACATCATCAGCTCACAAACTCATTGTCAACATCACAATCACTAGAGGTCACTATGTTTTTGCCAGTACTACCAAAATCTGAAAATGAAATAAACTTAAAAACAGAATCCACTGCCAGTATTTCAAAATTCATTACATTATGTTTATTTTTTAAAATAAATATTTTTTCCAAACCATTAAATCTATCGGACCATTTAACTGTTTTAAAAGGATTTATTTAATGGTTAAACATAATGTAATGAATTTTGAAATAGAAGCAGTGGATTCTGTTTTTAAGTTTATTTCATTTTCAGATTTTGGTAGTACTGGCAAAAACATAGTGACCTCTAGTGATTGTGACGTTGACAATGAGGTTGAGCTGATGATGTGAATGAATATTCACGAAACCACGATCCTCATCAATTAATAAGAACATTTTCATCTTTTTATTTTTAAGATAAGTGAAGTTTTATGTTACAGATTATTATATTTGTATAGTATTTGTTGCTCCACTGTAACTAGCTTCATATTTCACGTATACATTAAACTAGTTGCAGTTGTCTGTCAATAGAGCTCTTGCTCAAGTTCTTCTTGGAAAGCAAGCCAGGTGAAAAGACGATTAGAAATTGACGTTTCGGAAGTGTGCATCTCTCCCATCATCAGAATATTTATTAACTGTTATAACCACAAATGAATCACTAGATATAACACAAATATAAACAAAGACAAAACACTATCAATATTTGCATTACGGAACAAAAGACTGTATAGTAAATTTCAGTAAATTAAATATTCAGGTCAGGAGATAGCGTGAGTATAGAAAATTAATTGGGTCAAAAAATGTAACTACTTAACTTGATTATCAAGCTGTATTGATTTCTGCTTCTTAAGTCGACGGATTTCCATTTTTAAGGCTGGTTTCCAAGAGGAGCTGAACTGAAATCCAGTATCACGATTAAGCATGCTCCTCACGAAGGAAATGGCCAATGCCTCCTTAATTCTCTGCTCCCAGTTTCTGTTGCATATTGCCAAGATGATTGACTCCCGAAAATTGGCTCTATGGTCGTTATCAAAACAATGCTCTGCCAGTCCAGACTTCTCAGGTTGCATTAAACGATTGCATTTGTTTAATTGGTTGGAGCATTTGTTTAATGCTCTGAGAGGAGCACACTTAATCATGATGCTGGATTTCAGTTCAGCTCCTCTTGGAAACCGCCCTTAAAAATGGAAATCCGTCGACTTAAGAAGCGCAGATCTATACAGCTCAATAATCAAGTTAAGTAGTTACGTATCTTTGACCCAATTAATTTTCTATACTCATGCCATCTCCTGACCTGGCATTTAATTTACTGAAAACAGTCTTTTGTTCAGTAATGTAGATTTTGATAATGTTTTGTCTTTGTTTATATTTGTGTTATATCCAGTGATTCATTTGTGGTTACAACATTTAATAAATGTCCTGATGATGGAAGAGATGCACACTCCCAAAACGTCGATTTCTAATCGTCTTTTCACCTGGCTTGCTGCCCGAGAACAACTTGAGCATATTCGTCGCCAGGAAAGCTTCAGGTCTTATTTTAATAGAGATCTTGACTGATATGTGTTGGTGTGTTAAGTCCATAAAGTATCAAAGACCACAAAGAGTGCAAGGAGAGTGAGCTTGCTGAAAGCCTCTCTACATACTGTAACACTATCTCAGTAACTTCCAGGGACAAACTCTGGTTCGAGAGACTTTCCTTGCTGACACTAAAGATCATCCAATGATTTGCTTTACTTTGTTTCTAATAAAATTTCTTTATATCTCTATAATATTTCAACATTTAAATCTTTATCCATTACAGCCCAATATTCTTATCTTTTTAAACCCCACACCTCACCAAGTTGCTTACTCTTTGCAATATAAACAAAACTGGTAGATTATTTAATGATTTCAGGGGAGACCAATAAACTGATGGAGTTTCTGCTGGAAGGTTATGACCATATTGTGGATGTTGAGGATGAAGAGGATAACCATATTTTGGATGTTGTTGCAAAAAGACAATTGCATGACACATTGGGGTTCCTACAGCAGATTCCATTATTTGAGGCAAGTGTTAACCAACAGTTTAGAGAACAGTTGCAATTTATATAAAAACATTTGGGAAAATGTGAATTAAAATATGTGTATTTAAGCAGCAAGTACAAAGGGTTACTTAAAAAAAAAATTAAAAAAACTATGTCCTTCAATGCTAAGTCATATCTGACGATGAATGGAATGGGTGAAAATATGCTCAAATGAGCCCAGGGTCCATAGAGCTTAGAGTTAACCGACATTCGTCTTTCAGGATAAGTGAAAACCCCGGAAAAGACCTTATCCAGGTAACTCATCCTGACTGAGATTCGAACTCAGGACCTCTTGAACATGAGGCAGAGACACTACCATCTACACTACCGAGGCGGGTAAGTACAAAGGGTTACTTATGCCATAATGACAGATAACATTTTAATATTTATCTCAGATGGTTTTATATGATATAAACTGCATTCCAAACCACATCAGGGGATGAACATTCTGCAACTTTAAATGCTGAGGGTATCTTCAAGCACATCTCTTATCTGAACTAGCAAGGAGTATAAGGTAAATCTTTCACAAATGGCATGGGCTTTATTTTGTCATTTCCATCCATTAGTAACTGTTACATGAAGCTTATTTATAACGATTTAGGTTTCAAATATACCACCGTTTTTAACTTGTTCAAAATACTGCAGAACCTTTCTAATAGGCTCAATATTCAATTTGGAAATTATTCTCCATTTAAGTTTTATAATGGCTTGTCAGAAATATTAGCACCTTAAATATCTTATATAGGTAACAAAATGCAATATATTAAGAGACATACAGATTAAAATGTTACAAATTAAATATATTTTTTTTTTTTTCTTTTTCTTTCTTTCTTTCTTTTTTTTTTTTTTTTAATTTACTTCCTCCAACGTTAAGTCACATTGGACGATGAATGGAATGGGTGAAATGATGCTCAAATGAGCCAAGGGCCCATAGAGCCTAGAGTTACCTGACATTCGTCCTTCAGGATAAGGGAAAACTCTGGAAAAAGCCTTATCCAGGTAACTCCCCTGACTGGGATTTAAATTTGGTACTTCTTGAACGTGAGGCAGACACGCTACCATGTACGCTACCGAGGCAGGCATTTAGAAAGCATTTTAAATATGGTAGGTACTTGTGACTTCAATTCTTTTCCCTTCTTCCTTTATACCTTTAAAATTTTTTAAAAGTTATTTCCAAACATTTAGCAACTGGTAAACCTTGTACTAAAGGTAAACCTACTTTCTAAAAAAAATTTTTTTTTAATTATCTTTTATTTTTTATTCTGTGGGCATGTAAATTCCCATTCTTTGAGTTCTTGTACTATCTTTAGTTTGAGATATGAATTCATAACTGCCATTGTATTATACTTGTTAACCTGACAATTGCTATCCCTCTACATGTAAGTCCTTCAGACTAATCATTAAATAGGAATATGATTTCTTCCAAGGATGTGCATCAAGTATGTACAAAGTTACTCTAATTCTTCAGTTGAATAGCAAAATCTAAGATACTTGAAAAATGATGTTTATGTAAAATGACAATAATATACTACCTCTGTCCCAAAATAATAGTCATATTTCATTAGAAAAATACAGAAAGGAGGCTGGCCCCACAGCTCAGTCGGTAAAGCACCTGCCTGCTGTGCTAGGGGTCCCGGGTTTGATTCCCGGCAGTGGGGGTGGGGATTTTTCTCCGACCAAGATAATTCCTCATCTTCCCCAGAGTCTGGAAGTATGTATGAGAGTGAAAATGTGTGCATGATCTAATGATTAAAACCCAACGAATACGAGTTAACACCTTCGATATGTTCCAAAAGAGAATGGCCGCCGATAGGACCACTGGAGTTAAAGGCTATAAATATATGGAACAAGTAAAAAAAAAAAAAAAAAATACAGAAAGGAATAATCTTATAACACTAATAAACCACAAAAAGCCAATGCTATTGACAGTACTCACAGCTGCACCTGGTCCCTAAATACTTTGTAAGGCACCACAAGCAAATATGACAATTTTGGAATCACACTGTAGAACTAAAGGTAAATACTCCTGGCGTTGCATATTCTGTTTCCCTAGTGAGGTAGTTTATAACAGTTCTTTTCATGAACCTTGATGCATTCAACCATAACTTGTTGCAGGGTCGTAAAATATTGTTCACTCTCAGCAGGAAGGTCGTTGGGTTTTTGAATAGCAGTAACAAGCTGATCTACTGTGGATTTTGCGTCTTGATATTGGAGAGGTTGATTGGCATGGAAGAAGCCGCAATCAAGGATATTCATATCCGGGCTATTTGGAGGCTGACTGTACAATTGTATGGTTAGACCAGTAATAGAAGTGGCACTTTTGAACTCAGGATCAAAAGGATAAGTGTGTAGTTTTACATTATCTTGTTGTATGTAGATGGCTTATGATGCTGTCTATGACGTCCATCTTGACTTGATAGCAGGAAGAACTTTCTCGATGAGCATTTTTCTGTATTCATCCTGTGTAACAGATTGGTTAGGTTTTGTAATCAGTGTCCCTTAGGTCTATTTTTGCTACAGCATTTTGCTGGTTCCTGATCAATGAACAGAAAACATCCCAACTTTACCATCAAAGTACTGATATTGTATTGAATCAAGACTGGGATGTGCCACTGCTGCTAGAAACATTGCCTTCATATTCAAATGTTTATTCTGACAAGTTCAATTTGGATTGAGTTCTTCTGCAGCTAGGTAAATATATTCCTTTTTCTGCAGCCATGTGAAAACATTTTTCATCAATATGAATTTGACTGAACATGTCCTATGTATCAAAATTGCTGATCCAGCATTGACAAACAAAACTGCAAACACTTCTGTTCTCCTGTTAAGTTCAGTGTTGATTTTGCATCCAAGACTACTAAACCAGTTTATATGCTCTGTGTCAGATCAAACATCACTGATCAGTGCTTGAATTGCTGTTACATTCTGCTTCTTGATAGTAAAAGCTTGTTGATGGAATGTGACTATTATTTTGGGACAGAGGAAGTAACATCTTTGCATATTTAACATAAAGACAAGAAAAAGACAATCAACATGCAAAGGGAAAGAAAGTGACAAAATGATATAAAATCAGAAAAAAAATACACTTAAATACAAAATGACATAAAAAGGTCTAATGAATATGCATTTTTATAATCTATGACTTGTGATGAAGATTAATTATGTGCAAGTTAGAAATGCCTATGATGCAACAATTAAAACATGACATTCCAATGTGTAAGGACTATGATACAATGAAGCACAAAATTAATATAATTTTGAGTCGAACTAATACTCAATGCTCCACTTATGCTAGTATTTATCTAGAACGCGTTTCGTTAGGATCTTCCTAACATCATCAGCTGTTGTCGACTAATGGATGTTGGTTTGGTGAACTTCTTGAAGGTGATAGGTGTGTCTCTGTATCTTGATGAACTTGAAGCTGGGTTTCTTCAAAAGTAGTATCAAAATAGAATAATTTTCTTTCGTATTTCTTTATGAAAATTTTTTCCACGTGGTTAATGTAGCTGGACCTTGGACACTTTTTAATAAGTGGATTTCTTGTTCTATATCATGATTCTCCTTCCAAAAATGGTATGCTACCGCCAATTTACCTATTTCTTTGTTCCTGATGTTTCTAAAATGCTCTTTAAGCCTAATGTTCAAATTCCTTTTAGTTTTTCCAATGTAAAAGTTGTCACAGCCTTTGCAGTTTATCCGGTACACACCTGATTTTTTGTCTGTAAGTATCTCCTTTGTATAATGTGATTTCAAAAGGTGTTGTACACTAAATTTGTTCTGTGGGGCCAAAGTAATATTGTGCTCTTTGAAAACTTTTTGGAAAAGGTGTATAACTCTGGGATATGTAAATTTTTTGTAGGAAGTTTTATTGCTTATTGGGGAAAGAGTAGTTACTTGTTTGCATCTTTGTTGTCTTTTGAATTTATCAATTTTCTTTTTTTATCAATTCAGCACTGAATCCATTGTATTCTGCAATGTGAATTATATTATTGTACTCTTTGATATATTCCAACTTGTTTAACGGTACATTAACCAGCCTGTAAGTTAAACTGTTGATAACAGCATGTATGTACGTCTTTATTCACCATAAGAATTTTTTTTACAAATTCATGGCTTCGTCAATTTTAAACAAGAAGTATAGATATTGAATACTGGTTTAAACATTAACATGAATACAAATAATATATATCCAGAGGCAACATTACAATAATAAGAATTATGTCAGATATACAAAGTTACAGATTAACATATAAATTCATAATTCCACCAGGTTTTAGAGGCTAATTCACATATGTAGAAAGTTACAGATAAAAATTATTCAGAGAATGTATATACAATAATTTATATTAATGATGTGTACTGTCTTAAACTAGTTTCTAAAGTAATCAAAAAACTCCTGCACATTGTAGAAGGTTTGCTAAATTAAAAAGTTTTTAACTTCTTTCCTAAACTTAGTTTGACTGCTATTGTGGATTCTATTTGTGATTTCATTATACATGTGTATGCCCTTATGCAATATGGAATTTACCTTTTTTTGTTGTTCTGGCAGTCTGTATTTGTATTTTATTACTATTTCTGGTGTTATGTGTATGAACAGTGTTGTTTACACTAAATAAGTGAATATTGTCCCTTATAAAACACACAGTTTCTAAAATATACAGACTTGGTAGTGTCAGAATGTGATTTTGCCTAAAGTATGGTTTACATGGCGCTGTTCTATGCAGATTTAGCATTAGTCTAAGTATTTTCTTTTGCATTATAAATAACTCGCTTATTTCACTATTGGATCGGATTGCACATAGATTAGATTGATTTGCATTCAGTAGGTTCACTTGAAGCCAGAAAAGGCTGTGAATATTGAACATGTCTAGAGGTATAAAGTTTAATAGCATATATATGTACAAAAGTTAACATAAGACACATATTATAGTACACAGGCAATATGAACAACAATATGGAAAACAAAGCCGAGATAATTATATATATGATACAAAATGAAACACTTTTTAAACCAGCTTTCACTTGGCTTATGCCAGTACGTCTCAACCTTTTTGCAATGGATACCATTCTTGTTATTTATTAAATACATATAGATTAAAAATAAACTTTCAGCTTGCATCAAATATTTATAAGTAATGATTTGTCATTGGAATAGTTAGATACTACTTATAGAGCTACAGAAGCATTATCAGGATAATTTGTCATTCAGATAATCTTGTACAGAATAAAATGATTTTGAGCAAAGGTACTCTCTAACAGCTTTTTCAAAAGCACCGAAATTATCAACTTTTTCTTTAAGAACATTAGGAAGTGCGCCAAATATTTTGATAGTTTCATAATACACACCTTTCTGAAAGCAAGAAAATTTAGCACTGGGATAATGGATATTATACTTTTGTCTAGTGTTTATTTTGTGAATTACATTATTTGTTGCAAATAAGGCACGATTGCATACAAAGATTTTTTTTTTTTTTTTTTTTACATGCTTGTATTGTCTAACAAAGTGCATTCTAGGTAAATACTAGCAATAAATGGAGCACTGAGTACTAGTTCAACTCAAAATTATATTAAAACATGACAAGTTTCAGAAACCAGGATCTGTTTATCACCAATTACATTATGTTATATAACCATTAACACTAAAGAAGATCCATAAAAACACTAAAATTTCATTCAGTTGTTTTTCAAAACTTTCTGAGCAAATAAATCCTTTGTAGGAATGTACAGTTGTACAATGTAAACAGTACAACATTTGCATGCCTAAGTCTCACACCAAACTTAGTATTTTTTACCTGACAGCACTTCTAATGACCCCCCCCCCCACTTATTCTGTAACTGTTTATTCCTCTTTCCACCATACACACTCTTATCAACATATTTTTGCATTCATTTCTTTTCACATTTGGAAATCTCTAAGCAAAAATGTTTAACTTGTAGGAGCGGCGTGAGCAACTTCACAATGCAATAAGGAAAGGAAATATTGAAGAGGTGAAAAATTTACTACGACCAGATGATGAGAAACAGAATATCATGGCTATTGCCAAGAATCAGTATAGTCGCTGCTGCCTGCATATAGCAGTTTTAAGTCAAGATGAGGAAATAGTAGAGTATATAGTCTCAAACTTTCCAGAGACTCTACGTGTTGGAGATAATGTAAGTAAATAAATCATTTGAAATTGCAAAAGTCAACTTTTAAATCTAAAATAATGCTTTTATTACCTACACTGAAAACTTACAACTGCAACTGCAACTATGGTTCTTTTTTAAGCAGAAAAAAGTGATCATATTAAAAAGAGCATTGTATATGCAAATCAATTGAATATTTTCTGTGCTAAGGATCTTATTTATAAGTATATCATTTAAAACTTTTAAAATGGTAAGACAGAGAGTTATTGAAAACTCAATGTAAATCCAGAAAGGAATTCAAAATATTAAATTCCTGAAGTTTCAACCTTTCTCCTGTAGAACTGGTTTCGGCTAGATACATGAAAATTAATTGTTCTTTCACACTAGCCGTGTGTAGGATGCACTATTAAAGGGTAGAGCCAGACTGAAAAATTCAATGCCATAGCCGGGATTTAAACCACGGATCTTCTGGTCTCTGTCCAACCGCTGTAAACCATTGAGCAACTGTGGCCAACGTGCCAACATGACATTAAATTCTCCAACTGACTCGTGTTTTTCCCGGTAAACCACTAGGAGATCTAGTAGCTCAAGGGTTTAGAGCGGCTGGACAGAGACCAGAAGATCCGTGGTTCAAATCCTGTCTATGGCATTGAATTATTCAGTCTGGCTCTACCCTTTCATAGATACATGAAAGTTTAAAACTTGTTCTAAAATTGAAAATATTACACTAATTGCTCTTACACATATACAGGGTCACTGGAAAAGGTTGCAGCAATTTCACAAAACCATATCCCACTGTAATTGAGATAAATTAATAATTTAATACACACTAACTGGGAACTCATCGAGTTGTTTTATATGTGATTATCTTCGTGTTATCTTCACAGATGATGCTACATTCCATGTCAGATTATCAAAGGACATGTTTGTTTAGACATGCTAGAACAGTACGTTTTACTGCAAGTAGACCAAATGGAAGACAAAAATAACTAGCATTACAAAAAATAAGTTTCCCTACCAGTTAGAGACGCTCTGCATGCAAGATTTCCTGATCGGTAGGTTGGCAGCACCAGTCCTATTCAATGGCCATCTCAAAAATGAAATGAAATGTGTGGTGTTTAACGCCCGATTTTACTACATACGGCACCGCAGGCGGTGACACTGATGGTACATGAGATGAATATGGAGCACCGGTGGAATGAGATGGCGGGGGAAACCGGAGGTCCCGGAGAAAACCCACCCCAGCGTTGTGTTGTCCACCACATATCTCACTTTGCGGTCGCCTGGGATTGAACCCGGGCCGCCTTGGTGAGAGCCAAGCGGTCTAACCACTGAGCCACGGCGTGGCCTTGGCCGTCTCAAACCTAACTTCACATCCCTATATTCTTATTATTGGCATACATTAAAAAAAAAAAAAAAAAAAAAAAAAAAAACACTGTGTACAGAAATCCAATCAGAGATCTGCAAAATTTGTTACAGGATCACCAATGTAGTTGCAACAATCACGCAAACTGATTTGGTTAAATTTGTTCTTTAGAAATCTTTTTAGCTGTTCTTATGAACTTTTTTTTTTCTTTTTGCTGAATACTAAACCCTTTTAACATAGCAGTTTTCTCATTTCCTTGTATAACATAATGTATTAGGATCCACAAGAAAACTATCTGTCTAGTTATCATATCTGTGTAAGTTCATTGTAAACCTAGTTTGAAAAGTAGTTAAAGCTGTAAGAAAATATGATAAAGACTGTAATGTAGATATGATTTATGTTACTTGGTAAAGTAATGTATTCTATTTTTTATAGTTGGAGAGGACGCCTCTGCATTATGCGATGGGAACAGAGAAAGTCGAATTGCTGAGCAATATTTTGATAAAGGGAGGAGCTAAGAGAGTACTAAAGGATTTAGTAAGTTTAATCTGAATATAAAACAATTTCAGTACAATACAAAGCTTTAAACATGTTTTCTTTGAAGATGTTCAAGATTTTGCTTCACTGAAGAAGAAATAGAACATTCCTTTCCGAAAGAATCACTTAGCAAGACCTCTTCATTGGTCAATAGTTTGTTTAATGTACTTATTTTTATTTATAAAAGTTACTGTTACCAACTTTCTATAAGCTCACTGTCTGTTTCAAAACATAATTTTTAAACAAAAAACTGACTTTGCTCAATTTCTTCTTGGGCAGCATGTCAGGCGATTAGAAATCGACATTTTGGGAGTGTGCATCTCTCCCATCATCAGGATATTTATTAAATGTTACAACCACAAATGAATCAGTGGATATAACACAAATATAAACAAAGACAAAACACTATCAAAATTTGCATTACTGAACAAAAGACTGTTTTCAGTAAATTAAATGCCAGGTCAGGAGATGGTGTGAGTATAGAAAATTAATTGGGTCAAAGAAACGTAACTACTTAATAAATATTAAAAGCAGAAGTATTATTAACAGTGAAGTATTCTTCATATTTGAGTTTGATTTATGAGTCACTATGTTTACACTCAAACTTCACTTACTTGTTGTTGTATAATTGAAACGTTTTCAGGATCATTCGATCTCATCCTCAGCTGTTTGGTGACTAAATGAACCTTCCTCTTCTTCCACTAATACGGAGCTCCAATCACTCTGCCATCTGGTGTTAGGGGCACTAAGTTTTAATACTTCATTTAATGCCGGGATTTCAAAATTTATAACTTTATCACGGTTTTTGTTTATGAATATTTTTTCCCAAATATCCAATTCTATGGGTGTACTTAAAGATTTTAACAGTTTAATGTTGTGGCCAATGTTGTGGTTTTCTGTCCAAAAATTTATCAGCTTAATTGTGAAACCTGTGAAAAAAAGCTACATAGGAAAAACTAAGAGAAACTTGTTAACCAGGCAAAAAGAACACCAGAGGAACATTAAGTTGAAGAAAACAGAAAAATCTGCAGTTTCACACCATTTTTGGACAGAAAACCACAACATTGGCCACAACATTAAACTGTTAAAATCTCTAAGTACACCCATAGAATTGGATATTTGGGACAAAATATTCATAAACAAAAACCGTGATAAAGTTATAAATGTTGAAATCCCGGTATTAAATGAAGTATTAAAACTTAGTGCCCCTAACACCAGATGGCAGAGTGATCGGAGCTCCGTAGTAGAGGAAGAAGAGGAAGGTTCATTTAGTCATCAAACAGCTGAGGATGAGATCGAATGATCTTGAAAACGTTTCAATTATACAACAACAAGTAAGTGAAGTTTGAGTGTAAATATAGTGACTCATAAATCAAACTCAAATAGTAACTACTTAAATTGATTATCAAGTTGTATTGATCTGTGCTTCTTAATTTTAGTTAAATGATGGAAATTATTCATTTCTCCACACTAGCCATATATAGGCTAAGGTTTTTGATAGATAGAGTCAACATTAAAAATTCAATGCCATGGCCGGGATTTGAACCACGGATCTCCTGGTTTCCGTCCAGTCGCTCTTAACCTTTGAGCTACCATGGCTAACTTCTTAAGTTGACGGATTTCCATTTTTAAGGCCAGTTTCCAAGAGTAGCTAAACAGAAATCCAGCATCACAATTAAGCGTGCTCCTCTCGGAGGAAATGGCCAAAGCCTTCTTAACCCTCCGCTCCCAGTACCTGTTGCATATTGCCAAGATGGCCGTCTCCCGAAAATTGGCTCTATAGTCGTTATCAAAACAATGCTCTGCTAGCCCAGACTTCTCAGGATGCATTAAACGAATGCTACAACCAATTAAACAAATGCAATCGTTTGATGCAACCTGAGAAGTTTGGGCAGGCAGAGCATTGTTTTGATAACGACTATACAGCCAA
The DNA here is from genome assembly GCA_030765055.1 of Mantis religiosa. NCBI lineage: Eukaryota > Metazoa > Arthropoda > Insecta > Mantodea > Mantidae > Mantis > Mantis religiosa. Next base: position 98,989,040 of record CM060958.1, read on the forward strand.
CTTTCAGGAGAAGGCCATCTTGGCAAAATGCAACAGGTACTGGGAGCAGAGAATTAAGGAGGCTTTGACCATTTCCTCCAAGAGGAGCACACTTAATCATGATGCTGGATTTCAGTTCAGTTCCTCTTGGAAACCGGCATTAAAAATGGAAATCTGTCGACTTAAGAAGCAAAGATCAATACAGCTTGATAATCAAGTTAAGTATCGGGTTGTCTCATAAACTCGTTCGTTTCTTGTTACATGTTTACGACTTAGAACTCCTGAGAACACTGCATGCCCCCATTACTTTTACGTCAAAGAAGTTGCCTAACATTATGGGGTTTGTTTACAAATACAATAACTGAAAAGAATGCTATGAACACAAACCACAGCGACCTCACGGCCAAAGGTAAATAGGTCAACTTATGTAAGAATTGGTAACCAAACTTCAGTACCAGTTTGTGTATGCAACAGTGTAGAGTTGTAACTTGTGAATGTTAATATGGAAGGCAAGAAGGAACATTTTCGACATTTAATGCTGTTTTATTACCGTAAAGGTTAAACATCCTCACAAACTCAACGGAAAATTTGTGCTGTTTATGGAGAAGATGCAGTGACGAATCGGGCATGTCAAAAATGGTTTACTCAATTTCGAGCTGGGAACTTCTCTGGGAAAGACAAACCTCGTTCTGGACGACCTGTGGTTACGGATGAGGAAAGGATAAAGGACATGATTACGAACAACCCCAGAATAACAACTCGGGAGGTAGGTCAGGAGCTAAACTTATCTCATGCAACTGTAGCCAGGCACCTAAAGAAACTTGGTTACGTAAATCTTCAGGATGTATGGGTTCCACATGAACTGAGTGAACAAAATTTAGTTCAGCGCGTTTCCATCTGTGACGCATTGATAAGACGCAATGAAACTGCTCCTTTTCTGAAACAGCTGGTTACAAGAGACGAAAAGTGGATTGTGTACAACATCCGAAAGAGAAAGTCATGGCGTAAGAAAGGGGAACCACCACTCTCAATTCCTAAACCAGGGCTTCATCCTGAGAAGATTATGCTGTGCATTTGGTGGGACTGGAAAGGAATTATTTATTACGATTTCTTCCTCCTGGGGAGACCATCAATAACAGAAATACCGTTGCCCTAGAAGAGAAAAGGCCAGAGTTAGCATCTAACGGTGGAGTCATCTTTCATCAAGATAATGCCAAACCACACACTTCTATGGTAACTCGTCAGAAATTACGGGATTTCGACTGGGGTGTGTTACCTCACCCGATTCTCCAGACATTGCCCCATCCGACTATCATTTATTACGATCCCTGCAAAACTTCCTTAATGGCAAACGCCTTACTTCCATGGAGGATTGCAGACTCGCCGTAGAAGAGTTCGTCAACCAGAAAACTGCAAGATTTTGGAAAAATGGTATTGATAAGCTTCCTGAGAAATAGAGATATGTTATTGATAATAATGGTGCATACTGCACAAAATAAAGTTTGTTTTGAAAATTTCATTGCCTCGTTTACTTTCGATGACCTTGCGTATGTAAACAGGTTACCCCTACATAATTAGGCAACTTCATTGCCGTAGTCGTGATGCGGGCATACAGTGCAGGCGTTCTTTGTCGTAAACACGTAACAAGAATCGAACGAATTTATGAGACAAACCAATAGTTACGTTTCTTTGATCCAATTAATTTTCTATACTCACGCCATCTCCTGACCTGGCAGTTAATTTACTGAAAACAGTCTTTTGTTCAGTAAAGTGAATTTTGATAGTGTTTATTCTTTGTTTATTTTTGTGTTTATCCAATGTTTCATTTGTGGTTATAACATTTAATAAAATATCCTGATGATGAGAGAGATGCACACTCCCAAAACATTGATATCTAATCGTCTTTTCACCTGGCTTGCTTCCCGAGAACAGCTTGAGCATATCGACATTTAACTGAAATTTAACTTGAGCATATTCGTAGCCAGGAAAGCTTCAGGTCTTATTTCAACAGTCTCTTCGTTAAGCTTTCCAGTTGCCAAATAAACTTCACAGAAATTTTGCTGATGGATAATCTCATCCTGTGTGTTTATTAAGGTTCTTACAGAATGAAGATTCTTTAGCTGTATCACAAATGAAAAGTCTATTATTCATCCATAACTTACAAATATATTAACCTTGTTACAGAAAGGTCGTCAGCCAAGCTACTACTTTATGAACAAAACAGACATTCTAAGACTACAGGAAGATGAAGAAGCTCTTAAAATGTAAAGCACATTATCTGAGAACACCGTGGTTAAATAATTAAATATAAACCGTTTGTATGCAAGTTGTAATAGCAGAACTATGTAACAGAGAATGTAATATTAATTTGTTACTAATTAAAGTGTTTATCTTTATGATTGTCAATATGTTTTTCTTCCCTGATTTTGCCTGAGTTACCTAAGCAACGTCATAAGTAAAGTATGCACTTTTAGCCAATTTTTATAGAGATTTCAAATTTTATAAGATACATCATGATGTTATATTCACATGTACTTCTCTATCCAATATTGTTTATTTCTTTGCAGCTTTCAGGAAAATGGACAATAGATAATCTGTTCATAATAAAGACTATAATAGACAAATACCTTGGGAAGAAGAGAGAAAGTGTATATATGTTCTTTGCGGATTTTGAGAAAGCTTTTGATACAAATAGAAAAGCTTTAGTTTGGAAATTGAGGATGAAAGGCGTAAGTGGAAAATATATAAAAGAAGTAGAGAAAGTCTATGAAGGGGCGGAATTTTGCATAAGGTCGGAAAAAAATATAATTACGGAAATGACAGAACAAAAGATAGGCCTAAGACAAGGATGCAAAATGAGTCCAATTTTATTTAACTTATTTATATATGAGACAATAGACAAGGTTAAAGAAGGAAATCAGAACTGTTTGGTAATAGCAAACAAAGAAATTCCTGTACTGCTATATGCAGATGACTTAATGGTAGGATCTATAACGGTAGTAGGATTGCAGAAAGCAATAAATGAAATCCAGAAATTCTGTGAAGAGTGGGGAATAAAAATAAACATAAATAAGTTGAAAGTTATGGTCTTCAAGAAGGGAGTTAAACTAAAATAAAATGAAAAGTGGATACTAAATGGCAAAAGGGTAGAAGTAGTCAATGAATTTGAATACTTAGGAGTAAGGTTGAATAACAATGCAAAGTGGGGAGCACACAGGAGAAAAATTGAAGCAAAAGGAAGGGTGGCAATGAATGGAATAAGAATATGCAAATATAAACTGGAAATGACAACCAGGTGGTTAGAAAGAATGTATGAAACACTAGTTGAATCCAAAATGTTGTATGCAGTGAGATCTGGGGGGGGGGGGGGGGCACAGAGGTAAACTAAATGGTGGACCAAAACTACAGGTTTTGTAAAGAGCTACTAGGCTTACCAAGATCAGCACCTTGGGAAGTAGCTTTAGCAGAATTAGGAAAGAGATAGCAAAAAGATTAGTGAACTCAAATAGTTGATGGGCAGAGATAGGAGGAATTATGGAAAAAATAGGAATGGGAGATATATGGAGATTAGAGGAAAGGAATACAAGCGATGTGGGTAAATTGGTAAAATGCAGAATAGAAGATATAGAAGGACAGGAAATATGGGAAAGTCTAGAAAATATGAAATCATTACAATTTTACAAGCAAATAAAACTAAATTGGGGAAGAGAAGCATATGTAGATTACTGCAATAGGCAAGAGAGAGAGAAGGGTTAGCTTGGATGAGAACAGGAACAATATTTCTAAGAGGGATAAGAGGTAGGGAAAAGGGAATTTGTCAATTGTTTGGGGGAAAAGAAATCATAGAACACTATGTAACAGAATGTGAGGAGGTTGCAATGTGGAGAAAAGAGATATGGGAGGAAAAATGGGAGAAAGTAGAGACGAGGATAGAAGCTATAAAAATGTTAATGGGCAGGGAGGAAAAGAAGGTAGGTATTGGCAAGTTTTTCCAGAAAGTAAAAGAAAAATGGGCAAGAAATGTAAAGAATATAAAAAAGGAAGATGAGGGAGGGGGCGACGAGAATGGGGCTAATTAAGTATCAAGGAGGCATGGAGGTTAAGAGCTACCTGGCAGAGCAGAAGACCGGGGTGTCATGTAAGCCAAGGTAGCAACAAGGTAAACACAAATAAATGTAGCCTAAAGTTCTAAATTGTAAAATTTTGGAATATGCACAGTAAAAATCTAAATCTAAAATCTGCAGCTTTCACAAATAATTTTTATATTTTATTTTTCTATCTATTCTAAGTTAATCATTTCAAAGTGTACAGAATATGGTTACAGGTAAAAGCTAGTACTTATCAGGGTCAGCTGATAAATTCTGGGCCTCAGTAAAAAAACATAAAGATTAAAAAAACTTTTTTTCACCTTATTTCTCAACAAAATCTCCAGAAAGGCTTAATACATTCGTCATATCAGTCTTTCAGACTAATCAATAAATACGAATATGATTTCTTCCAAGAACGGGAGTCAAGTATGTACAGAGTTACTCTTATTCCTCAGATGAATAGTAATAACAATTGAAATACTTACCTGAATAGAGATGGGGGTTCTCCAAGTATACCCGTATTGATAACAGCAACACTTGCTAATTTGGACACTCATTGTCTGAGTCACTTAAATTATTTTTGCTTCAAACTTGTTGCTTCTATTCACTTTCTTCTTCTTTTGAGATATGCAACTCTGAGTAAGAAGAATCACCACTGAATTAATTGAAATTGACCTTATTTCACTACATGTTAATGTTTCTTTCAATAAAAGTTTCTCCTATAAAAAAAGTCAAACTTGTAGCTGGGAATTCCCCTTAACATATTTTCACTATGTTACATTAAAGTAAACATTTGGTTATTTTCTGCCTCGTCCTACATTTCTTGCACAATAGTCCTGATCATTCCTGTATCATCTTTCATCTTAGAAGACTAATAAAGACAATGATTGGAAGTACCAATCAGTATTCATTTTCTAAACGCAAAGGAATAATTTACTTTGGTGCAACCTACAACTGTCCTCCTTGCTCCTTACAATATTCAAAATTTTCACTTAAAAGGGCTTTATATACAATAATACATCTTTAATGGAAATTAATAACTTTTTCACACTAGCCGTATATAGGCTAAGGTTTTTGATAGTCAACATGAAAAATTCAATGCCACGGCCGGGTTTGGAACCACAGATCTCCTGGTTTCCATCCAGTCACTCTTACCAATTGAGCTACCATGGCCAACTTGCCATCATGACATTAAATTCTCCATTTGACATATATTTCCCCGGTAAACTACTAGGGGCTCTCACATTCGAGATACACCATTTGTGGCAACTTATCGTAATGATCGTGTGAAGAAATGATTAATTTCCATCAATTAAAATGTTAAGTTAATTGATGAAGCCTGGTACTCAGTACTTACAATAGTAAGTTGTAAGGAACAGTGTATCTCGAATGCGAGAGCCCCTAGTGGTTTACCGGGAAAATATATGAGTCAAATGGAGAATTTAATGTCATAATGGCAAGTTGGCCATGGTAGCTCAATGGATAAGAGCGACTGGACAGAAACTGGGAGATCCGTGGTTCAAACCTGGCCGTGGCATTGAATTTTTCATGTTGACTATCTAAAACATCTTTACTTGTTTTAGGATGAGATAAAAGCATCATGATAATGGTGCGTAGTCTCTTGACTACCATCTATCTCTAACAATATCATGTTATAGAATAAAAATAAGTATTCCAGAAAGTGGAGTGCCATTGTTATTAAAATTAGGCAAATGAGTCAATCTTGTATACACTTTTCTCCACTTAGAAGTTTTAATGACAACCTACCACATATTTTTCTCTACCACAGGAAAGTTTCATAGGCCAGTAAAATATCAGTTGCACCTTAAGATCCCAGAGATGTTTAAGATTCCTTGTGAATGCAGAAGGTTGTATGTTCGTCAAACGGGATGCAGACACATCAGACTCCAACCAGAGAAATCAGGTGTAGCTCAACATTGTACAGTCACAAAATTATTTTTAATGACACCTCGGTTCTGGAATATTTGGATAAGTATTTTGGGAGAAACTTTCTTTTGTGTGACGCAAGAATATTTTTTAAGTCCAAAGGTGCACGTATACACATGCGCAAGCAGACGAACAGCCGGTTCTGGCATTGTAGCCAACATCATAAAGATATGTAAAACTTGTAGCCAACCTCTGCAAAAATTCCCCAGACATAGGTGACACAGTCTGTGTGCAAAGGAACGTGGTTTGAGCAGGCTAAGTTATCGCCCGGTCAAATACTCATGCACTGCTTTGCACATAAACAATCCTACGATACGACGATAATGGAGTGCTCCATAGGAAATACATGTATGAGCTCATGGACTATACCTTGTTTCACGTAAGCTTGCCCAGTATCTCTTAACGGTCACGTGACCTAATCACCTCTCATTGGTTGCTGTTGTGGTAATGACTGTCGTGCGGTAAAAATTAGTTCATTATTTAACATGGTGATATATCATTATATGTTGGAAGAGAATTGTCAAATTTATATTTTCGTAACTGTTTTAATTAAATATATTACGCAACAGAGTTTATTTATCTGAAATGCATGTTAATTCTTAAACGAAGAGGAGTTTCCTTTGCTCTCAAGCACATGGCACGACAGCACGTGATTTAGCGGTAGTGGTGACATTTGTTTATGACTTTTATCACTGACCTTGTTTTGAACTGGATTAGTCATGCATCGCCATTCGAGAGTTCGGGAGCTAAATTATTTTATTGATCGTTTATTGCGCATGTATTATATGTATAATGGCAGAGTCTACCGCCAGTTTTTCGTTTAAGTATCGCAAGGATAATTATTTACAAACAGGCGAAAAAAGAATTGTGTTGCATGTGTTTAATGCACTCACAGAGAAGAATCCGTCTTTGTCAGTGAGAGAAGTCGAACAGCTGTGCTATGAAGTTACAGGTGTGAGTGTTAGATCCGTAGGAACATCGCAACATGAAATTGAGGAAACCGGAAAACTTACCACTCCAGGCAAAAGCAGGAATAAACAAAAGTGCGTGCTTGGAGAAAATACGTGAAAAGTGTTGTGCGTCGTCATGTGTGTAGTTTTTCTTTAGAAACGAACTCCCTAACATAAGTAACATTTCGTCTGCTGTAAATGAGGATGCAGATTTACCAAATTTCAGCAGATTGCTTATACAGCTGGGATTTGTGAATGAAAAAAGAGGCAAGAAAAATGTGCTAAAAGACAGAGGCGATATTGCTGGATGGCGAAGACGCTATTTAAGGACAACCACACTGCACCGAGATACAAATCGCTAAATATACACGAAGAACACACGAAAAGTAAAGTATGGTGTGACACGACTTTTAAGACTGAAAGACAAGCATTTTTGGAAGGTATGTGTGCTGGTTCAAAAAATCCCAGTGGAAAAGGCCAAATGCCTTTCATTATAAACTCTTTCAGTTTCATTGCTCAGCCATTCTGTTTCAATTTGCTCAGTTCATTATAAACTTGTATTTTTGCATGCCTTCATATCCTTATTTGTATGATTTTATTTATCTTCCCGGCAATTATTACATTTACTGCACGTTTAAATATGACGGGAAGGCACCGCCTATGGCGTATGACGCGAAAGCATTAGCCAATTAGGGCGAGGGGGAGGGTTGTTGAACGCGGAGTGATACATTTCAGCCGGGCAAGGTTATATGAAACAGAGAATAGTTCGGCTACTGCCGCAGTGTGCATGATGTCAAATGACACCAAGTATACTGCAAGGGGGGAAATTGGCGGTCCCGGCCACTTCATTCAAATCAACGAATGCAAAATAAGACAATGCACGTTACATCGTTGGCGTGTCATAGAGGGCAACTGGATCTTGGGAATGATTGGCGTGGGAACGAATGAGATGCGGATGACGATATGCCCCAACAATAGGAGGGATGCAAATATGCTCTACAGTCTAATTGCAGCGCCCATGATGAAACTTGATCTGTAGATCAACAGCTAACCAAATGAGTCACCAAGATTAACAGAAAGCAACAGCAGTGCATACAGACATAATGCAACAAAACACATTAGTAAAAAGAGGCGTGCTAGAAGTTACATAAACTTATGATACAATTCTAAGATCCATAAAACTTTTAAATCATTGGTTTGTAGCCCTCATTTATGCAATGCTCCGCTAAGCCAGATCTTTCAGGATACGTCAGTATGAAATAGCTTTCATGTTCTTCGCAGCGAACTTCAATTGTTCTGCCTGTTTGACCTATGTATGTTCTATGAGTGCTAACACCAGCATAACTCCCCCCAGGGGCCTACTACGGTAGGTACGGGCATTGGCGATCCCGGGGTCCCGAGCCAATCATCCCCATCGTCACCCTCTCACCCCATTTTGTTTGTGCCACGTTGGTCACCGTTAGTTTTAAGCTTCTTCCTCTTCTAGGTTTATTGTTCTATTTTAGCTTTAGCTGTATAGGTTTATAAACTCCTGCCTCACCACCAGGGATCTTTCTTCTGTCTCCGTGGTTCCTGTCCCACGGTTCCAGCGCGGCTTCCGACTTGCGTGCTCTCCGGAGGTCTCAGGCGTGAAGGTTGTAGTGGACTCCCTACTGACCCTGTGTGTGACCTTAGGTGCGGAGCCCGTCCACACCGTCATGTACACCCACGTAGTCTCCATGAGGCCCGGCTGGTTTTAATGGTCCGAAGGCCGTGAGTCATTGGGCCAGTATTACCAGCCGGACGTGTTACCGCTGACGGGAGCCCCGGTGTAATCAACCACAAGCCCCCTGAATCCATGCATGCGTCTGTTGACTGCTGCATGGCCTAAAGTGGGGGGCCACAGGCGGTTATTCCTGTGGTAGGGGCCTAAAGCCGGGGTGTCACGTGGTGAACGGTTCTCACATTTGGGCAACAGTAGTTGGACGGTAGCTCTTCTGAAGTACAATTGAGATCGGTCGTGGGAGGGGTCTCCCATGACGGCGCAGACCGTGAAGGTTTGGTGTCTTTTTCTTTCACCCCCGGATGGCAGGCTGACGCCGACGGTTCCGGAAGGGGGTCCTCTAACAATGGCTCCTCCGCGCAAACCTTCCCCATTTGATTGTTTTTTGGTCGTGACCCTGAGTTGTGAAAACAAGACAATGCGAGACATTAGTCCATTTTATATCCAACGCGAGCTTGATCGGATATGTGGCGTTTTAAAATCTGCAACTCGGTTAAGAGACGGTACCCTTTTGGTGGAAACAAAGACCGAGGATCAGTCCAGAAAGCTCCTGAAGGCTTGCTTGTTGGGTTCCTACCCCATCCGGGTAGCCCCACATAAGACGTTAAATACATGCAGAGGGGTCGTGTCAACCTCCAGTTTGGACGGCCTCTCTAACGAGGAGATAGTCTCTAATTTGACTGATCAGAATGTGTGCGAGGCGTACCGTCTACTTGGTAAACGTGATGGACAGTCTGTTCCGTTGCGGACAGTCTTCCTCACTTTCAAAGGTACCACATTGCCGGACGCTATCTATTGTGGGTATGAACGTGCTGCAGTGCGACCGTATGTCCCAAACCCCATGCGCTGTTTTCGGTGTCAGCGGTTTGGGCATACTCAGGCCCGCTGTACCTTTGACGCTGTATGCGACCGTTGCGGTTTACCTCCCCATGGTGATGCTACATGTACTCGTGACCCGGTCTGCGTCAATTGCGGTGGTACGCATCCCTCCAGCTCCCGGCAGTGTCCGCAGTTTCTTGATGAGAAGGCCATTCAGGAACTGCGCGTCAAAGAACGTCTGTCCTTTCTAGAGGCCAAAAGACGGTTTGAGCAACTGAAACCCGCTGCCAGCTTAGGTTACGCATCCGCAGTTCGTCGCTCTCCTACGCAGTCTGTTGCCACACGGACCCTCAATGTTTCGGATGCGTCAACCCAATGCGACTTGCTGGAGACTGCCAATCCTTTTAAGGCGTTGGCACCAACAGCCTCATCTAGCTCCTCTACTGCCCCAGCTGCAGTTTCACGATCCGTGTCGGTAAGCACTACTCCCGGTACTTCTACGGGTTGCCGCTCCCGTAGTCGCATTCGAGGAACCGGCAGGGCTTCTGTTCAGTCGGCTTCCCGATCCCCTTCTCGAAGGGACTCTTCTGACTCCCGCACATCTGAGGAGTCGCCCATGGAGCGACCGTTTGTCGGTCCCAAGTGCGCCAAAGTGCGAAAAAAGGAGAAACGACGTCCGACCACCTGAACCCGCATTCCTCGCGCTCTTGCTATCTTGAATTTTCTCCCTAAAACCGCCGCTCCCCCTTAGTCCTTTTCCATGGCTCTTTTAACGTGGAACATTCGTGGTGTGCGCTCACATAGGGCAGAGCTCCAGCTCTTGTTGCGGTCCTACAACCCCATAGCGGTTTGTTTACAAGAGACCAAACTTCGCCCTCAGGATGCTTTTGATTTGCGTCATTATATTCCGGTACGCTTCGACCTTGTGCCGGAAGTGGGCTCTCCTGCTCATGGTGGTGTCATGATCCTTACACGTGCTGATGTTTTTGGTCAACCTCTACCACTTAACACTACTTTGCAAGCTGTTGCTCTTCGGCTCAGTCTTCCAGGTTTATCGTTTACCTTATGCACAGTTTACCTCCCCCCTTCAGACTCCGTCCTTCCTGCGGACCTCTCTCAACTAGCTTCGCAGCTCCCCACACCCTTTCTTCTTTTGGGGGATTTTAATGCCCATCATCCGTGTTGGGGCTCTCCTAGGGCGTGTGCAAGGGGAACCCTACTTGCTGACTTCTTTGACCAGTTTCCTCTCCTTGTTTTAAACACTGGTGAACCCACCTTCTTTTCCGATTCCACCGGTACTCCCTCCCACCTCGATCTTTCTCTCTGCTCCACACAGCTTGCTCATTGTTTCCAATGGCATGTAGTATCTGACACTCATTCCAGTGATCACTGCCCATGTGTGCTAACGTTGCTCTCCCACAACGTTCCCCGCTCGCGTGCAGCCTCATGGCAACTCTCCAAGGCTAACTGGGTGCTCTTTTCCGAAGCTGCCACATTCAAAGATTCCGAATTTACTACTATCGACCTTCTGGTCGACCATTTCACTTCAGTTGTTGTCTCCGCTGCCGAGCAATCTATTCCGAAATCCTCCACGGAGCCTCGGCGTTTGCCTGTCCCGTGGTGGACTCTTGAGTGCCGCGATGCCCTTCGCGCACGCCGGAAAGCTCTTAGGGTATTTAAACAACACCCCACCGTCGAGAACTTGGTAGCTTATAAACAGCTGCGCGCACGAGCCCGACGTGTTTTTAGGGCTAGCAAAAGAGCGTCCTGGACTTCCTTCGTTGCCTCTTTCTCGCACGCCACCCCTTCTTCTGTGGTTTGGGAGAAACTCCGTCGTGTTGCCGGTAAACGGCCACCCTTGTCCATTCCTGGACTTCAGGATGGACCTCTCACTGTTGTAGATGCGGTAGATGTTGCTAACTGCCTGGGTAGCACTTTTGCTGCCGCCTCCAGCTCTGCTAACTACGTTTCGATGTTTCGGGTCCTCAAATCTCAGATTGAGGCCCAGGAATTATCTTTCCGCTCAGCTAACCTTGAGTGCTACAACGCCGAATTTAGCTTACGGGAGCTGGACTCGGCGTTATGCTCCTCTCGCTCTACCGCTCCTGGGCCTGATGGTGTTCACGTGGCTATGCTTCAACACCTCTCCCTTGCTAGTAAAGACTATCTACTGCGTATGTACAACCGCATCTGGCGTGACGGAGTTTTCCCTACAGCTTGGCGCGAGGCAACTATCATTCCGGTCCCAAAACCGGGTAAGGACCGCCGTTTGCCCTCCAGTTACCGGCCCATTTCCCTCACCAGTACAGTGTGTAAGGTGATGGAGCGCATGATTACTGGGCGCTTACGTTGGTGGCTTGAGTCGGAGAACCTTCTGTGCAACATCCAATGCGGATTTCGCCGTTACCGTTCCAGCACTGATCACCTGATTTCTCTCTCGACTCATATCATGAACGCCTACCTGCGCCGCTGCCAAACTGTGGCCGTCTTTTTTGACCTTACGAAAGCCTATGACACCTGTTGGCGGACTGGCATACTACGCACCATACATCAGTGGGGTCTTCGTGGTCGACTTCCCATTTTCCTCCGGGAATTCATGAAGGAGCGGTTCTTTCGTGTTCGGGTGGGGTGTAATTTATCCCGCGTTTTCCATCAGGAAAACGGTGTACCCCAGGGATCGGTCCTCAGCGTTCTCCTCTTCGCCATCGCCATCAATCCTATCACTGAGTGTATTCCCGCTGGAATATCCTCTTCTTTATTTGTGGATGACTTCGCCGTATATTGTAGCTCTCGGCGGACGAGTATCTTGGAGCGTCGGCTCCAGGTCTGTTTAGATCGCCTTTACACTTGGAGCCTCCACAACGGCTTCCATTTTTCCACCGAGAAGACCGTGTGCGTGAACTTTTGGCGCCGTAAGGCGTTTGATTCACCCTCACTCCACCTCGGTCCCCATACGCTTCCTTTTGCAGAGGAAGCTAAATTTTTAGGATTGGTGTTCGATAGGAAGCTTAGCTGGGATTCTCATATCGCTTCCCTGAAAGGTCGCTGTGCCCGGTCCCTCAATATCTTACGTGTCCTAACAGGTACATCCTGGGGAGCTGATCGGACCGTGCTCTTACAGCTTTATCGGTCCCTGGTGCGATCAAAGCTTGACTATGGGAGTGTGGTATATTCGTCGGCACGGCCTTCCATTTTGAGTCGTTTGGATCCTGTGCACAATCGGGGGATACGTCTAGCTACTGGTGCTTTTCCAACCAGCCCCATCCCCAGTCTGTACGCTGAAGCAGCTGAACCCCCCCTGTGCTATAGGCGAGATACTCTTTTATGCACCTACGCATGCCGTCTATCCTCTCTACCCACGCACCCAACGTACAAGCCTTTCTTTGACTCGTCTCTTGATCGCCAGTACGTTGTCAGCCCCCTTGCATTACTTCCGCCCGGTGTTCGCTTTCGCCTGCTTGTTCGGGCCCTGGACGCCACACTGCCGCCAGTATTACCTCGGAGGGAATCTATTTTTCCTCCTTGGTCGCGGTATGACTCCTTATTCCACCTTGGGTTGACGTCCATGCCCAGGTCTGCGTTTCCGACCACTGGCATCCAATCCGCATTTTTAGAACTTCAACAGCATTTTAAGAACTACAGTTTTATTTTTACGGACGGCTCTAAAACCGACCGAGGTGTTGGTTGTGCCTTCGTAGCTGCTGCGGAGAGTTTTACGTTTCGTCTTCCCGGACAGTGCTCGATTTTTACCGCTGAACTTTTTAGTATCTATCAAGCCCTACTTTTTATCAGCCAGCAGCACTCTAACCACTTTGCCATCTGTAGCGATTCTCTGAGTGCTCTACAGAGCATTCGTTCGCTGTACCCCAGCCATCCCCTAGTACAGCGAATACAGGATCGGCTGCATTCGCTCGCTAATTCAGGGTTCCACGTGTCGTTCGTTTGGGTTCCCGGACACGTAGGCATTCCGGGCAACGAGGCTGCTGATGCCGCCGCGAAGTCTGCTATTTTATCCCCCACAGTTTTTAGCAATTCTGTTCCTTTCGAGGATCTTAGTGCTTCCCTTCGCCGAGCCATCAACACTCGCTGGCATGATGACTGGTCCGCGCTCGTTGGGAACAAACTCCGGGAGGTTAAACCTCTTCCGCTTCCCTGGGCCACATCTTCACGTTCTTCTCGCAGGGAAGAAGTTATTTTAGCTAGACTTCGCATCGGGCACTGCCGTTTTAGCCATCAACACTTGTTACGCCAGGACTCAGCACCTCATTGTGCTCACTGCGGTGAGCCTTTGACGGTAGAGCACTTTTTAGTGGAGTGCCGATTTTACTCAACGTTGCGCTCCTCCTTGGGTTTGGCATCCAACCTCAGCGCAATGTTGAGGGATGATATTGCTGCTGTGGAGGGCCTCTTCGACTTTTTACAGCGCAGCGGAATGCTTCGTTCCATATGATTTCAACATCCCTCGCCGTGCCTCATTTTAGATTCATCTCGGCACTCCTATTTTAGCTATTTTAACAGTTTGAGCATCTTTTATGTTTATTGTGTTTTTGGACCTTTTAGTGGATTTTATTGGTTTTAGCGTTTACATTTCAGTTGGGCTTTACCTAGTCTGAGCTCGGGCGCTAATGACCTAAGCTGTTGTGCGCCCCTAAGCCCCACTACTACTACTACTACTACTACTACTACTACTACTACCAGCATAACTGCCAAAGCCTCGCGATATTGGGATCGTGCCATTAGAGAGGCTGTGGCTATAAGAACTGAGCCCAATAATATAAATAGAAATGGCGGAATGCAAGAGGATAGCATGTGGACCTCTTTGCTTCGTGTCTATCTCACTGCCCCAGATCTTCAACAACACAGCAGTTTTGTTATGAGTCCGTTTCCAGCCTGGACCTATCAGTAACGCCCTCCAGCCATTGGCTGCTCCAACCATGCCAATCACCGGGCTCCAGCCCGCGCACTGGCTAGAAATCGTCACCACCCATCCCTGAGATTTTAGTATTTATAGGAGACAAATCACACCTTTCTGCACATTGTCCTGATGACGGGAGCCATGTTGGCCCTTGAAAGCTTGGCAGCTATACCTTGTTTCACGTAAGCTTGCCCAGTATCTCTTAACGGTCACGTGACCTAATCACCTCTCATTGGTTGCTGTTGTGGTAATGACTGTCGTGCGGTAAAAATTAGTTCGTTATTTAACATGGTGATATATCATTATATGTTGGAAGAGAATTGTCAAATTTATATTTTCGTAACTGTTTTAATTAAATATATTACGCAACAGAGTTTATTTATCTGAAATGCATGTTAATTTTTAAACGAAGAGGAGTTTCCTTTGCTCTCAAGCACATGGCACGATACCACGTGATTTAGCGGTAGTGGTGACATTTGTTTATGACTTTTATCACTGAGCTTGTTTTGAACTGGATTAGTCATGCATCGCCATTCGAGAGTTCGGGAGCTAAATTATTTTATTGATCGTTTATTGCGCATGTATTATATGTATAATGGCAGAGTCTACCGCCAGTTTTTCGTTTAAGTATCGCATGTGTTTAATGCACTCACAGAGAAGAATCCATCTTTGTCAGTGAGAGAAGTCGAACAGCTGTGCTATGAAGTTACAGGTGTGAGTGTTAGATCCGTAGGAACATCGCGACATGAAATTGAGGAAACCGGAAAACTTACCACTCCAGGCAAAAGCAGGAATAAACAAAAGTGCGTGCTCGGAGAAAATACGTGAAAAGTGTTGTGCGTCGTCATGTGTGTAGTTTTTCTTTAGAAACGAACTCCCTAACATAAGTAACATTTCGTCTGCTGTAAATGAGGATGCAGATTTACCAAATTTCAGCAGATTGCTTATACAGCTGGGATTTGTGAATGAAAAAAGAGGCAAGAAAAATGTGCTAAAAGACAGAGGCGATATTGCTGTGTGGCGAAGACGCTATTTAAGGACAACCACACTGCACCGAGATACAAATCGCTAAATATACACGAAGAACACACGAAAAGTAAAGTATGGTGTGACACAACTTTTAAGACTGAAAGACAAGCATTTTTGGAAGGTATGTGTGCTGGTTTAAAAAATCCCAGTGGAAAAGGCCAAATGCCTTTCATTATAAACTCTTTCAGTTTCATTGCTCAGCCATTCTGTTTCAATTTGCTCAGTTCATTATAAACTTGTATTTTTGCATGCCTTCATATCCTTATTTGTATGATTTCATTTATCTTCCCGGCAATTATTACATTTACTGCACGTTTAAATATGACGGGAAGGCACCGCCTATGGCGTATGACGCGAAAGCATTAGCCAATTAGGGCGAGGGGGAGGGTTGTTGAATGCGGAGTGATACATTTCAGCCGGGCAAGGTTATATGAAACAGAGAATAGTTCATCGCCATTTACCTGGCTAGTAGCCAGAGAAAAGTTTTATGACTCTTGTCGCCAGGAAAGTTTTAAATCAATTCTAAGAATCTGTATGGAATACTTTTAACGTGCAAGAAACCCTTATAATTATATTGTGAATGGAGCCTCACACCATCCCTATACTGTGTTATATTTGTTGTGACTATCAGCCTTGTTGAGTTCACTGGGCAGTAACAATTATAGTTATACACAATAATTCTATGAAGGAACACCAAGTCCTTCGAAGTACAGCTTCTAGGAAAATGGAGAGGAGGATGGTAGCTAGAGGACAAATTAATGGAATGTAAAGTTCCTACTCTTTGCAAATGTCACAAGCTGTAGCTTCTTTTATTATCATGCTGTATGAAAGTGCAAGAGCTAAAGTGCTGAACATTTCTTTTATACAACAATTTCTGCAGCATTGAGAACAAGCTTGTCAATAACATTATTATTTATTTTATATTTAAAGCCTGTTCCCGTAAAGTGAAAATGGAAATGGACAGCAAAACATTTTGGTTCACAATACAACCAAAATGCATTTTGATAGAAATTGGGAAGTTGATTTTGCATACAAAGGCATTATACTATATTTTACAAACTTCCAATTTACAAACCAATTGTTGCAGGTTAGCCAACATCAAAATTTGAAGAGTAAACATTTTGTAAATACAAAACCATTGCTATCTTAGATTCCTCTGTTGAGACTCTCTCACTAATCATTTGGGCAGAGGTGGACGTTATTAACAAATTCTTCTGTTAATATATTTTAGGCCTATCGTCAGCATCACCTAACGGAGCAGCACAACTGGAGTTAGGAAGACATGCAACTAGGGTTAAAATTGTCTCAAGGGCGGGCGTGGCTCTGGGCAAATTGAATAGGTGACTCGGAAAATTGGCTAATATAAATTCACCAAATCATCGCAAAAACAGATTTTATACTGGAATAGTGTCTTTGAATTTCGATGGAGCTTTCCTCTGTATATGTATCTAAGAGTTCCTTAAAATTATCTTTATTTAAAGAGTCCTCGCTTTCATTATGTCCACAAAATATCATTTCTTGTTTACTTCCCCAATGTGATATTGCATGAAAAGCCTGTAAAGCTTAACGTTCTCACTGTATTTTACAATATATAAACATGAGCTTTCCCAAAGAGTATCTGCAATTTTATTAGTGGTTTCTTCCAGCTCCTTCAATCCAACACAATTATGCTTCTCATACCGAGTCTTAAATGTCCCGATGTATTTTGAAGATGTTCCGCTGCAACGCTTTTGTAAACATAACACTGATGTTGGCCTACCGACATTTACCACATTGCATTTGTCATCATTTTTCCGAAAAGAAAAGGGTGTTTGGAGAATGGAACACACCAAGTCGTGTGTAAATCCCTTAAATATGAAAAATTAAACACTTCACATATCACACAATGATCAACTATCATATAAAAAATGTTTTTACTCACGATGCAAACTGATAATAAACAGCAGCACATAACATGCAGCACTCGCTTCAAGTAGGTTACCACTTCTACCTATAAATTTCTTTTCAGATAAACGAAAAAGTAGGAAAAAGTCCTGTATTATATTGGCAACACGAGCTGGTGAAGAATATACGGCTTCTATGAATCGAGTCTGTAGCCATGGTAACCAGCAATGCATTCTGCCCCTCCAACCTCTCCTTATCCACCGCATGTGTTATGATCACCTCTGCCTTTTAATAACAAATCACTAGTTGGGAAGTAAGCCAGCTGCATTATCGACGCGTGGGCACCAAGAGAGCAGCTTCATTACATAATATAATTAAGAGAACTTTTACAAATGAAAATTAAATGCTAGACCATAAAACATAACCCTGTAAGTTAGTTAGAAACAAGTAGGTGACTTGGCAATTCAAACGCATCAAGGAAGAACCACACCTGCTCAAGGATAATAAAATATTTATAGAGTTGTTAACTTGGAGGAAAGCAATATAATTAAGGAATGTTTTCTTATGTAAATGAGAAGTATATGAGAAGAGTCTTGTATATGAGAAAAGTCTTGTACAGAAAAAGAAAGGGAATTGATGGAACAGATAGATATTTACACAGGGGAGGTATTGTTATAGGCTTTTGTAAAGAAACAGATACAGTGTGGGGGAGGGAAAAGTACATAAATGTGTGTAATAAGCAAGGGCGAGAAGGATTCGCTTGGGTGGGGACAGGAGTCAGAAATATGAAAAGTAATAGATATGATAAGGATAAAGGGAAATGCCCAATGTGTGAAGATGATGATACAGACTGGCATGGTACACTATATTGTAAACAAAGGTATGGAGAGAACAAATTTAGCAACAAAAGTGAAACAGTTTTAAGCAGGAGGAAGATGTATTACTAATCAGGAAAACGTCTGTAAAAGAAAATAATGTGAGAAGCATAGGTGATTATTTGGGTAAACTCAGAGAAATTGTTAAGAATGATTAAGAATAACCAACAATTACTGTTAGAAAAACTGGATTAAGGGATATGGGATATAAGAGAGCAGAGGGTCATCAATACATGGAAACATAATACACCTTTACACACTTTCCTTAAACACAGATATTTTATTGTCACCGTGGGGGGAAAGCTATCCACCAGAAAACCAATTAGAGGCGGAGTCCCCGAAGGTTCTGTCTTATCCCCTACGCCTTTTAGTGTATATGTAGCTGATCTTCTTACACAGCCGCACGTCAACATAGCAAAATATGCTGACAATGTGCTGCTCTATAACACAGATAGACACCCACGCAGAGCCTTCATCCCAATACAGCAACACCTAATCCTCATTCAAGATTGGTGCAGGCTTTGGCGATTGTCCATCAACCCAGAGAAAAGCCAAGCCATACTTTTCACCAAGCGCCGCTTTCCCCTAACCTACCCTCTTTTAATTATTCTGGCCGAAGGATAGAGTGGACAAATTCTCTCACCTATCTGGCTGTAAAGCTGGACAAGGGCCTAACTTTCACATCCAGGAGTTAGCATATCGGGCATGCGGGGCTTCAGCTTCGTTATACCCCATGATGCAATCAGGGATGCTGACACCCCTAAAGTTGCATCTTTTTCGAGCTTTGATTCTTTCCTTGCTTTATGTGTGCGAGATCTGGGGCATGGCCGCAGGATCCCAACTGCTGCAGCTTCAACGTTTGCAGAATAGATGTCTTAGGGCTATCTATTCTGTATACTGCTGCTTTCCCGTGAGATACCTTCATGAAACCTCATCTCTCCGGTATGTTGAAGATGTCATTAGATGCTGGACCACAAAATTCTATGTGAGTTTGCCTCAACATGAGAGCGCCCTGGTTAGGTCTCTTGGGAACTATCAACCAACAGAATGCCACTTCAAGCTCTACCTGCTTACCCGCATGGCATGCGGGCACAACCGGTAACAATAAAGTTGACATAACAACTTCAAAATTATACCTACCTGAGAATTAGACTGGCAATTATTCTAAATTTAACTCTTCCTAAATATTCTCACACCAGCGGTGCACACAGGTATTGCATCCGATTCGTTAACCGTTGAGGAGCTACGGCTACCTCCCATCTTTCATCCACCTAAACTAAACCCGCCCCCCTACAAAACCCCCACATATCCTGTCATTAAGTGGTTAAGTCCGTCTAGGACAGATACACCTATGACATACAACATGCTGACCCTCAATCAGCCGCCAACTGCCGTGAATACATGGAAAACCAGGGTTTGTGTGTACTGAGACTGTAATTTAAGGTAAGCAGGTGAGAAGGGTAAATTGGGTGGGAATTAGAAAGAAAGTTTGTTATTATGTGCTAAGAATGTTGTTTTCAAATGCTAGGTTTTGGCAATGAAGCCATTAGCTCTCTTGCTCTCCAATATTTCTGTGTAGAGGGTCCGACAGGTAGGGCTTCACAGGTTTAAAGATGTTCTTCAGTTATTTCCTCTTCTTTGTTGCACAGAGGACAATTTGGACTTGTATAAATTCCTATTCTGTTAAAGTGTTTGGCCAAATAATCATGTTCTGTAAGTCATCGAAAATTTGCTACTGCAGCTTTACGTTGGGATTTCTGGAATAATTTCTGGATTTTTAATTAAAATGTTCCATTTTTTATCTTTGGCTTTGTTAGATATTGATTGGTTTTGTTTGTTTCTATATTTGTTTTTGATTAATCTTTTTATGGATGTAAAGGGTAAGTTTTTACTTTTGTTCTGAATAAAATTTGCAAATTCTCAAATTCTCTTATGTGCTAATAAAGTTTTTACTTTTGTTCTGAATTAAATTTGCAAATTCTCAAATTCTCTTATGTGCTAAGAATGTTGTTAATGGTAATGCATAGAGTCCGGATTTGTAAGCACAATCAAATGGTGAAATAAGCAAGCAAACAAGCACAAAAAATAAGCAAATAAAAAATAAAAATTTAATATAAACGTATTGTTTGGTAGGAAAGTTATCTTGAGATTTTCTTGAGGGATGCTCCTGCGTTTTTTAATGAATAATTTTTATACTGTGAAAAGGAACTCTCAAGGTCGCATGACGTTACTAGAACATGTAAAAAGCACAACAGTTCTTTATGAATGAATTTCTCTTTGATATACGTTTCTGTAACAGAAAGTTTTGAAGAAATTTTATACAGTATTTCGTAACCAGGATTTTTCGTTAATACCAGAGTTTTTCAAAGGCAGTTTTAACAATACCGTGAGTCGCTGAAGACGTTACTGAAATTTCATCTATTAAAGAAAGTGAATGCTCCAAGGTATTATTTCGAGTTCCCAACTGTGTTATAATAGCAGGTATTTTGGAGAAGCGGTTATGGATGTACTCTATCTTATCTTGGATGCCAATATTAGCAAAACATTCCTGTACTGTGGCGATGTTGCTTGCATCTTCTGCATCTAAGGAGTAGAACAGTGTTTTATTTCATTGAAATGTTCTGCGTAGAATCACACAGCATTTAATCAAGAACCCGATCTAGTTAAAACTGGCTGAGGAGGTACAGATAAATTTGGAAGAACCATGAAATTGTTGAACTCTAATCAGCGAAAGTAAAGCGAGGGGTGCAGATTTTAAGTCCTGGGTGCAGGGCTGGTGCCCACTCAGCATCGTGAGGAAAGTGAGGAGCTTACGCTAGATAAGCGGCGCTGGTCACGAAAACCAACATTCTGGCTGAGATGCTGACCACATCTCCTCCCCGTATCGGTTGGATGATCGCCCACCTCTACCTTGCTTAAGTGGGCATGAGGCCGGCAGTAGGGTTGGTAGAGCTTGGTCCTCTTAGGGCTGTTGCGCCAGGGTTTATTTATTATTTTAATCGGTGACAGTACACTTTCTTTATGCTAGAGACAAGAAGATCCAAGTTTTTATATCGGCTCCTAACTCTTTAGGCGAGACAATGTAAACTGTCTAAAGATAAAATGATGGCTAGGAGTGAAAGTTTACTTTTAAATTAATATGATTTGGATAAAATAAGCTATTTTAATTAAAAAGCATAAAATAAGGAAGCAAAAACTGTATTTCAGCAAAAAAGCATTTAAAGTATTTTGCTTAGAAATCCGGGCTCTAGTAATGTATTAATAAATATAATTATGTATGAAAAAACATGAGAAATAAATATTCTGTTTTATTCTACTAATCATCATCTCTTTATTCATGGCATATATGAAGCTTTTCTGTTGTTCTTTAGTTAATTTCTATTGGTTTTTGCTGTTTTTGGAAGTTGCAACATGTTGCACATTTGTTGGAATTCCTTTTGATTTTATTTGACCCAGTTGTAACTAAAGGGATACCTAATAGTTGTTTCATGTCACACTCACCTTGAAAAATTTCTATGAATGGTAATATTTAAAAGATGGCGCCACATACTATCTCAGGATCTGGAACAATAGAGTTTAAACTTAAACAAGCCTTTCTTCTTTTCCATTTCAGGAAAGCCTCCTGTTAATGCTCGCATTACAATACATATATTTTAATTATTGTTCTCATTTCCATTTCCAGTTATTCTAAATCAACCTTTGTATTAAAAAACTGGATATTTGAAATTTTGCTTTAGGATTAAGGTAATAAAATGACACCAATTAATTTTAAATAAACATGTTATTTTCTCCTCTTCATCACTTTTACTAAGTTCCCATAGGGTTGCAGTTCAGACAGAAAAAAAAAAGACTACTAGAATAAATGACAGAACAGCACTTATCACACGTTTCAGCAATTAAAAATCACATTTATCCCGAACATGGGAACAACACTTTTGTCTTTATCAGTTCAACTTATATATAAATTTAATAACCAAATGTTTGTGGAACCTTGTTATAAATGTTCATGCTTTGATGCATTTTCTCTTGCTCTCTTCTTGCATTGGTAATTGTTTCTTTCACATCCTGTGGAAGAAGAAAAAACAAATAAGTAATTACAGAAAAGGAAAAGGAAATATTTGGGAAAGGATACAATATAACTTAAACCCAAAAGCTTCTATTGGCTTTATAGGAATTGATTAATGGGATAATATTATGCTAAACTGTTCTAAGGAGTTAAATTATTATAACTAGGGCTCACAAGTTGAAGTATCTTCCTTTTTCTGTGTTATCACAGACAGTGCAGAATGTAATATAAATTCATTTCTCTTAAAATGAACCAATACTGACTACTTTTATGTTGCATTTTTTTGGTTTTAATGACTAATGTCCTTTTTTTTAGGAAATGTTATATATATATATATATATATATTTCCTTAAGTTATTTTGCTTTTAAATGCATTTTTTACATAATACATAATAATACATAAGTATTGTTGAGGCTGCTTACCAAAATCTACTGTATTCTTATGGTCTCTTAGTGTCACTGGATACATGTTTACGCAGTTATCGTTATTGATGTAGATAAGGTGGTGCTTCCTCATGTTAAGAAAAACACTTGCTCTCACACGAAAAGGTGTGCGGGGATACTTCTTCTGGAGTAATCAGGGGGGAACTACTACTGTATCAGCTCGGGATATCATAAATAGATGAACTATCTGTGTAATTTCTTATTGAAACTACACAACAGGTTGAATACAATCTCTGTTCATTCACTTACATCTCGCCTCTGCAGCGTTCAATGGGTCCCGAGTTCAAATCTCAGTCAGGGTTTATCTGGATAAGGATTTCTTCTGGGATATGATGATAATATGTGTATAAGGGTGCTCAACTGCTGCGGTTATCAGCGCCCTTTAAAAATTTATTCATGGCAAAAGCCAGATATAAATGGTTCTAAAACTGTATACAAGTGTAAATAAACTTACAAAAAATACATGTACATAACAAAATACAAAAACAAAATAAAAAGAAATAAATCCAAACTGCATAAAATTCTCTTCACTAAATTCTAAAATCTAACCTATAAAAGAACCTAAAACCCTTCTCCACTACTTTGTTGTCATCCGCTAGCATTTCTGCAAAGCTGGTCGGCAGCTGCAGAGACGTCCTAAGGTGTGCTAGGCAAAAACATTCTAGCAGCACGTGTCAGACAGATATAGCTTCATTGCAAAACGGAGAGACTGGAGCAGGCTCCCTTCTAAACAGAAAACCATGCGTAAAAAAGCAATGTCCAATGCGTAACCGAACCAAACTCACCTCCTCACAACGAGATGAATGACAGGAGGTAACTCAGGGAATCGGAAGTTCTTTCACAGATTAAGTTTATTGATGCAGAGAGTGGACCACTCTTCCTGCCAGCAGGTGTGCACAGCTCTCAGCATTACAGTCCTAAAATCTTCTGATGTAAAAGATGGTACTCTAACCCTGGGCTTTAGGTAGCCGTCTTGGCTGCTGAATCAGCCATTTCATTCTCCTGCAAGCCTACGTGACAAGGGATCCATGAACACACCATGCTAACGCCAGAAGCATGTAAAACGTGGAGGGCATCCTGGATACGCTGCACAATAGGGTGGTAGTTGTACAGCTGCCGTAAGCTTTGAAGTGCACTGAGAGAAGGGATATTACCTTACCTTGAAAGATGAATGTTGGGTAGCTCTAAGCTCCATGGATGCTGAGCTTATTTGAGCATCATTTCATTCATCATCCAATATTCTTAACGTTGGAGGGTGTAAATTTAAATATAAAGTATGCACAATTTATCTTGAACGTTCGTCTCCCAAGTCCTCACTCGGTAGGTTTCGGCTAACTCCGTAAACACAGATGACAACTTAGAAACAAGAAATGTGCTATACTAGTACACTACACTGGTACACTCTGACATTTAGTGACTAATATGCTAAGCTTTTACGCGCACTCTTTGTTTTCTGTGTGCATTCGTTTTGTGCAAGTTTGAGGTTAATTACTACAGCTTAACCAGTTTGTAATTATGGCTGAGGGCACACCAAACTCATCATCATATGTACCTTCCGAGCAACGAACTCCGACTCGGAAACATGCACGTACAATCGTGCATAGTGATGGCTGCAAAATAATAGCGAAAGTTGCAGAAAGTTGCGATATAGAGAAGGATAACAACCAGCTAATGTTCCCACTCAGCAAATCAATAGAACGAGCTGCTGCTTACACAGGAAAAAGCGTCAGCACTTTCAGGCGTTTTGTACATCTCATTCCAATGAATCTCCAAAAAACACCGGGAAAAAGCAGGTAAGGCTATGATCTGTGTATGGTAATAACTAATAGTGATGTTTTCATTCTTTCTTCTTTTCCTTTCAATCCTTTCCTTTTTGGCTTCCTCCTTTTCCTTATATCTTGCTCTTTTATCTTTCTTTTTCTCTTGCTCTGAGCCCTTTGTATATTTCTACATAGCTTTCTATTTCCCTCCATTACCAAAGCTACACCGGTATTTAATAGAGGCCAACAAACCTAGGAGCAAGACTTACCTATGTTGTGGATGTTATGGTTCTCGAAAGGGGACACACCTCCGGATAACTGTGATCTGAATGCAATTGAACTGGTGTGGGCAAAAATGAAGAATGTTTTCAGAGGACACAACGTTACTGGAGATGTCAGCCACCAATCTGCAGAAACTTGCTATAGAAGCATTCTCTTCTGTAACTGCGACGCATTTGGAAGAATACTGCAAGAAGATCCAAGAACTGGAAATGAAGTATTGGAGAAATAATGGTGTTATAGAAAATGTGATTGATGAAATTATCAACAGATCAGAGGATACTAGCGATGACACTGATGCAGTGGACTCAGAAATCGAAGAATCACAAAGCGAATGAGTATTTATAGCTGCCATAATATTTGTTTACTGCTTTTAAGTATTTCATAAATAGTAAGTATATAAATATACAGCTTATCGGATCGAGTTCAATTTAATGTTTGTCCACAGATCTCACACTTGTGGCGCATATCTTTGCTTATCTTACACGCTATTTTGCTGAAACGTGTTTTTCAAGGTTGACCACACTGCAGAAACAAAAGAGTGTTAGCTCTTGCAACTTCCCCTCTGCCCACACTACACCATAAATCCAGTGCTCTTCTATCTTGCACATATTGTATATGTATCATTTGCTCATGCCAAACAATGTTTTTGGTATGAACTGCAAGGCAGCAAAGTTTGCTTTGAAAGTCTGAATTTTGACCAAAAGCATTGCATACACATTACTCATAAATTACTGAAATGCATGAAGAATCTGGAAAGGTCGCCTCTGTGGTGTGGGAGTAGCATGTTCGCCTAACATTCAAGAGGTCCTGAATTTGAATCTTGGTAAGGGTGAATTATCTAAAGAATTTTTGTTCTGGGGTTTTCCTCACCATGAAAGATTAATATCAGTTAACTCTAAGCTCTATGGACCCTGGGCTCTTTTGAGCATCATTTCAGCCATTTCATTCATCGCCTGATATGACCTATTATTGAGGATGATGATGATGATGATGATGATGATGACAGTAATAATAGAAATATAACAATATGGAACTTCTTAAAAGGGTTGTAACGAACAATGAATCATGGATGACATCAAAATCAAGGCCCAATCGTCCTAATGATCAAAAGCCAAGATCAAAAAGAATTTGGAAAGTTTGATCATACGTGAAGTTTATTCTCACAGGTTTCTTTGATTTCAATTGCACAGTGCACCGTGAGGTACTGGTATATGGTCATGTAGTCAATAAGAAATAACTGGAAGTTATTCACTGTTTGCATGAAGCAATCTGATAATGACCACAACTTTGGCAAAACCACTTGTGGAAATTACATCACAATAATGGTCCTGCTCAAGGCCATGCTGTGACCAAGCAGTTAGACTGCTTTACTCTCACCAAGGCATCCCGGTTTCGATTCCAGGCGACCGCATATGAGATTTGTGGAAGCACAATGTTTTGCAATCACTGTTGAGATAAAAACAGAACTGCAGAAAGAGCTGATAACCATACCAAAAGTAAATTGCAGAAGTGCTTTGAAACAGTTATTTTAATTTTATTTAAAATTATTTGTGATTGTACTGGATAGCGAACAAGGCTAAAGATAACAATTGAAAGTGTGCAAGTTATCAGATAGAAGAAAAGGAAATTGAATGTTAATCATGATTTTAATAACAATACTATTGTAAATTTTAAAGAAATATTATTTTAGTGTTAAATAGTATGAAAAATTGATTTAAATGAAAAATTAGAAAAATTATTAAATATTACAATGAACCAATAGAAATATGTTGAGTTGCCATAGCAATGGCAGGACCAATAAATTTAACCGCTTCGCCGATGGCCATTTAAACCCTTCAGGGGCCGGAAACGGATACCCAATAAACAGAACAAGACATTTAAATTGTGAAGTGCTGTAAAAATGCATCATAAATACAATTCCGTATCTTCCGTATTTATTAAGTTATTTAAACGAAACAAAAACTGGTTTAAAACCCATTAAAGGCACTATACATCTACAGTAATAAAGTAGAGACTACATTAATAAATCGTCGAAATTTCACTACTTTGTTTCACTGTAGCAAAAGCCATTATTTGCATCGAATGCGCCTAATATTTGAATCATTTTGTTTTGTGTGCATACGAACCAATGTATGTATGTTTAGCTACGCAAGCGACTTCTCCGATTCAAGTTTAGTTTATTTATGCTATACCAAGCGATAGTCATACGAGTATATGTTGCATTATACTGAAAAGAAAACACTCTGTCAGCATCTGTTACTACAGTGTTTCTCAACCAAGGTTTCTGGTAGTCTTATGCAGCTGTTTTCACTCAGTAGTTTAGTTATTTATACCCTCTCTGTGTTCAGAGTGATTTCTTATAGCTATCAAGAGCTAAATGAATGACACATTTGAAATTGTTACATTTCAATGTTAACCATGGCTTATCCCTGTAATGTAGCAAATAAATTGCCTTGCTTTAAAGAGAGTCGATTAATGACACTAAACAACACTTTTAAATTTTTCCGGTACATGTTTCAGAGGCAAAGCTTTGCCTCTGAAACATGTACCGGAAAAATTTAAAAGTAAGTGTTGTTTAGTGTCATTAATCGACTCTCTTTAAAGTTAATCATAACAACACTGTTTTCAACACTTCCAAGAAAGGAATTGAAATTACCTTGCGTTTGATGTATACAGGCTTCTGATATTACTGTAGAAAATCTGGAATATTTGCAGTGCGATTATGAAGGAGATGTTTAGGATATAGTTAGCAGTGACGTGTACTGGTCTACAAATGGCATGTTAGCTACTCCATTGTTTGGGGAAATGGCGGGTCAAATATGGGTGATGTGGATCAGCTATTACTAGCTATCCCTCTTTACGAAAAACAGTTAAATGGTAAAAAAAGTATTTTTATACCACTGGATGTAACCATGCACAATTGTTTAGTAATTTTCAGAGCTGTAAATTCATACAAGGCATTCATCTACCTGTACTTGCGCATATAAATAGCTCGTAACCTAATTGAGTATTATAATACTCAGAGGTAAGG
This sequence comes from Mantis religiosa, assembly GCA_030765055.1. Classification (NCBI taxonomy): domain Eukaryota; kingdom Metazoa; phylum Arthropoda; class Insecta; order Mantodea; family Mantidae; genus Mantis; species Mantis religiosa. The sequence goes on from CM060958.1 coordinate 99,016,871, forward strand.
AGTAAGAAATTCACGACATCACCCCTCATACTTGAGAGAAAACACTTTCCTAAAAGCATACCACCCACAACCAAAAACGTCGCAATCATTTCGAAAATGTCTAGTGTGTTGCGAAAAAGAAGTTCGCAAGGAAACCATTATTATTTGGTGTGAATCTGCAGATGTGCTCTTGGGTGTTTATCAAGGTTTGGAGGTGTACAATTCAAAATGAAACCTTTAAGGGTATGTTTACATCCAATATAGAACTAATTTAAATTTATTGTAAAATATGAAGATTAAAATAATTGGCATTATATGACCATTAAATGCATGTATGCGCAAGATGTCTATACACGTCCATATCGGTTTGGGGCATTTTAACTTGGACGTCATATGACGTCCATATCGGTGAAAGGGTTAAATTGGCTGAAGATAGTGTTCTGCATTTAGCCATTATAGAGATTGAACATGTGTGTTAGTCAGTTCATAAGTCTACAGAAAGGATGCGGCAGAAAAACCATTGTACAAGTAATACTATTGCCTTAAAAATACGTAATATCGACATTCACAAAAGTTGACAGTCGACATGAAAAATTCAATGCCACGGTTGGGATTTGAACCATGTATCTACTGGTTTCCGTTCAGTTGCTCTTACCCATTGAGCTGCCATGGCCAATATGCTGTCATGACACTAAATTGTCCAATTAACTCTATATTTCCCCGGTAAACCACTAGGGACTCTCACATTCGAGATACACCGTTTGTGGCAACTTACTATTCTAAGTACTTGAGTCCCAGACTTCATCATTTTAACTCTTATTATATAATATGGAAATTAATCATTTCTTCACACTAGCCATACACAGACCAAGATATTGGATTGACAGAGTCAACATGAAAAATTCAATGCCATGGCCGGGATTTGAACCACGGATCTACTGGTTTCCGTCTAGTTGCTCTTACCCATTGAACTACCATGGCAAATTTGCCGTCATGACACTAAATTCTCCAATTGAATCATATATTTCCCCAGTAAACCACTAGGGGCTCCCGCATCTGAGATACACCTCGAGATACCAGCCTGTATACGGCTAGTGTGAAGAAATGATTAATTTCCATCAATTAATTCACAAAAGTGATTATTCAGTGTTTCAAACAGTTGTTTTAAATGTTCTAATTAAATTAAAACATCATTTTGGAAAAAAAGTTATAAAAATGACTTAATCTTCCTACAAATCCATCACTGCTTCTCATCTGCGATAATACCCTGAAAAATAGATCTTCTTGCTAAAATGACAGCAGCTGTGGTAAGTTCCAGAATCCATTGCAATATAGTACTGAATATATGGTTTATCTAATGCTGTGCTGGATTTTCTTTTTCTTGAGGTGATAGATAATAGTTTAATGCATTATTAAAATGACAAATATTGTGTAAATAAATTTGAACGAAAAACATTCATAACATATTTCCTGCTTGTAACAAAGTTCATCACACAGAACACAAAGCAGCAAACTGCAATCATTGCACCTTTAGTCATAAAGGCTGTTCTCCATAACCATGCTTGCTAAACCACTTCATCATGCTGGAGATCACAGGTTTGAGCCCTGCCTTGAGCATGGATATGAGACAGAATAATTGGAACAATGAAAAGATGGGCAGGAAGCACTTTGAAAAAAATATTCCTAAAATTGGGCTAAAATAAATATAACATTTGCATTCTTTTGAATTAAAGTGCTTCTTTGAGGCCTTCACTTCATTAAATCTGATGCAATTAAAGAAAATGTTTACATTGGCAATGATGAAAAAAATAAACTATACCAGGATACACTATGGACCAAACTGCAGGAAACGTATTAAGCTAAGATACCAATTTTTTTATGGTTTTGATTTTGTTTATAGGATTATATAGTAATCCAGGTCACATATGTAATGGCAAAAGGTAAAAATTAAGTACTCCAGTTTTTAGAGTTCAGGCAGCATGCTTGTCTCTTGAATTCTACATAATGTGCTGCACTCACATCCAACTGCAGATATTTACTGAATACAACTATCAGTTCAAAACTGTTTATTTCAAATCAATTAATTAGTAACTATTTAATTCACTGTCAATTAAAGTGAATAAAATAAAGCAGTTGGAAAATATGAAAATATAATTAACACCACCTTGAATATGATTAATAAACTGTTGGTTTGCATGTTTTAGTGGAAGGGCATTGTTTGATCTATGATTGTTAGAGACAGAGAAACAAGAATTTTAATTTGGATTTGATAATTATCACGTCATTTGCATGAAGGTGCTTGAATAAAGATTACTGAATCTATTGAAATGCCATTTCACTGAAACAAACAGAATAATTTTGGTTGAATATTTGATAAATGCAAACAATTCCAACTGAAAGTATAAACTTGGAAGAAGTGTAGGGACAGTGAAGCTGATGATAGGAGGAAAAGCTCTTGAAACATGTCCTGTGAATAAACAGTGTGAGTGAAGCAATGTGTCAGTATCTTCTCGATTCACTTTTGTACTAATTCCAACTGAAATAGCTTTGGCAGTAAAAGTTGCTTTGCTATGACACAGCCTTTACTAAGTAAACATTGCAAGGTCATGATATTTACTCAAGAATGTCAGACTTCAAAAAAAAAAAAAAAAAAAAAAAAAAAAAAAAAAATATATATATACAGTTGTTCCTCAGAATATAAATGCTTCCTGCTCTCTGCAGAGTATAAAAACATAAGCCAGTTAATTTTATTTCAAGGAATATACACAGAACACCACTATCACTTAACAGAAGGCAGCTATAAAAAAAGGAAAGAAAAGAAACAGAAGAAAATCGATCCTATGTTATACTTATTTCCTTGATTGTCATTTATCAAATACTGAAGATATTCTTTTTCTAATTCTATAGATGTATGCTCTGAAGTTTCTGAATGGTAAAATCTTCTAATAAACTTTCTTTAAGAAACACTTTACTTTATTTTCCTTTTACTTATATTGTAATCTAGTTCATTAGCAGGTTATGCAAAATAATTGTATAAACAGAGAAGACTGCTAGTGTTACACATCAGCAAAATAGTGTTTTTACTATCTATAACTCTGTGTTTAAGACTAGAACAAAGGCTTTCTTGCAGAAACACTGCTTCTAAACAGTAAAGGAATATCTGCAACTTAATAAATCTGTATGTATAAGATATTGCATTAATTTGTCTAGTTATTTTGTATCATGTCCTTCACTTTATAGACATATTTTATTTAATCGTTCTTCCATACTAGTCGTGTGTAAGCTAAGATTTGGACAGATAAGAGTCAGACTGAAAAATTCAGTGCCATGGCAGGTATTTGAACCACAGATCTCCCAGTCTCCATCTGGTTGCTCTTAACCATTGAGCTACCATGGCCAACTTGCCGTCTGATATTAAATTCTCCAATTGACTTGTATGTTTCCCAGTAAAACATCCATCTATCCATCCAAATCTTAGCCTACACATGGCTAGTATGGAAGAACAATTAAATTTCCATCAATTAACCTAATAATGGTTTGACTATGAAGCCTGGGACTTAAGTACTTACACCATAGTGAGTCATCACATAAAAATGCATATCTCATTATATATCAGAACCCTTAGTGGTTTACCAGGAAACATATAAGTCCTTTCGGTTACCTGCTGTTACATTTTGTTCAGTTGTATGTGATATGCAGCATGCACATGCAGTAGAAAGAGGCATTTAGGGGTTGGGATTGTTAGCCACTTTTACACAGATTACAAAAGAGATTGTTTACAGTGAGACGCACTCTGGTTTTAATTTTTGTTGTTGTAATTTACGTCCTCCAACGTTAAGTCGTATCGGATGATGAATGGAATGGGTGAAATTATGCTCAAATGATCCTGGAGTCCATAGAGCTTAGAGTTACCCGATGTTCATCCTTCAGCATAAGGGAAACCCCCGGTAAAAACCTTATCCAGGTAACTCACCCTGACCAAGAACATATACGCACATAGAAAAGGGTTTGTCTATATTTAAACAAATAATTCAAAATTAAAATAGCACGGTCATACTCAAGTTGAGAGCAAATATTAATAATTTTGTCATCTATATTTAAATAAATACGAGGGCTGTTCAATAAAGAATGATCACAATTTTTTTTTGACAACGTACCTTTACTCATCCTCATGATTTTGGTGATCCTTCTCAGAATAGTCTCCCCTGAATGCGATGCACTTGTGCCAGTGTTTCTGCCAGACTTCAAAGACATGCTGGAAACCATTTTTTGAGAGATCCTTCAAAATCGCCTCTGCAGTCTTCACCACTGCTTCTGATGATGGATAATGTCTCCCACGAAGGCGTTTCTTCAAGTTGGGAAATAGAAAAGTCACATGGGGCTAAATCCGGACTATAGGGAGGGTGAGGGATGCACTTCACGTTGATTTTTGCAAGATACTGAGCAACAACATTGGCAATATGCAGCTGCGCACTATTGTGGTGCAGGATGCAGCCTGCTTCAAGGAAATATGGTCTTTTGTGCCTCATATGAACTTGCAATGTTTTCAGGACATCCCTGTAGTATTGTGCAGTTACTGGTATGTGTGCAGGTACATGCTGATAAACCATTCCATGAATATCAAAGAATGAGATGACCATAACTTTCCCAGCAGAAGCAACCACTTCTACTTTAGGGGTTGGTGATGAAGGAGATTTCCACACTGAGCTTTGCTGTTTGCTCTCAGGATCAAAATGATGTAGCCAAGTTTCATCAGTAGTGATTAAGTTTGAAAGAAACTCCGAATCTTCCTTTAACATAAACTTTAACTGCATGTTACCTCCATTGCAGCGGTAGGCGATAGTGAACATGTCTGAACTTGCCTGGTTCTCACAGGCGGGAACCAGGAGTACCAACAATGAAACTACTACGGCATGTTTGTTTCACATTAAGCTAACAGAATATAATAAGATTGAATTTTAGTGCGAAAAATTATGACCGTAAAAAAAATTATGATCATTCATTATTGAACAGCCCTCGTATTTAAGAACAGAAATTTATACAATACTGGTACTTTTACCCATGTGTGTCAGTTTTCTATAAATACCAAAAGTGAGTTTGTTGTCCTTTTTTTATTTTTTTTATTTTTATTTTAATCTTGATGTCCAAAAAGGGAAGCACCCCATTCTTTTCTGTTTCCAAAGTAAATTTTATAGCTGGATTTTGAATATTCAGAAGTCCAAGAGCATCTTGTATGAGTTTCTTAGTACTATTGCAAAAATGTCGCCAATTCTTGAAACATGTTCCGTTTTACACAAATGTAAGTGATGTATCAATATTCAAATTGCTTACACAACACTATATAAAATTTCCAACAAAGGAGAAGAGCATGAAATTTAATTTTGATTAGTTTTCGTGACAAAGTTTATATTCATTTAATAAATCCTTTCATGGAAGTGTTGAAAACAGTGTTGTTGTATAAATTAAATTTATTGGGAGTCGATTAATAACACTAAACAACACCAGAGGAGACGATGACAAAATATTGCCAGCTACACCAAGGAGAACCAGTCGATGTCTGGCTGAAGATAGAGGAAAGGCCTCTGAAACTAGCTCCGGGAAAATTTAAAAGTGTTGTTTAGTGTCATTAATCGACTCCCAATAAACTTAATTCATTTAATAGTTTGATTCTGGGTTATCTGAATTTTTATTAATCCAGATTCGTTCCAATCCCACCAAGTTAAGTTCTTTTGTACAGTTTTACTTTTTTATACAAAGAATGTTAACTTAAAGCTCTTGCTATAACATGGATAAATATGGTGAATATTACATTATAATCATTGTAGCAGGGAGCTGATTTTTGAATAAAAAGAAAATATAATTTACAGTAATATTTTTGATTCCATTAAATTAGTTTATATTAAGCTTTTTTCTACTCAGATTTATCGACCAGAAATAAATTACATGGCAAACATGACACAGCAATTGAAACTCCTTCAAATGTTGACTTCTGATCATCACTCCAATAAAACAAAAATGGTAGTCCATACCATGTTAAAAGTTGGGGTAGAATCTAGTAGAGGGTTTCAGCATTTGAAGTACGTGGCTTTTTCAGCTTCTCCAGATTTTTTATGACAATATCATGGAGAGTACAGTAACGGTTCCGTACTTCACACATCACTAGCAGCAAGCTCACATACTCCTTTTCATCTAGCTCCTGCACTGCTCTTCGATAGTCCTCAATGTGCGGGTACTTGGCCACCTGCAAGTTCAACAATATGCTTAAGTAGGTTGCAAACTAGTATAATTACAAAGTGATCCTTTAGTTCCTTCATAGTAAACTTCCAAAAGCCTGTCATTATACACTCCATGCCCAAAACAAGGGTTGTCAAGAGTGTCTTTGTTTAAGTTAAAAATGATTCTGATTGAACAGCATGTATTTTTAGGTGCTAAGTACAGAGAAAAATCTGAGATCAGTTCATTGATTTTCTCCATTCACTTTTGCAAACTATACCTATAAACCTTCTTATTATATTAACTACTTGCTAAGAAAGATACATTTCATTACACATATTGCTGAGAATATAAGAAACGAGTAAACTAAAACAATACTTTTGAACTGGTTAAAATGTGAAGGTTTCAAAATTTCATGTTTTTGTGACCATAAAACTGAACAGCAACTTTCCATTAGAAAGAGGGTAAAGTTTTGAAAATTCAAAACAATTCTGAAGATTTTCATGAAACACATTAGCCTAGTCCCACAGAACTAATTTAGCTTAGAGAAATTACTTCAGTTTAAAAGACCATATACCACAAGGCAGAAAAGCTAGAATTTACAAAATCAACTGATCATTGTAATAAAATATAAAGAGGAAAAACAAAAAGAAATCTGCAAACCAGACTAAAAGAATATGAGATACTTAAAATACAAATGAATAAATCTGCGGATTCACATCATTTCTGGACCAACCATAACATCAAACCAAGCATTACACTAATCAAACCGACCGGTCATGCAGCAGAACTGGAGAAACTTCTCTTTGGAGAAACTTTCTTTTGTATGATGCAAGAATATTTTCTAAGCCCCAAGGTGCAGATATACGCATGTGCAAGCAGACAACCTAAAGGGTCTCGCGTTGCAGCCAACATGAAAAGGATGTGTAAAACTTATAGCCAACCTCTGCAAAAATGCTCCAGGCATCTGTCCAACACCGGTGCAGAAAGACATGTGGCTGCAATTAGCACAGGTCAGTTTTGGGAAATACTGGCCATGTTTCCTCTTAGGTTTTATTGCTTTACAAAAGTAGGCTTGCTGTCCAGCAGAAGTACTGTACTGTTAGAAGTGAAGGCTTTTTTTTTTATTATTATTTACGTCCTCAAATGTTAAGTCATATCGGACGATGAATGGAATGGGTGAAATAATGCTCAAATGAGTCCAGCATCCAAAGAGTTTAGAGTTACCTGACATCGTCTTTTAGGATAAGGGAAAAGCCCGGAAAAAACCTTATCCAGGTAACTCACCCTGACCCAGATTCGAACTTGGGACGTCTTGAACGTGATGCAGACACGCTACATCTACACTTACCGAGGCAAGCGTGAAGGCTGTTCATTCTGTGTGTTCTTTAAATATTTAAGATTCGTTCAGTAGGTGCATTGTTGAAAATCGGGAAATGGCTCGACAAATCAGTAAAATGGACTTGTCCGTTTATTTTAAGAATGATGCCTGCCTTCAATTATTATTCGACGAGGGTCTGCTGCGGACACGGATGTGTTCTGAATGCAATGCTGCTCTTAGTGTAATTAGCTAGCTAGTTATTGTAAATTAGAGACTATTGTGTGTGTGTGTGTGTGTGTGTGTGTGTGTGTGTGTGTGTGTGTGTGTGTTTAGTGTAATTAGTTAGCTAGGTGGTGCCATTTAGGTAATTTGTTGTTAGTTTGCTAGATATAAATAGGAGCAAATAAGACTGTTGGCAGCATTGCATTCAGTGGAGAAACAGGGATAATTTTGCTGCACTGAATTCTTCAATATAGCTACATACACAGTAAGTACATAAACAATTAAGTCATGACTTCGGTAAATTAAAAGAATGCCCTCCAGCACGAAACTGCACTAAAAAGTAAAGAAATCATATTAAACATCATAACTGTATAAAAAGTGCAAAGGACTTAGAAAAAATTGTCCCGTCACTTCAAAATTCATGATTCTGACGATTTTTGTTAATAGATTTTTGTTGAAACTCTACCACTGGACATCTTTGACAAGTACATCATGCCATCTATTGACGATAAGGAGAAAGAGGAAACCATTGCGATTTGCACCAGTCGAGTTCCAGCTGATAAGAGCAAAAGCTCTTGAAATATGTCCTGTGAAAAAACAGTGTGAGTGAAGCAGTGTGTCAATATCTTCTCGATTCACTTTTGTGCTAAGTTGTGCTTCACTTGTCTCTAGGCTTCTTTCAATTTTATACTTTGACATTTTCCTTATTGCTCACGACAGAGATGCAAGCTGAGCATGCAGCTTTCAGCCAGAGAAACAAATGACAGACATATGCAGATAAGTTTTTTGGTGCATCTATGTCATAGCAAGAAATGAGAAGTAAAGATAATTTTTAGTATCTGTGTTTACTGTTGAATGGCGGTTTTGTTTTTCAGTTCTATGTTGCCTTTAATCAGCCATGGAGGTAAGAAAGGGAAATGTTATACACTAGATCAGTATGTAACCTCAATCTTCAAGAATTTAAGAATAGAGTTTATACATGGCTAGTAGAAAATCCTGTATATGCTATGCATAAATTTCAAGAGCTGGACAAGAATAATATATGAACAAAATTTTAGAAATTATGCACATAGCTGTAAGTGACAAAAGTTCAACATTTTTAACACCGACTAATGCAGGAAATGAAGATCACACCATTAACTTACTACAAGCCAGATATGGAATTTCAGCTGCCTCGAAGCAGGTGTCATCCTCCAAAGTCAAACACGTGTTTCTTTAAATCTGGTATATTAAGGATGGTGTTGTTACTGATTGTGATGAAATTGTGCCTATAAATGAACTCCAACTCCCCTTTCACATTCTGTGACTTGCAAATTTCTCAAATATTTGAAAATCACTTGTTGCATTGTCCACAATGTTTATTAGATAGTTTCTTGAAAACATAAAAAGCCTCTAGGAATAAAATGTGAATTGTGGCAGTATCTCTCAGTTGCTTTCTACTCTCAAAAACTGAATATTCCTCAGTTAATTCTGTTCACCTTACCTGATAGATATAATTACATGTAAAAGAAAGTTTACCTTTGATACCACTTTAGCTCTGGATACAAAGTATCTTGATATCTGGTCAAAAAATGCAGCTGCCTCTGACTCTACTGACTGTATTTCTGCCAATGTATCCTCCTGGATTGAGACGCCAAAGTTGTTCCCATCTTCGATTTTTGGAATCATGAAAGAGATCCACATTTTCAGCTGAAAACAAAATGCAGCTCGAGCTATTAAATGGGCAGCATTTCTAGTAATTAAGCAAATATTCATATTTAAAACAATGTTGTTTAACTACAACTGTGCAATTATTCAATTTCCAGCTGGACAGGCCTGATAATGGGACACTGGTCATGGTACAAACATTTGGAAACAATTCACACACTTTAAATAGCACAATCAAATATCTCTCTTGAATTAAAATATGAATAACTTGTTAAGAGGTACATTGCTATTTTTGTATTACTTTAGAATTGTTAAATAGTTAAAATAAAAAATATAATAATTTGTGACAAACTTCACTAATCTGCATATATATAAATTCTTCAAAAAGCATAGTTTTGCAATACATCTATTGCATCCTTAGCTTTGTTTACTGCTTATTTTCCCATAGTTACTGCAGTTAAGTGATGAAAGATAATAAACAAAGCTGAGGATGCAATAGGTAATATATTGTGAAACTAGTTCATTTGAAGAATTTGTCATTTTTTAAACAGATAAGTGAAGTTGGTCCCCAATTATTATATTTTATTGCAATATTTGTATTGCTTCACTCTCAGTAGCTTCAGTTTTTATTTGTCAAATAGATAAGTTAAAGATTTTAGGTCCCGGTTATAGGACCAGTGCCCACTCAGCATCGTGAGGAAAATGAGGAGCTTATGTTAGGTAAGTGGCCCTGGTCATGAAAACCAACATTCTGGCCGGGGGTTGTCAAGATGCTGACCACATCTCCTCCCCGTATCAGTTGATGATTGCCACCGCTGTCGTGCGTAAGTGGACGTGAGGCCAGCAGTTGGGTTGGTAGGCCTTGGCCCTCTTAGGGCTGTTGCGCCAATGGTTAACTTTTTAAGTTGAGTTAAAAGCTCTTGACAGTTTGAAAGTTTTGTACTACTTTTTTTAAAAAAGAATAACCTACACTTTTTTTGGCTCCATTTACATTATTAAGAAAACAAGGTAAAAATATTTTATATATCTCAACTTAACCCTTCGTGAGCGGAAACACATATATGGGTGACGCGTCCATTCGCCCACAAGCGGAAACCCATATATGGGCGCGCAGTTGTAGAGCTATTGTAGTCGGCTATTTTTGTTCATATAATTAAGATATAGTGCCAGCAGATGGCAGGAAATGTGCTTTCAAACATTGGTAGTCGGTACAACCCCGAATTTGCTTTGTCAGGAATTCCTTTCGTTGTTCTCACCAGTGAAGCAATAAACAGTGCGGTGTTGTGTACTAGTAAGCCTCATTTTATTTCGTTTTTTTGGCATAATGGCAGCAAAGAAAGGGTTGATGAACAAAGAAATTGAAGCTTTGTTGAACAAGAGCAATAGTGATTTGTCAGATTTTGAGTTCAGTGATAATGAGAGTGAAATATGTGAGAATTCGTATGTAAGTGCAAGTAGGTGCGAGAGTGACTCAAGTGATACTGCAAACAACAGTACACCTAGCTGGGCAGAGGTGAGTAATTTTGATCCTGGCCCTACATCTGTTATACCAGTGCACAATATCCAGCAGGGACCGATTCTTCCTTCTCACTTAGATGAGAATACTTCTCACATAGACTTTTTTAGGCTATTTTTTGATGACGAAATTCTGAAAATAATTACCGAGGAAACCTGCATTCAAGGGAACACAAGAAACCAACAGGTGACGCCTCCAACAAAGAAAGCCAGGACTGCATCCTGGAACCCCCCAACAATTGTTGACATAAAAGCACTAATTGGAGTGGTTATCAACATGGGGCTTCACCCTACCTCTGACGTCAAACTATTTTTCTACAAGTTGGGTAGATAAATTTCCATTTTTCAGTGATGTATTTTCTCGTGACAAATTTCTCCTTTTGTTTTGGAATCTTCACTTTACGCATGCTGAGGGAAACAGAAAATTACCTAGGAAGAATTTATTCAAAATTTAATGGAGAAACTACAGCAAAAATGCCGTTTATTCTATTCCCCAGGTCCATTTGTATTAGTCGACGAGAGCACCATCAGTTTCAAGGGAAGAGTAAAATTCAAAGTTTATAACCCAAACAAACCTACAAAATTTGGAATCAAAGTTTTCAGCTTATCTGATGCTTCCAATAGATATCTATACAATTTCCAATCCTACATGGGCAAAACTGAATCAAATTCTAACCTCCTGAAAACTACCCTTGTTGTAAAAGACCTGTGTTCTTCCCTCCTAAAAGATCCTGTAGACCCACCTAAAGGTTTCCATGTTTACACAGACAGTACTATACATCACCTGAATCAGCTGATGAATTGTGGAAAATGAATATGGTGCCTACAGGAAACAAAGAAAATGAAGAGGGGTGAGATAAAAAGCTTCCGCAATCAGCAAAAGCTTGCTCTATGCTGGAAAGACAAAAGAACTGTAACGGTTCTCAGTACCAGTCACAAGGGCGATAAAAACGAAATGACAACATGCCTTCAAAATTTCTAAACCATGCAGCAACATTGAAACCAAACATTACTTTGGACTACACTCGACACATGGGTGGTGTCGATAGAACTGATAATTATACTGCGCAGTATCAGTTCTGCAGGAGAACATGCAAGTGGTATAGAAAAATGTTTTTCTGGTTGCTGGAAGTTTGCATTGTGAATTTGTACCTGTTATACACTGCACATGACAAACAAATATAAACCGATCCCGTCACATAGAAAATTTCGCAAGCATCTCGTCAGATCTTGTGGCGGAGCACATGGGAACACGGCAAAACAATGCTACGTCAAGCGTCTTATTTCTCAGGGCCCAACTTCGGAAAGGCTAATAGGATTTCCACATTTCATGGGAAGAAGAGAACAAGGAAGTTGGGCAAATTCTTGTGTGGTATGTAAGGCCCAAAAACAAATAAAGAAAACAATATATTTTTGTGAAACCTGCATCTCCAAGCCTCCCCTGCATCCAGATGTGTAATTCAAAATATATCACACAAAAGAACAATTTTAGGGAAAGATTTCACACCCTTGAACATTATATGATGTTTGTTATTCATTTGCTTCACTGTGTGAATAATCCTAAGATAAAATAATCAGTCTCAAAACTATATACGAGGGCTATCCAGAAAGTAGATTACGTTTTGGAATAAAAAGTAAACAAAGTATAGGAAACAAATTTTATTATATACAGATGAAAGCCACACTCAAATACTACTTTTCGACATAGTCACCATTCAAATTAAGGCATTTATCGTAGCAATGTACGAGCTTGGAAATTCCTTCGTCGAAAAATTCGGCCGCCTGCGCCTTCATCCACTTCGTTACCTCTTCTTGCAGCTGTGCGTCGTCATCAAAACGCTGCATAGCCAGCCACTTCTTCATTGCTGGGAATAGGTGGAAGTCGCTCGGTGCCAGGTCGGGACTGTACGGCGGATGAGGAAACAACTCCCACTTAAAAGATTCAAGAACTTCACGAGTGACATTTGCCGTGTGGGGCCGGGCGTTGTCGTGAATCAACAAGATCTTAGAGCTCAACATTCCTCTGCGCTTGTTTTGAATGGCTCTTCTGAGTTTTTGGAGAGTTTGGCAATACCTTTGAGAGTTTATTGTAGTGCCTCTTTCCAGGAAGTCCACCAAAATCACACCTTTTCTGTCCCAAAAAACAGTCGCCAGCATCTTCCTTGCCGACATTGTTTGCATGCATTTCTTGGGTTTTTGGGGAGAACTTGTGTGCCCCCACTGCATTGATTGCAATTTCGTTTCACAGTTCACGTGTTTCACCCATGTTTCGTCACCAGTAACGATGCGATCGAGTAAAGAGTCACCATCCTTATGGTAAACGTCCAAAAAGTTCAACGCTGCAGCCATTCGCTGATTTTTGTGGTCCTCTGTCAAGATTTTTGGAATCCATCTTGAACAAAACTTGTGGTAACCAAGCTTTTCGCTGATGATTTCGTGCAACAAACTTCGCGAAATTTGTGGAAAACTCAAAGAAAGTTCCGTTATTGTGAACCTTCGATTTTCACGGACTTTAGCATCGACTTTTTCGACAAGTTCGGCAGTCACTATGCTGGGTCTCCCACTTCGATCTTCGTCGTGAACATTGGTTCGGCCATTTTTAAATCTGATGACCCACTGACGCACTCCACCTTCAGTGATAATGTTATCCCCATACACTTCACAAAGCTGCCGATAGATTTCTATCGGTTTACAGTTTTTTGCAGTCAGAAACCTTATTACTGCACGCACCTCGCAGCTCGCGGGATTTTCAATTAACGCAGACATTTCAAACCGTCACAGTATCTGAACGGAGCACAGCACGAACCTCTCACTAGCACGGCTAGATGCCGACTGAGCTGCGCAAAGCTCTGACCCCAAGATGGCCGCGCTAGCCCCGCCCCTAGCGGAAGCAGACGAAAACGTAATCTACTTTCTGGATAGCCCTCGTATATATACACTGGATACCCTGCTCCAGCTAGGTGTAACCTCACATTTCTATCAAAATTACATATGTTACATATTCTTATATGACAGTATTTAGTTCCTGAACTGTTCCTAGTTTATGTGTGAACACATGTGTGCATGTGTGTGTGTGTAAGAACTACAAGATGTGATGCAATATCGAAAAATGGTACTTAAGCCGATTTTGTGGGAACATTTTTACACAGTTTAACAAATCTTCACTCCTGTAGGACAACAGTGGTGGAATTCAACAAAAAACAAGGTACAACATGTTTTCTAATACATTAGAGCATGACAGTATACTTTTATTTGTATTTTGAAGGGTTACATATTTTTATAACATTACCTTCCGCTCAGAGCCATAAAACACGTCCGCTTGGGAAGGGTTAAATACAAAACTGATATTTGTAATTCTGAGAAAACAATTAAATTTGAGTGAACGCTTGTAAATGCAAAACCTCAACATGTGAAGTCACATTTGAAGTATTTGAAGTCAAAACTACCATATTTTATCATATAAGCCCCCCCCCCCCCCTGCATATTTCGCTCACCTATGATTTTTCATTACTAAAAATTATTTACCTATTAAATATTGGATAATTCCATCTCCTGGTTCGTTCTTATTGGAGAAGCCTTCAAATGACTTGATAATGGACAACAATCAATGCAGCGGTACTTGTCACAGACAATGGATGCAGTATTTACCATAAAAATACTCATATTGCCATTGTCAAAACATATTGTAAAATTGAAATGTGAAGTTCAGATGTGTTTCTAGCTCAGTTTGTTGCAAGTCATCATAATGTTGAAATATTCAAACTACACGGCAAAATTTAAATTAAATGTATTATCTTACCCCATGCAAATGAATTGAAAGCTGTGGGAAGACATTTATCTGTTGATCCTAATTCAATACGGTATTGGTGGAGACAAAAAGATAACTCAAGACTGCAGAGACAAGCTCCAAATCTTTCCATTGGCCTAAAATGGGAAAATATCTTGAAATTGATGGCTGCAGGATCTCATCAGCTGTCTCCAGGAGGCAAGATAAGGAAGCCATTAATACTGATGATGTGCGAGTGGGTAATCCATGCATGGGAGCAAATAAGTGTCAATATTTTTAAGAAGAGTTTAAAAAAAAAAAAAAAAAAAAATTTCTTGTGCCATTGATGGCTCTGAGGACGTTGTGAAATAGTGAAAATGAAGATGTGTTATCTGAGCCAGATATAAATGAAAATAGTGAGGATAGTGATGAAAGTGAGACCACGGAATAGAGAAAAGAAACAATGAGATACATTTTAGGCCCAATGAAACCGTGGTATGTATCCAGTTCAATAAAAAATTACTGTATACCTATATAATTTTTACATAGTACTACATGATTTCCCTTTCTTTCTGAATTCCTAGAAGCACCACTCGCATAATTCCCTCCCCAGTGTTTTCCAAGCAAATTTTTCTAGAAAAAAGGGGGGGAATTACGCAATAAAATACAGTATTCCATGTTAAATGTTCTATCACAGAATGGCTTATTCTATGCCATATTTAAAAAAATGAGAATATTTAAATTACAGTTTGTTTTGGATACAAATAAATCAGCATACCAGAACCACAAGATCGGCAGAGAAATTAAATTACTAAAACTGTTAAATACGGCTATTGGCCTCGTGTTCAGGAGATCATATATATATATAATAAAGCAGTTAAGTGTCAACCTCAAGCTCTGATATATCAGATCACATGATTTTCACGTTCATCACATCTTCAGCAGCAGTGTTCACAAGTACGAGGCATGTCTGTAAAATAAGGTCTCCAATTTTATTTAATATAGAAAACATTTTTATTGTCAATGAATGTTATATTGATGGAAAGGTGGAACTTACAGCTATTTTTCAACGTAATCACCATTGCGATCGATGCACTTTTGCATGCGCTGTGGCAGTTTTTGTATACCCTTATTATAGCACTCTCCTGCCAAGTTGCGCAGGTAGCGCTTAACCTCGTTTTTCAAATCGTCGGTCTGGAAATGTGTTCCACCCAGGTGTGACTTCAACTCAGGAAACAGATGATTGTATCGTAATCAGTGATTATATCACTAGGTGTTAAGTATGGACTGTAGGGGGGATGGGTGAGGATGTCCCATCTGAACTGGGCCAGATCAGCCGTTGCATGTGCAGAATGGGGACGAGCATTGTCGTGATGAAAAATCACTCCCTTCGTCAGCTTTCCCCTCCTTTGATTTTGAATTGCATGTTGCAATTTTTTAAAGTCTCAAAGTAGCTAGCGGCATTTGTTTTTGTGCCGGTAGGCATAAACTCGCACAACAATATACCTTTTCTGTCTCAGAACACACTGGCCATCACTTTGCCAGCAGAAAATGTGTGTTTGAAGTTTTGCGGGTTCGGTAAATTTGAATGCCACCACTGACGAGAACGTTCTTTAGTTTCTGGTGTTGTGTAGTGCACCCAGGTTTCATCGCCAGTGACAATTGAATCCGAGAATTCCTAGCCCTGTTCTGCATAGTGCTCCAGGAATCGGTGGACCGCTTCAACACGTTGCCGTTTATGGTCTTCGGTGAGCATTTTGGGGACCCATCTCGCACACATTTTGCGATAATGCAAATGTTCGGTCAAAATCTTGTCAATCGTAGTCTTACTGACTTCAGGGATAAGTTTGCACAGCTCGCGAACTGTCACACGCCGACCTTTAAGCATTTCTTGCTCCACTTTTGCAACTGTTTGGCTGAAACCGAAGGCCAACCAGAACGCAGGTCGTCATGGACATCTGCACGTCCGTCTTTGAACTCTCTAACCCACTTTCGCTCATTTTTGACATCCATACACTGTGGCCCATAGACTTCACATAACTGACGATGAATTTCAGTGGGGGTAGTGCCCTTGGCACTCAAAAAATGGATCACTGCATGCATCTCGCACTTGACGGCAGAAGTGATACGAAGCTCTTATCATAAACGGCTGCCCAGCCAAGACTAATGGTAGGAATTTGAAGGGGTGAAACCAAGCTACACGCCAGTGTTGCTGGATCTTGCGTAATAGCGTTCCTCACGGCTCCAGCGACTTGGAGACCGTATTTTATGGACACGGCTCGTACTTCCTGTGGTAAATTAACATCAGCAGTCAACCATGAGCTGATGAAACAATGGCCTGTGAAATACATACTCAAACTTACGAGTAAGTGAAGCAATCTCTTAATTGAACTAACGTATTTTACACTAGGGTTATGGCAACATTTAAACTGGCAATCCATTAAAACATTCAACTTATAATTCCAGGCAGAAATTAAAGCTTAGGAGACAGAAGAAAACTTGAAATGTGAAAAACAAATCATTTTTGAGTTTGATTTATGAGTCACTATGTTTACACTCAACTTCACTTACTATGTTCTGAAGTTGAGTGTAAACATAGTGACTCATAAATCAAACTCAAAAATGAAGAATACTTCACTGTTAATAATGCTTCTGCTTTTAATATTTAAAACAAATCATATTTAACGTTTACTGATAATGTTCTGAAGCACGTGCTCTTGACAGAAACTTTGTTGGTAGTATTTTAATTATTCAGATTTCCTATACAAATCCTCTCATTACTACATTAGACAGTACATACTGCTTTAAAAATTCCTCCCTTTGCAGGTTTCCAAATTCATTATAATGCTTGGCTCCTCTTAGATTAACAACATTGCTAAAAAATATCCAAATAAGCAACTCCAAATCAACAGCTTGGTTTGCAACAGCGATTTTCCAAATTTTAACATAATAATACAATGTTAATCTAACAAATTAAATTTCTTTAACATTATGTAACACTGGTTAGAGAAAGCAATCTATTTCAAATGTTGGAAAATTTGTAAGATTGCAGTATTATTTTATAAATTGTTTAAGCACGTTTTGAAGTGTCTATCATATAAAGTTCTTTGAAGAAAGCATTTAGTATAGACCCAGCGCACTTACCAGATTAGTATCTTCCACAAGTTGCCTGATGTGGGGTTTGACAACGTTTACTAAATCACACAGGTGTTTGTTGCATGGCACTGGGCCACTGGGAAGTGCCATTACCTTGGTGCCTGTAACTGCATCCACACAATTGTCGTACTTCCACTTCTTACTGGCCGGCTGATCTGTTGTGACATGGCTGCAATACCATAAATATCAGAATTAAAATGCATACTCATCAACTTTCTGAAATTGAAACCCAAATATTTTATAAAAATCCTTGTCTGAAGACCTCATTATGCTGAAATTCTTACTGGTACCCCAATAACAACATTAAAGAACACCACTTCCTACGATATACAAGATTCTAGTCCACATTTTATGCTTCGTAACTTAATGAAAACTGTCACAAAAATTGTGAAACTTACATCCATTTGACTATTTTTGGATAATACCTTCAGGTGGAGGCAAAATGCATTGAAAGGAAATTTATGCTATGTGAAGTACAGAGTGTCTCAGTCGACTCATAGTATAATTTTAATTATTACATCCTGCAGTTATATAAGTAACATAAAAAATTTACATTGTGGAGTTGACTTTACAAAACTGTTGTCTACTAGTGAATGTTTGTACCATTACTGTTAGTTACTAGAGCTGCCTAGTGTTGCAATCAATTTTTAAATCTGCTTGCTGTGCATTAATCTGCATCTGCATAACACACACACAGGTCCAAAAGAATCTTGTAGACCACTATTAAAAAACCTGGAAATATTAACTTTCCCATCACAATATATACTTTAGCTCTACAAATACATACATTTAAATTTCAACAAAAACAAAAACAACACGACTATCAGACCAGAACCAAAGGCAACTTAAAGCCACTAGAACATACATTAACATTATTTGAAAAAAGCCCACTTTATGCACGAATAAAAATGTATAATAAATTACCCACCAAAATAAGATAAACAAAAGATATGAAATCATTTAATAAAGCCATCAAAGACATGCTGGTAAAAAAGTCATATTACTTAGTAATGGAATATCTAGAAAATCGTTTATAAACATCGTTTTTCTTTTCTTTTTGTAAAGGCATTTTTGCCTAAATATTGTAGCGTTATGCACGTTACCTCGCCCAACGATATATCCTGAAGAGGGCGGCTCGAGGATATTTCATTCCATTATGTTTCTGCAAGCCTGTTCGGTCTGGCCCTGCCCTCCTCAGGCTACCATATAAGGACCATTTCCTCAAGCCAAGGGTCAGTTCGCCCAGTACTGGCAAGTAGTTACGAGTTTTCGCCCAGTACGGGCAGATAGTTACGACGGAAGTTCGCCCAGTACGGGCAAGTAGTTACGAGTGTTCACCCAGTACGGGCAGATAGTTACGACGGGAGTTTGCCCAGTACGGGCAGCCAGTCACGACGAGAGTTCGCCCAGTATGGGTAGTAAGTCACGACGAGAGTACAGGAGTCATAGCTGGGAGTTAGTCACACACGTGATTAGGATATGAGAGTCCACGACACAAAGCAATACTACAGAATGGGAGTTACGTTGGAAATAACATTGGTACCTGGAAAGTTCCCAACATTGGAAGGACCTACTGCTTCATCCGTGTTAATTACGTGCTGGGTGAAAGAATTCCAGACTATTTAGTTCAAACATTTACTTTGGAACTTGGAACTAAGTTTAAAAAAACAATCACTGGATGTTTCTTCTGAGCCGTTAGTTAAGGTGAACTGAAACCTCTTTGATGTTCATACCATAGTTGAATGTGTCAAAAATCAAAAGGGGTTTGTTTTAATATACACTATCAACTGTAAATAATATTTGGACCCTTCTTTCTAATATGTGATGCAGAGATTTTTTTCTAATTCCTTCACACTTTTTAATGTTTTTATATTGTAACAATATGTTTTAGTTAGAAATTTTTATATGGATATCCAGTTGGAAATTCTTATTTTCTGATCTATTAGTGGGCCATGTAATGACAATATAAAAAAAATGATGAAAGGTTGCTAAGAAGAAGAAAATCAATAATCTTGCTTGATGTGGAAACATGAAAAGTTTTCAGTTTGAATGTGTAAAAATGTGTAATTTTGTGATTGGCCGTAGTAATAATTGTATTACGTAATGTGATGACGTAGCAGAAAAATCGGCCAATCATAAAATTAATAGAGTAACGATAGTAACGGAAAATCAATAATCTTCAGAAGGAGATATTCGGTATTCTTGATAGTGATGAGTGGACGTGCAAAATGAAGAATTTTAAGTAATTAACAGAAATGATTTATTAGGAAAATAAGGATTTATCGATTTGTTGGAGGTAACCTGCAGTGCTTGATTAAGGAAGTTCGAGTAAAATGTAATCCAGATTATACAATTAAATTATATATTACAAAATCAGACTTTCATCAAGAAACAATTCAAACTACAGCGAAGTAACCCTGTTACATCTGGCTTCCCGACCTGGATCTTCAAAACAGTCAATGTGCATCCTATCTGCTGCGAATGGAGAATCGGGTCACAAAAATGGCGTCCCAACTTTAGGGCTTCGAATTGGTGGCAAGTTTATTTACACAACGGTCAACAGAAACTTCCTACTATTATCTACACATCGTTAGAGAATCAAGACGACCAACTGCAAGTTAAAATACTTCAATATATGAGCCTCCGAAGCGTACGTAAATTGCCAGAAAGGATGGATCATTGCCAGCAATTTAGTGAACAGGTGCATGAAGCAAACGAGCTTGCACAGGGTGACGGACATGTTAGAGAATCACCAGATGTAAGTACTTAAGGCCAGATAGTGAAGCTGATAGCAGAGCTCAGTAGCAAGTTAGGAGATGTAAATAATAAGATAGAAAGTCAAAATGCAGATTTGAGCAGGAAAATAGAAAGACAAAATGCAGATTTGAGTAGGAAAATAGAAAGTCAAAATGCAGAACTCAGTAGCAAATAAGATGCTAAGATAGATGCTTAGTAACAAACTTGATCTGGAACTAAGCATAATTAGAAATCAGATTACTAGCACAGAAAAGCAGCTAGTTAATAGAATAGAAACTATGCAGGAAAACTTTTCTACGGAAACAAATTCTATTCGTAGAAACACACAGGATTTAACAGAGGAACAAGTTCAGTTTTCTAACGATAATGCAAGCAAACTCGAGGCATTGAGAATTAAATACTCTCAATCCATCGAAGCTGTGCAAAGTCAATTAGGCTCACAAGATATAACTAACCTAAGAGAACAACAAGAGAGGTTAGAATTTGTACAGAATAGCCAATCTAATGAATTAAGGGAACTAGTTAGCCAAGAAATAAGTAATTTACAGATAAATGTTAACTCAATGTTAGAAAACCAAATTGCTAACTTAAATCTGGACAATAATGCAAGTGCAAACAATATTTCATCTGAAATGTGAAACCAAACCACACAAATAAGCATACAAATCTACTTAAAGAAAAAGAAAGTCTTAATGATTTGACACGTGTGGTCTTTGCAATTCAGGCGAGATCAGAAACTGTACCTGTTTGTGATCAGAATTATGACAATGTTAATATAAGTAGCCAAATACCTAATGCATCACATATACACACACACATACACAACACTGTCACGATCAGGGTAACCTAGAATTCGACCCAATCGTGCAGGAGGAAGGTAGTCTAACCTCATCACTAGCATGCCAATACCGGAGTTGCATCCTAAACAAAATTAAGATTCCATCTTTAGCCGAAGAGGCTGGAAACAGCACAAACAATTTCCTTTGCAAACTTGAGAATTATTTTCGGATAAAGAAAATCCCATCCAAAATAAGAATGCTAACACAAAGAAGCATTGAAGGGTATAACGCCCTTAGATGGTTTAAGTCCACTGGAGTTAACTTAGAGGACTACGCCACATTCAGGACTAGATTTTTGGCCAGATACTGGAGCTGAGCCAAACAGAACCTTATCCAGGTGGAATTGACCACAGGGAGATTTAATCCTGCAATTCATAAGAACTTGACAGAATACTGTATGATGCTCACATCTAAAGCGAGGATGATAGAACCATGTATGAATGAACAGGACATAATGACTGCTGTCATTCGCCACTTTCTAGAACATATCCGTAACAATTTAATAGTTGCTCGTCCGGTCGACATAGGAGATGTTCTGAGCTTATTAAGTGAATTTGAGGCACAGGTAATCCCACCTGATGCTAGAAATAATAACAGGGAAAACAGGGAGCGTAATGGTCACAACTCCCGACACCAGAACGATCACAAACAAGATAGAATGCCACAGAGTGAATATAACCTCTCAATTCTCCTAGTGGTAGCCAAAGGCAAGAGCATTACATTTGCAGGGAAAGGGGCACGCAATCTAACGACCAAAGGAGCCCTCCCCACTCATTGCAACCAAGGAGGGGTAATGGCCAACAAACTTCCGATACCAACTCTAACAGGAAAGGCCAAAACAATGGAAATATAAATAACTTTGGGAGTTCGCATCAGATCAACAACTTACAATTTCCGAGGTTTTTATAGAGGGAGGAGACATATAAACTACTCTCACCCCTATAACAGGCAAAATTTAAATAGTAGGTGGCAGGATAACAGAGTGAAATAGGAAGGCTACCCAAACCAAGTTTTTACAGAGAGCAGGCTAGCCAACACACACCAGCACTACCTAATGAACAAAACACAAGTGATGCACCTAACCTCAATGCAGTACAGATAACAGTACCCCCTGTAGCTGCGCCCCAGCCGCAGGAAAACTAACTCAGGATGGTACTGAAACTCCGTGTACCATCTGGGTGGCACATAATACAGTAAATAGGAGTTCCCTGGCAACTTTACTTGCTAACAGAGAAGCAAGGATTAATGATAACCCACACAAGCACATGACAGACATAGGAAATCCACTTTTTGTGAGGATAAGTATATGGGGAAATGAGTATGACGCCATGGTTGACAGTGGTTGCACCATGACTGTCATAAATGAAGAACTTTTCACTGTGCTAAAAGTAAACAGCAGACTTATGTCTACCAGTCTGCGGGGTTTCTTGCACTACTGCAATTGGCAAGAAAAAGGAATGAATCTGTTTCCAAGTGATGTTACAGCTCACATTAGACGGATATGAACTAGATTTTATAGTTTTAGTTGTACCAAAACTGGTTACTAACATCATCATAGGTACCGATCTACTGATTTCATTGTCTTGCATCTTAGATTTCTTAAGGCACACTTTGTCTATAAAAGACAATAATATTTATTTTGTGCTACCCCTGCTAGAGGTAGACAGTTCCTCCCTTGACGAGAGAACGCAAGAGGAAAGAGATTTAGAAGATGATAAATTTTTCGTAGAGCACATTACGATTAATGATGATTATTATTTAGTCAAAGTTGGGTTAGAGTTAACAAATTTTGCACCATATTTATGTGACCAGGAGGAGATGGAAGTTAATATTTGTCACACAGTGCCTTGTTTCAGCTGTAATCAGCCTGAAGGGCATAAATTAAATGATTTTATCGGTACACAAGATAGGTACATAGACACCAATACACCAGATAACTTTGAAACATCTATCCAAACTAAGCTTGAGGAAACTTTTAACCTAAGTAATGTGCAGAAACAGAAACTAGCTAATATCCTTAGAAAACACAAGCCAGTATTTTCTAAGAGGATAGGATTGTGCAACAAGTATGTTCACACTTTTGTAGTGAAGGATTTACCACCATTTTCACACAAATGTCGCCCCATACCAAATGCAATTCATAAACAAGCAGACAAATTAATCCAGGAATTGTTAAAGGATGACATAATAGAATTTTCAACATCTATTCATGTCAGAGCTTTGAGCTGGGTTACCAGTAATCAAAAAGTACGAATGACGATGCAAGATACTTAAATTCATATACACTCCCGGACCACTTTCGCGCACCTAGCATTAATTCAATTTTGGCCCGAATGAGTAAATCTAAGTACTTCAGAGTAATAGACCTCAACAAATCATTTCTTCAAATTGCTTTGGACCCAGCAGTACGTCCATATACAGGTTTTAGATACGAGAATCGTGTATACCATTTTAAGAGGTGCGGTTTTGGACTGAATACTAGTTCTGGAGCACTACTCCGTGCTTTACATGAAATTTTCGGCGAGGAGATGAAAGAATTCGCTGTAAATTATGTAAATGACTTCTTGATTTATGATACAGATTTAGAAATGCATCTACAACATTTGGACTACATCCTATCAAAATTCCATGAGCGGCATGACCATAAATTTTGGAAAATCCAGATTCTTCGTCAAAGAAGCAAATTTTTTAGGTTATGTAATTTCGTCTGATGGCATAAAACCTAACCCACAATGTGTAAAAGCTATTGAGGATATCCCACCTCCCAAGAACCAGAAACAACTTCAAAGATATCTAGGCATACTCAATTACCAGTCGAAATTCATCTTTAATTATTCTGCAGTCATCTCTAAATTGAGAGAACTTATAAAGAAAGAAGTAAAATGGAAGTGGGAAGAGCGCCACCAGGCGGCGTTCAAACGAAGCAAAGCCCTAACCTAGATTTACCATACCACATATTTACGATGCTTCTGCAACTTCATTTGGAACCGTCTTATGCCAAGTTTGGGACGGAGAAAATCATGTAATAGCTAAAGCTTCACGAAGTCTGACAAAAACAGAGTCCAATGCATGTGTCACAGAACTTGAAATAGCATGTATTTTCTACGCTTTATCTAAATTCAAGGATTACATATTCAATTGCAAGATAATATTGTACACAGACCACATCAGTTTGTCCTTTATTCATAAGTGCAAACTCACAAGTTCAAAGATTTCACGATGCATTCATGAAATCACATCTTATGACATAGAAATTAAACACATTGCAGGGTCAGACAATGTTTTCGCTGATGCACTTTCACGCCTCCCTGCAAACCGCTCCTTACCGGAGATGATAGCAATTCCTACACATAAAATTAAACTAATGGCACTTAACCTCACAATAACACCTTCTTTCGCAAAGAAACTTAAAAATTTGGAAAATCTTCAGAGGGAAGACGTTCATTTATCACATTTATTTAATACAGTATCTGAGATTAACAGTAACACTACATGGAGCATAGGCAGACATAACATCTTGTACAAATTAAATGGCAGGGATTGCTTAAAGTGGAAAGCAATTATCCCTAAGAGAGTGGAAACAATTACCACCTTCCATACTTCGCTTATGCATGTCGGCATTACCAAAACAGCAACTGCTATACAAGAGTGTTTATATGTCAAACACATACAGAAAGGTCAGGCAAATCATTTCGACCTGCCTTCTTTGCCAAAAAGCTAAGCCATTGAGTGCAAAATATGATGTTGAACCTCAGGCTATTATAAGGAATAAGAAAAATGCCCTCGTAACTATCGACTCCTATGGTGAGTTACCAGCTGGACAGCACAATTATAAATACATATTTGTGATTCAGGGCACATTTACAAAATTCATCAAAATCTACCCCATGAAGAAAATTAGTTCAAAATCATGCTTAAAGAAGATTGTAGAGGATTATATCCCTAAATACGGGAAAATGGAAGCTCTACTGTCGGACAATGCTTCAGTCCACACGAGCAAGAAATTCAATCAAACATTAGATTTAGGAGTAAAACTGTATCACTCTTCAGCATACTGTGACTTTGTGGGTTCATGAAATTAAAAGTCCAATTGCACAAACTCAAAATGTTCTTTATTTCCACCGACTTACAGTTGAACACTTACCAATTACACAGAATTACGTAATGCACACAATTACGTTTCACCAGTTCGTCCGTTACAGTTCCACTGCACTCTCACAGTTACGCACACTCTTCCGATGCCCGTACACAGTCTTCTCGTCCGTACACTAGCACGGCGCTGCTTCGCTGCTCGCCAAGAACTAACTTTTCTCCAGCCCGACGCGTTGCTTATATAAGACCAACTGGCCAATCTAAAAGGTTCCGGATTAGATGAAATATCCCGTAAGTTCGAGAAATCAAGGGGAGCGGAAAGAGACAGCACAGTAATGTTTTTCCAGCCATCCCTCGTTACCGCTATAAGACAAATGAGTGGGCGTGTCCGAATGCCTCCGTCTCCTGCTGTTGCTGCCGGCCGGTTCTATAGGGAGTTCCGACGTTCGGGTGACAATACTTCCCCCAGGGCAACTTAACAGAAAGAAGTCTTCGAAATGTCACCAACTTTTTCCGTATTATGCATCATTCCAACCACAAAAGTTGGGTTAAATACTGCCAACAGATTGAAGATCAGATCAACTTTACTAAGGATTCTACGACCGGATTCACCCCAGTAGAGTTGTGCTCGAAGAAGAACACCCCTATTCAGGCAGATTCTGCCGCCCATCCCAAAAGTTCATGTTCATTTAGTGACCTAATAGCTGAGGATGAGATCGAATGATCTTGAAAACGTTTCAATTATACAACAACATAGTAAGTGAAATTGAGTGTAAACATAGTGACTCATAAATCAAACTCAAAAATGAAGAATACTTCACTGTTAATAATGCTTCTGCTTTTAATATTTATCACTATTATTCTGTTTATCATGACACACAATGACTGGAATTTCAAAGGCAGCATCAATGACCCCATTTTAAAATTTGACTATCACTTCAAGTATCCACCTTTAACAAAATTTTAGCTTTTATGGATGGATGGAAGCAAGCAAAAATAGTTCATCAGAAAAACTGTTATTGGCCGTCCAAGAGATCAGTGGTGTCTTTTGAAATGAACATGCCCCTGACAATTACATGCAAAAGTAGAGGCCCATACAAGTTTTAGCTGTGAATTAAAGATTGTAATTGCTGAAAACCAAGGAGTATGTATAAAGGATGTTCATATCTTAAGTGCACACGCTTAAAATGCATACTGTGGGTAAACGTCCACTTAGAAATTGATTGCAGCCATAAATACAAGTACACACAATTATGTAATCAAAAGAACAAATAAAACTATACTAGGAATTCCTGTAAACCATTTGAAATAAGTTGAACTATGCTTTGAAAATGCATAACAAACAGGAATAAGTGAACCTATGCTAAGTTCCTGTAAACTAACATAAGTAAGCAAAACTACACTAGGAAAGTTTGTTAACTAATAAATTAAGTTAAATTATACTAAGAAATCGTGTACAAGTTAAATTATGCTTTGAAATTATGTAAACCTACATACTAAGATAATAACTCAAGCATGTAGAATTGCACAATGTAATGAAGCATGATGTTTTTAATAAAACAAAAAATGCACACTTACACTAGTTAATATCTCTCCCCCTATGGTTTAGTTTAGTTTTAGGACTTCAATATAAATTATATTCCTATGAATAAGGACCATAATACAATGAAGCACAAAATTAATATAATTTTGAGTCAAACTATACTCGATGCTCCATATATTGCTAGTGTTTACTTAGAACGTGTTTTGTTAGGACCTTCCTAACATCCTCAGCTAATGTTGACTGTTGAATTTTGATTTGGTGAACTCCTTGGAGGCAATAGGGGCGACTGTTGGTATCTGATGAACTTGAAATTTAGGTTCTCTTCAAAGGTTGTGCCTACATTGAAGAGTTTTCCTTCATATTTCCTTATGAATATCTTTTCCCGTATAGTTAATGCAGTTGGATCCTGAAATCTTTTTAATAAATGGATTTCTTATTCTATGTCTTCATTGTCATTCCAAAAATGGTATGCTGCTGCAGATTTGTCTCATTTCTTTGTTCTTTATGTTTTTAAAATGCTCTTTAAGCCTAATGCCAAATTCCCTTTTGTTTTTCCAATATAAAAGTTGTCACAGCCTTTACAATTTATCCACACACACCTGAGTATTTGTCTGTAAGTTTCTCTCTTTTATTACGTCATTTCAAAAGGTGTTGTACACTGAATTTCTTCTGTGGGACCAAAGTAATGTTGTGTTCTTTCTAGACTTTTTTGGAAAAGGTATGTAGCTCTGGGATGGTGTGTAAATTTTCTGTATGAAGTTTTATTACTGATTGGGGAAACAGTAAAAAATAAATCCTGAAGTTAAATTATTAAAACAATTAAATGTTCCCATAGATTTAATAGTTTAATAGTTTGGGAGAAAATATTTATTTTAAAAAATAAAAATCGCGTAATGAATTTTGACATACCGGCAATTGATTCTGTTTTTAGGTTTGTTTCGTCCTCAGATGTTGGTAATACGTAAATACGTAAATGCATGGTATCCTTGACAACGAAGTGTGTTGACTGAAGATGTGGGCAAATGCTCATGAAATTAATTTCGCAAAAACATAATAGAAGTATTGTCATCAGCTTTTTAAGATAAGTGGAGAATATTTACTAAATATTTATATTTGTTTAGTGCTTGTTACTCCACCGTAAATAGCTTCATTTTCTGTGTAATCAGTAATTATTTGTTTGCATCACTGTTGTCTTTTGAATTGGTCAAAAGGAATTTTAGTTAATGGAAATTAATCTATCTATGGTCAAAAAGAAAATTGATAAATTGAAAATTGATAATCATGAATATAGAACTAGAAATCTATTTATTAAAGTGTTCAGGGTCCAACTACATTAAGCATGTGGAAAAGGATATTCATAAAGAAATATAAAGAAGAGAACCCAATTTTAGTTTATCGAGATTTTACTGTATTGGAACACCACAGTGAAGCGAAAAAATTATTAATTTTTAGATGAGTCGTATTTATTACACATCTGCTTCACTTTCGTACCTATTTTGAGGACATGTTTCGCAAATCATCGTTTGCATCTTCTGCTCTTATGCGACTAAAGCTTGATCCAGTGGTGTGGTGGGTGTGGGTAATTCTGGAGTTGCTGCTGCCATCTGTTGATTTAGTGATGAACTTAAATGTGGGATTCTCTTCTGGCGGGATTTCAAAGTTCATTAGTTGGTTTTTATGCTTTTCTATGTATATTCTCTCCCATATGACGCATTCACTATGTTTCTGTAGTAATTCTGTGCTATCTTCAATTTCATGATTTTCAGACCAGAAATGAGCTACTATTGCGGACTTATCAATATTTTTGTATCTTAAGTGCCTGAAGTGTTCTTTCTTTCTAGTGCCTATGTTTCTTTTTGTTCTCCCTATATGGGAGAGAATATACATAGAAAAGCATAAAAACCAACTAATGAACTTTGAAATCCCGCCAGAAGAGAATCCCACATTTAAGTTCATCACTAAATCAACAGATGGCAGCAGCAACTCCAGAATTACCCACACCCACCACACCACTGGATCAAGCTTTAGTTGCATAAGAGCAGAAGATGTAAACGATGATTTGCGAAACATGTCCTCAAAATAGGTACGAAAGCGAAGCAGATGTGTAATAAATATGACTCATCTAAAAACCAATTTTAGTTAATTGATAGAAATTAAATTCCTCACACTAGCCATATATTGGCCAAGGTGAAATATACAAGTCAAATGGAGAATTTAATGTCAGAATGGCAACTTGGCCATGGTAACTCAATGGGTAAGAGCAACTGGATGGGAACCAGGAGATCCATGGTTCAAATCCCGGCCATGGCACTGAATTGTTCATGTTGACTATCAAAAACCTTAGCCTATATATGGCTAGTATGAGGAAATGATTAATTTCCATCAATTAACTAAAATAATAAGAGTTTAATGAAGCCTGGGACTCACGTTCTTACGATTATAAGTTGCCACAAATGGTGTATCTCGGATGCGAGAGCCCCTAATGGTTTACTGGGGAAATATACGAGTCAAATGGAGAATTTAATGTCATGATGGCAAGTTGGCCATGATAGCTCAATGGGTTAGAGGAACTGGATTGAAACCAGGAGATCCATGGTTCAAATCCTGGCCCTGGCATTGAATTTTTCATGTTGACTGAGAGAATCCAAATTTCAAGTTCATCAAAATACCAACAGAGATACACCTCCCACCTCCAAGGAGTTCACCAAATCAAAATTCAACAATTGATATTAGCTGAGGATGTTAGGAAGGTCCTAACAAAATCGTTCTAGGTAAACACTAGCAATATATGGAGGATTGAGTATAGTTCGACTCAAAATTATATAAATTATGTTCTCTGTAAAACATCTTACAAACTCTGGAAAATGATCTTGATAGAAGATTGCATAGTTTTAACATTAAATACTTAAGATTACTTTATAGAACTGTTTACCTGTGGTTATGCAAAATTAACCAAACATCATGGCAGCATGAAGTGAAATGTTTTCATAACCATTTCATTTTTAAAATGCATGCTTCACAATGGTTGCTTATTATATTTAGCAGACCTAAACGAACTCTGCAACTGAGTTTTTATTTTGAATAGTGTTATAGCCTAAGGGTCTTATACCTCTTCCACAAACATTTTCCACCACCATTTTGGCTCTCATTATTAAATTCTGAACATATACAAAATAAAGCACATAAACCAATATAATACATCAAACTGAACAAAGTAACATAACATTTAAGCTTCCACACCATTTGTTTGGCGGATAAACGCTGTGCTCAACATACCATGGTAACTACATACCTTTTTCTGTCTGACTACAACGAATATAGGTGGTTATGAACTTAAAACAACCAATTGTTGTGAAATGAATGCATATTTTACAAATATTTTAGCAACCAAACATAAAAGTTTAATAACTTTTTAATAAGGGTAAAAGTTGTAGAAGCTTGAACTTAAAGCAGGAGGCTTCAAGTGATTAAAGACTCAGGCATAACAGGAACAGCTCAAAAAGGGTCCATCCTTTAGAATTCCTACAAGCACAAGAACTCTCAAACATAAGCAAAGATTGTCAGATTTTCACAATGACAGTGACATGCTGAAACAATTGTGCCTAATTGTGTAGTGAAACCATTGTGGCATGAAAATGTAAACTAGGAATGAATGACGGAACTTTCTAATTAGTGAAATAAAATTTTGCAGTATTCTTGCAAAAGAATTCCCGGAGAAACTTTCTTTTGTGCGACACGAGAATATTTTCTAAGTCCAATGGTGCACGTATACACTTGCGCAAGCAGACAACCTGCAGTCCTCATGTTGGAACCAACACGAGAAAGATATGTAATACTTGTAGCCAACCTCTGCAAAAATGCCCCAGACATGTCCTACACTGGTGTAAAAGGGCATGTGGATGCGATTAGCACGGATCAGTTTTGGAAATTACTGACCATGTTTCCTTTCCGGTTTTATTGCTTTACAAAAGTAGGCTTGCTGTCCAGCAAAAGTGTACTGTTAGAAGTGAAGGCTGTTCTGTCCGTTCTTCAAATATTTAAGATTCGTTCAGTATGTTGTTGAAAATCGGAAAATAGCTCGGCAAATCAGTAAAATGTAGGAGCTCGCGGACTGGTTCAGCTGCTACCGCGAATTGTGGGACAAGTAAGACTGTGGGCAGCATTGCATTCAGTGGAGAAACAAGGATAGTTTAGCCGCACTGAAAACTTCAATATGGCTACATATGCAGTAAGAAAATAGACAAACAATAACGTTAAACGAATGCCCTCCAACACAAAATTGCACTAAAAGGTAAAGAAATTCTATTAAAATCATGGTTGCATATAAAAACATCAAAAAATGTGAAGGACTTAGAAAAAAATCGCTGCGTCACATATTAGAAAGAAGAGCCAAATTCTGCAATGACGTGTGTGTGTGTGTGTGTGTGTGTGTGTGTGTGTGTGTGTGTGTGTGTGCGTGCGTGTGTGTGGTGTTTAACGCCCGCTTTTACTACATACGGCACCGCAGGCTGTGACACTGATAATATATGAGATGAAGATGGAGCACCGGTGGAATGAGATGGCGGGGGAAACCGGAGGTCCTGGAGAAAACCCGCCCCAGCGCCGTGTTGTCCACCACAAATCTCAATTTGCGGTCGCCTGGGATCGAACCCGGGCCACCTTGGTGAGAGCCAAGTGGTCTAACCACTGAGCCACGGCACGGCCGCCCAATGACAAGTGAGCAAAGAGAGTAAGATAGCAAATCATTTGATAAACCACAATAAACCAATGCAGGTTCCATGACAGCTAACAGGCTAGCCATAAAAAGCACCACCTAAATCCGACACCACTTTGATACATACCTGTTTACGACCACTGGATCTGGTACTGGAATGTTCAGAGCCTGATGTACCTCTGTGAGATCTTGTCTGCCGAATTGTGCTGTGTCGAGGAGTTCATTCAACTCAACAATTTTCTTTGGAAAGCCTTTTAAAATCAGATCTTCAGCCTGTAAGAATGAAACAATTTCTAAAATTAGATAAATGAAGTTTACAGAAATAATCCTGTACCATAAGTTTAAATTGCTAAAACATTAGGGCTGATTTGTTATTAATGAGCAAACTTCTAAGGCTTTACAATGGAACATAAATTACTTGATTTCCATAATACCAACCACAATATACAATCAGTGTTCTTATGAGCAAGGACTATAATACAATGAAGCACAAAATTAATAATTTTGAGTCTAACTAGTACTCAATGCATCAAATTTAGCTGAGGATGTTATGAAGAACCAAATGAAATGCATTCTAAACACTAGCAATATATGGAGTATGAGTACCAGTTTTTGACTCAAAATTATATTAATCACAGTGTCTTTGGAACACTGAACCATTAAACATTTTTATTGCTTCCAAGGATGTCTAGCTAGTAAGTAAGGTGCTAGCATCTTTTCTCTTGTACAAAATTGAATCGAGAATATATTGACACATTGCTTCACTCACACTGTTTATTCACAGGACATGTTTCAAGAGCTCTTGAAACATGTCCTGTGAATAAACAGTGTGAGTGAAGCAATGTGTCAATATATTCTCGATTCAATTTTGTACTAGTTTGTGCTTCACTGTCCCTACGCTTCTTTCAAGTTTATCTTTTCTCTTATTCAGTAGGTTTATGTATAAAGTCAACCAATATGATCTTTCTCCATCTTCATCCACTCAGGACATTGCACTAAATGCCACCCATGGATTAACGCAAATAGAAATAAAATGGATTGTACAGTAAAAAAACGTGCAACTAATGCCACTTATCTGACATTACAATGCTTGCACAGAGCAAAAACCTGCAGAATATTTCAAGGTAATGTTGCTACATTTATTACCCTCTCAAGCCAGTCTACACACATCAAGTGGCTAACCGAACAATAAAAATCATTAAAACAGAGAGGCCACATGGAGGTTAAGGTTGACATAAAATACACAAAACAGAGAAGCCTTGAAACCTATTACTAGGAAAATTAATTGTTCTTTCACACTGGCCGTGTGTAGGCCAAATTGTGGAAACGTAGAGTCAGACTGAAAAATTCAATGCCATAGCCAGGATTTGAACCACAGATCATCTGGTTTCCGTCCAGCTGCTCTATCATTGAGCTACTATGGCCAACGTGCCGATATGACATTAAATTCTCCAACTGACTCGTATTTTCCCGGTAAACCACTTAGGAGTTCTCATAAACACATGAGACAACTACCTTAATGGCGACTTACAATATGTAAGTACTTTAAGGCCCGGGCTTTATAGTTAACCACTATTAGGTCAATTAATGGAAATTAATATTTCTTTCACACTGGCCGTGTGTAGGCTAAATTGTGGAAACGTAGAGTCAGACTGAAAATAAATCCCGGCTATGGCATTGAATTTTTCAGTCTGACTCTACGTTTCCACAACTTAGCCTACACACGGCCAGTGTGAAAGAACAATTAATTTCCATTAATTGACCTAATAGTGGTTAACTATAAAGCCCGGGCCTTAAAGTACTTACATATTGTAAGTCGCCATTAAGGTAGTTGTCTCATGTGTTTATGAGAACTCCTATACCTTGTTTCACGTAAGCTTGCCCAGTATCTCTTAAAGGTCACGTGACCTAATCACCTCTCATTGGTTGCTGTTGTGGTAATGACTGTCGTGCGGTAAAAATTAGTTCGTTATTTAACATGGTGATATATCATTATATGTTGGAGGAGAATTGTCAAATTTATATTTTCGTAACTGTTTTAATTAAATATATTACGCAACAGAGTTGATTTGTCTGAAATGCATGTTAATTCTTAAACGAAGTAAAGAGGTTGTCCTTCGCTCTCAAGCACATGACACGATAGCACGTGCTTCAGCAGTAGTGGTGACATATGTTTATATGACTTTTATCACTGACCTTGTTTTGAACTGGATTAGTCATGCATCGCCATTGGAGAGTGTGGGAGCTAAATTATCTTATTGATCGTTTATTGCGCATGTACTTATTATATGTATAATGACAGAGTCTACCGCCAGTTTTTCGCTGAAGTATCGCAAGGATAATTATTTACAAACAGGCGAAAAAAGAATTGTGTTGCATGTGTTTAATGCACTCACAGAGAAGAATCCGTCTTTGTCAGTGAGAGAAGTCGAACAGCTGTTCTCTGAAGTTACAGGTGTGAGTGTTAGATCCGTAGGAACATCGCGACATGAAATTGAGGAAACAGGAAAACTTACCACTCCAGGCAAAAGCAGGAATAAACAAAAGTGCGTGCTCGGAGAAAATACGTGAAAAGTGTTGTGCGTCGTCATGTGTGTAGTTTTTCTTTAGAAACGAACTCCCTAACATAAGTAACATTTCGTCTGCTGTAAATGAGGATGCAGATTTACCAAATTTTAGCAGATTGCTTATACAGCTGGGATTTGTAAATGAAAAAAGAGGCAAGAAAAATGTGCTAAAAGACAGAGGCGATATTGCTGTGTGGCGAAGACGCTATTTAAGGACAACCACACTGCACCGAGATACAAATAGCTAAATATACACGAAGAACACACGAAAAGTAAAGTATTGCGTGACATGACTTTTACGACTGAAAGACAAGCATTTTTGAAAGGTATGTGTGCTGGTTTAAAAAATCCCAGTGGAAAAGGCCAAAGGCCTTTCATTATAAACTCTTTCAGTTTCATTGCTCAGTCATTCTGTTTCAATTTGCTCAGTTCATTATAAACTTGTATTTTTGCATGCCTTCATATCCTTATTTGTATGATTTTATTTATCTTCCCGGCAATTATTACGACATTTACTGCAGTTTAAATGGGATGGGAAGGCACCGCCTATGACCTATGACGCGAAAGCATTAGCCAATTAGGGCGAGGGGGAGGGTAGTTGAACGCGGAGTGATATATTTCAGCCAGGCAAGGTTATATGAAACAGAGATTAAGTGGTTTACCGGGAAAATACGAGTCAGTTGGAGAATTTAATGTCATATCGGCACGTTGGCCATAGTAGCTCAATGGTAGAGTGGCTGGACGGAAACCAGAAGATCTGTGGTTCAAATCCCTGCTATAGCATTGAATTTTTCAGTCTGACTCTACGTTTCCACTATTACTAGTTTTTTTTTTTTTTTTATTTTAAATATACAGCCCCAACATTAAGTCATATCGGACAATGAATGAAATGGGTGAAATGATGCTCAAATGAGCACAGGGTTCATAGAGCTTAGGACTACCAGACATTCATCTTTCAGGATAAGGGAAAACCCCAGGAAAAACCTTATCCAGATAACTTACTCTGACCGAAATTCGAACTCAGGACTTCTTAAACGTGAGGCAGATACTCTACCACTACACTACAGAGGCGGGCACACCTATTACTAGTAGTATAAATGCCCCCAAATATAATTTGACCAAATGATTAGATACAAATTTAATAGTTCCCTAAGTTTGAAAGTGCAAACTTGAAAAATTCTTTAGATTTAGTAGGACAAATCAGACACACAAAAATAATAAATTGCTTTAATTTGATGCCACTTCCTTATTCCCAAGCATACCAATACAAAAATGACAACACTATTAAGAAAATGGCTAATTAACCTATGCACTGAACAAAACTTCTTCAGCTTTAATGGAATTACTATAGGCAGAAATCAGGATTATCCAAGAGCAATCCACTTTCACCTTTTTTTGCAAATTTATTTACGAGTTCATTTGAAACACACCTAAAAATAGCTTTCCCATGGATCTTGTAGGTTTGATGTCGATATGTTGATGACATCTTTACAATAGTTTCAAATAGACATTTAGATGACGCATTAAAACTACTCAATGTGCAAGAGAAAGCTACCAAATTCACAACAGAACAGGAAGTCAATCGACAGCTCTCTTTCTTGGACCTAAATATTATCAGGAACGACTCAAAAATACAATTTTAGATTTACAGGGAGTCAATGCAGTTAAAAAAATTGCACAAAAATCATAGCTATAACCCAATTACATATAAACTTAATAATAATTAATCTTACACACAGATAGTCATCATACCCATGAGTAAAGCAGAATACAATGAACACAAAACCAGACTTCACATTGCAGAAGAAAATGGATACAGTAAAAGCCTAGTATTGCCACAAGTAACTGTTTTAATTAACACAATAGTAGTTCATTTGAGTTCTTATAGTATGTGTGACGTTACTCCGCCACTCCAAATGCGTTGGATAATAAGTTGGTGTAAGCCGGTTTCTTGCACTCTCTTGGACCATCATTCGGCTTGAACGGATGGATTTGTCCGCAGCCTCTTGAGGCAAGTAAACAGCCGCTGTGGCCACCTATGTACTATGCTTTATGGTAGTAAATATTCTTATTAAGTGAATTGTACCTTTAGTTAGTATTACCTATACCTTTTGTAGAAATGAACCAAATAGAAAATCCCAACCTCTAACAAAGCATGCATTTCCTACTCTGAGTAATTCCCCCGTGTATGATCTGGCCATGTGCTCCTTATCTTTTACCATTCATGGTTAGGTCGTCACAGTATTTAAAGAAATTAAAAAAGCGAAGCTAAAGAAAACCATTAAGGAAACAACCACATTCACTAAAGAAAAAGAAAGCAACAGAACATTAAGTGCATTCAATCAATCAATCAAATTTCCCATCATTCCTAAGTGGAACGTAGGGCTCGCAGGAAACTTCTCCATCTGACTCTATTCCTGGCTAGCTCCTTGATCTCACTCCAGGTCTTCCCATCTTCTTGGCTTCTGCGAGAACTGTTCGCTTCCATGTACCACAAAAATATTTAATAAATTCAGAAAGATCTTTAGAGAATAAGATATCTTGGCACCTACAAATAGATAATCAGTATTAAAATTGTTAAATTCAAAACAAAACATGAGATCCTACCAATCAACAGACCTGGAATATACCAAATAAGTTGTAAGGATTGTGAAAATTTCTAAATAGAGTGAATTAAAAGAAACCTAAAAACCAGAGTCTAGATCATTTTAGAAACAGGAAGACAAGTCAACAGTAGCATTTCACTTTTGGAACGAAAACCATAACGTTGATGCAAATAAAAAATTATTAAAAGGCATCATAAACTATAAAAAACTCATAAAATGGGAGAACATTGTAATATGGAAACACAAGACCAAACAATAAGTTTCGAAATCCCACCAGTCAACAGTTTGATAAAGAAGTTTACTGTTCCACCACAGAAACCACACTATTACTATTGTTGCTGTGGTTAACACCTTATATATTTTAATATGAATTAAACACATTCAGTCAATCACTTCTGAAGCTGCCATAACTATAAACTATTTGTTTCCAAAGTCCAAAAGCTTTTCCAAATGCATAAGAAATACACTGCTGACACAGTAAGGCAACTATAAAATTCAGTCATCCATCGAAGGTACCTCCTGCTGCATGCTTATCGAAGAAAGACTCGCGCATATTGCAAAACCTATAGAAAAAGTATTACAATGTAATACCATGGTTACAGATTACTAAGAAACTAAGGCCCAGTATTATAAACATAGTTTGACTTGAGGCCACTGAACACAAATAAGATAAAACAATTTATATGAGGGATTGATTTTTCAATTCAATACTGAATATTCGCACTCTTTACTACTGGTTACTACATCACCAACAGTATAATGAGATTTTAAATTAACACACTATGTATTTTGTTGCAACCCAAAGACGGGGGATTTTTATTATGAAGCACAGATACACAGATAAACTGTCATATCATAGCACTGTATACCAACTAGTGCAGTGAAGCGCGTCTGTAATCATAAATTACAATAACATGCAATAATATGTAGTGCTCTGTCATATCCATATCCCCAAATAAAATAAATCATTTTTAGTGTGTGCATGAGCATGCATGTGAACAGCATAACTAAAAGAGAAAAATGTTGGATCTATTATCAAACTTTCAAGGATGTGACGATTTTCAAGAAAATTGCCTACCTCAAGCTACCCTTTATATGGAAACTTTTTCGATACTTATTTTCTCAAAAATGGCTAAAACAATTCTGATTACAACACCATATATTGACAGTATAAGACAAAATGCATATATTAGATTTTCTCGGAAGAAACTTTGAAAAAAACTTTGTATAATTTTGCCTAAGTAGTACACTGATTTTCTTTAAAGACAATTTGAATAAATTCTTTTATAATATTGGCCATTTTTGAGATATACTTAGTCATTTTTTTTTAATTTTCCCAGTATTTTTTGTAATTATTCAGTTGTTTTTGTGATCCCTCCAAAAAGTATGGAATTTCAAACTTTTGACAATAACTCTGGTTACTTGCCTCACTCTTGTACCAATTCAAAAATGTGTAATAACCATTTGCACATAAGTTTATCTCAATTCACACTAAAAAAAAACTATGCTTTTATAAGAATAGTTTGCAGAAGCTATATATATAAAAAATTAGAATGGGTACAAAAGATCATGCAAAGTGCTGCATAACATGTTTTGAATATACGCTCACATTATACAAAAAGTAGGATTACTTTGTATTTGGATTGCCCAAATGAAAATGAAAATAGAATAACTGATTTTGTAGTGAAAAAAGGGGGAAAAAAGTGTTCTTGATCAGAGACATAATTAAACAATCATTCTATAACTCTAAAAATATGAGAACAAGTTATGAGTCAGTCGGTTAGGCTGAGTAAATACAAAATAATAAAGGTTGCATTTTGCAAACCCAGAAGGGAAACACACTATTGTCCATTCCAAACCAGAGTATCTAAATCCAATGCTTTTGAAGATATACCTGGAGCTATGATCCTGAATTCAACATTCAAACTCCATCTCACTTTCAGAGAATGACTCAAAATGAGTTAACTGATCTCCTCTGAGACTTGGAACTTTCAAAGACTACAGAAGAGCTACTAGCATCTCAGCTAAGGCAGTTTAACCATCCCTCAGAAAATGTGAAGATTTTACAACACAGCAGAGGTCTTTAGAACAATTTTTCAAAATAAATAATATTTTGTAACGATGTGCAAGCCTTAATGGAAGCCATAAATATCCAACACATACCAGAACAATAGAGGTTATTTTTAGATGCTTCCACGTTGAGCCTTAAAGCTGTATTACTGCACAAAGGAAACACTTCGCCTTCAGTTCCAATTGGCTACAGTCCATATGAGATATAATTACAAAAATTATGACAGATTTAAGTGGCAAATACGTTGCAATTTATAGATGGTTGTGATTCTACTTGGCTTAAACAGGTATTTACAAAATATTGTTTCATATGTGAATGGGATAGCCAGATTAGGACTTTGCACTACAAAAGGAAAAACTGGCCTCTTCAAAAAACCTTGGAACCAGGAACAATGAACATAAAGCAGCAGCCATTGATTGAATCTTGATAAAGTTTGCTCCCTCCATTACACATCAAACTAGGATTGATAAATTTCATAAAAGCATTGGATTCTGATGGACCAGCATTTAGATATTCACCTTTTTTGTTTGTTTGTAATTTACATCCTCCGTCATATCGGACAATGAATGAAACTGGTGAAATGATGCTCAAATGAGTCCGGGGTCCATGGAGCTTAGAGCTACCCGACATTCACCTTCCAGTATAAAGGAAAACCCCGGAAAAAACCTTATCCAGGTAACTCACCCTAACCGAGATTCGAACTCGCGACCTCTTGAACGTGAGAAGATAATCACTTTTAACATTTCAGGGATATGTATTCCCAACTCTATCTGTTACTTGTTAAGGGTAATTTACAACTGGTGACTGGCCATTGTCAAATCTATAGACGGGGAAGAAAGTATCTTAGTGTAGTTTCCTGATACTAAGTGTAATTTTAATCTCATTCTTTATGAACAAGCAAAGTAATTGACTAAGAAATGAAACACATAGAAATGTTCCTTTGCTCCTGGAAACAAAGAAAGGCACAATGCACCTAAGATGTATTTAAAAATGCATAAATATGCAATAACATTGAAATACATAAAAATGCAGGATAATGCACTAAAAGCCCTAAAAAATGCCCTATTCCACATAATTAGCGAAAAAGCAAAATCAAAATATTGTAACAATTATGGTTAGTTTAACTTTTTTCTCTGAAAGAGATTTATATACAACTCATTCATGAATTAGACTTGCCAAAATAAAAATGCAAATTAACCTAAATCACAACTCTAGTTATAACTGTTTATAATCTAGTTTTAAAGTTTTCAAATACGTATTGTAACCCTTTCAGCTAGAATTATAATTAATGATGCTTAGTTACAGTTTTTTAATTTTTTTTATATAACATCCTTCAGCATAAGCCATATTGGATAATGAATGAAACTGGTGAAATGATGTTCAAATGAGTCCTGCATCCATAGAGCTTAGAGTTACCCGACATGTTTCAGGATAAAGGTAAACCCCAGTAAAAAGCTGAATCCAGATAACACACCCTGATGGGGACTAGCAACACCACAGAGGCAGGCTATTTTTTAAAATAATTTTCCAGCGCACGAAGTGCTATCATTATTCAGTATTAAGATTCAATAGCTGTTTCGATGAAGCAAACCAGTGAGCTTTTCGTATTCATTTGCAGCTTAAGTAGTTTTATAAACTTTAAAAACTGGTCTGCAGGGTCTGCTACTATTGGTTATTAAAATTACTCTTGTCATATTAAGCACTAACCTCAATTACAGAAGGTGTTGAAAGTACTGCAACACATCCTTGACATGTCTCCAGATTTCTTGTACGGCCTAAGACACAACAGATGAGCAACAGCCATAGAAGGAATTCAATTCACAAAACATCAGTAGTATTTTAGTTAATTGATGGAACTTAATCATTTCTTCATACTAGCTGAATATAGGCTAAGGTCTTTGATAGATAGTAAACATGAAAAATTCAATGCCATGGTCGGGATTTGAGCCACGGATCTCCTGGTTTCCGTCCAGTCACTCTAACCCATTGAGCTACCATGGCCAACGTGCCGTCCTGACATTAAATTCTCCATTTAACTCATATATTTCCCCGGGAGAGCACTAGGGGCTCTTGCATCCGAGATACACAATTTGTAGCAACTTACTACCATAAGTACTTGAGTCCCAGGCTTCATTATTTAACAGTGTATCTCAGATGCGAGAGCCCCTAGTGGTCTACCGGGCAAATATATGAGTCAAATGCAGAATTTAATGTCAGGACAGCATATTAGCATATTGGTAGCTCAATAGGTTAGAGCGACTGGACGGAAACCAGGAGATCTGAGGTTCAAATCCTGGTCATGGCAATGAATTTTTCATGTTGACTCTATCCTTAGCCTATATTCGGCTAGTATGAAGAAATGATTAATTTCCATTAACTAAGAGTTAAATGATGAAGCCTGGGACTCAAGTACTTATGATAGCAAGTCGCCACAAACAGTGTATCTCGGATGCAAGAGCCCCTAGTGGTCTACCGGGAAAATATGAGTCAAATGGAGAATTTAATGTAAGGACAGCACGTTGGCCATGGTAGCTCAATGGGTTAGAGCGACTGGACGGAAACCAGGAGATCCAAGGTTCAAATCCTGGCCATGGCATTGAATTTTTTATGTTGACTATCAAAAGTATTTGCTGAGGCGGCATTCACAATACATGACTAAATACTACCCTGCATTCATTTCAAGCTATGCAATAAGCAGAAAGATGTTTTTCAGTTTTGCTTGTGTGCATGGGACAGTAAAATGGGCAGTAAAAACAGTGACGTCAAAATTAACTGAAAAAATTATTTGTAGTCAGTTTTTTTGACACCTCATCACTTATATTTTTATATTGTTGAGGGTCTAGTTTCAGAAGCTATCACCTACACTGGAAAGAGGTTGAAAATGGAGGCATCAGCTTCTGAAACCAGTTCCTCAATAATATAAAAATGTAAGTGACGAATTATCACTATAAAAAAAAACCTACAAACATTTTTTTCAACTAAAATGATATGTGTTGGAATTGGAACTGCCTGGGTTCAAATCCCTAGTATGTGTGTTTGTTTTTTTTATATATATTTAAATTTAAACTTGTTAAATATATGGCATGTCATTAAATTATAGATGAGTCGTATTTATTACACATCGGCATCACTTACGTGTAATAAATACGACTCAACTATAATTTAATAATTATTTCACTTCACTGTGGTGTTCCAATATAGTTAAATTTCTATATATGGCATGTCGTTTGTCTTCCATGTGTAAGGTACCTAAAAATTTTAAGAAATTCATGCTTAGAAAACAAATTACCCTTTTTGCTTTCAAAATAAATATCAAATTAGTATGAACTCTAGGAAAAAAAAAAAAACTAAAACAAATTCAATTAACTTAATAATGAATGTGCAAACTCTCTATCCCATCCTTCAGTTATGAATGGTGCTTGCCCAATCATGCACGTGCACTTCATAGTCTTACAGTTCTAAACAATATGCTAGTAATCATATAAATTTGTGTTATGGCTGAGTGCAGTGCTTGCCCAATCATGCACGTGCACCTCATAGTCTTACAGTTCTAAACGATATGTTAGTAATCATATAAATTTGTGCTATGGCTGAGTGCACACTTAAAGATTTCTCTTTATTTTAATGAACATTGCCATGTACTCTGTGGCTCACGTTCAAGACCACTTGAAGCTCTATATCCACAGCTATAAGTTGAGTGCAGTTATCCACAGAGGGGATCGAGGTCATCTACATGGTTAATGTGAAAAACAATTGTACACTCCTCAGCAGGACACTGCACTTCTAGAAGGAATGGACAGCAATCCCTTTCAGCATTTGTCTACAATTACAATCCCTGCATTGATCCAAACTGCCTTGCATCATTTAAACTACATCAGGGCTCTTTGCTCAATTAGCAACTAAGAAGCAATCATATAGATATCACATTAGATTTGCAGAAGAAAGTGTCATCTGTAATTAGAATAGGGTTATGTTCATTTACAAATGGAGAAAGCTAATTGTCCACTGTCCCAGAAACAAATATTAATCCAAAAGTTTGCATATCTGTGTTGTGATGTAGTTGGATGCCGGCCAGCCTGATGGCACATTAAACAGCCAGCAACATAAAGACATCCTTGAAAACATGGTCCCTTCTCTAAGGACTAGATATCCTCACGTAAAGATTGATTTCTAGCAGAATAACCATTTGACCATACATGTCAATTGTTTCAAACTGGTTCTCGCAAAAGCAAGATATCACTGACTACTCTTTGCTCACCAGATTTGAATTTCATAAAAAATGTGTAAAGTTTTGGATTTAAATTGGCCTGCAAGATAATGCAATGCAAAACAGGTTTTGTGGGTTCAGAAGTAAATTTTGACTATGCATTTGATGTAATTTATGTTATATTGAGCAACAGATGTTGAGAATTTCTGCTCACAATATTAAATTAATTTCTAATATTATTTGCTTTTTCATTTAGAAATATAATATTTACTTATTTCAGATTTACAAGGCACATCCAGAGAGTAAGTTTCCTGATTTTGTTTCCTTTAAACATATTTAGCTGGGAACATTACACAGGCGTAACAGATCTGACATAACAAGGATATGCTGCCTGAACAGGTCTCGCTAGTAACAGTAATGCGTCAGCAATTCCCCAAAGTGGTGTCTCTTATTCGTTTTTCTGCCACCTGCGGAGTGCAGTCGGTGATGAAGTTCCTTAAACCACAAAACACAGCGCCCATAGAAATCCATTGTCAGCTCTGTCTATGAACATGATCAAACAGAAGCTGCATCACTGGTTTAGGCTTTTTTCCGAAGGTCATTGAAGTGTCTATGATGGAGAGTGCAGTGGGCAGCCCTCATCAATGATCTGGCTGAGCTGGTGCAGCAGCACATCATGGAGAACTGTCGCTTCAGGATTACGGAGCTCAGCAGCCATTTTCTGTAAATATCCCAATTCCTGTTGCATAAAATTATCACAAAGCACCTTCTGTTGAAGGAATTGTGCCATATGGGTGTCGAAAAACCTGACACTGACCACAAAACGAAACTCTTACGAGGAGCACTGACATATCTGCAGCGGTATCATGATGGCAAGTTCCTCGATAGGGTCTTCATAGGCGATGAGACGTGGATTTCACAATTCACCCCAGAAACCAAATGCAGCCAATGCATTTCCTGAAGTTCAGCTGGGAGCTCTTTGATCGTCCACCATACAGTCCTTATCTTGCTCCTAGAGGTTTCCATATTTTCTTGCACCTCAAGAAATTCTTGTCCTCTGGCCAATGTTTTGACAATAACGAAGAGCTGAAGATGACTGTCACAGGCTCACTCTATTCACAAGTGGCAGACTTCTAAGACACAGGAATACAGAAGTTGATCCCACAACATGACAAGTATCTGAATTCTTGGCGACTAAGTCAAAAAATAGTTCAAACATTGCTGTACCTCTTGTCAAATTTTTCCATGCAACTATGTTGTCTTTAAAATTATTAAAAGCAGAAGCATTATTAACAGTGAAGTATTCTTCATTTTTGAGTTTGATTTATGAGTCACTATGTTTACACTCAACTTCACTTAAATCAAACTCAAAAATATGTCTGTTTAAAAACAAATTGGGAAACATACCTTCTGGATGCGCATCTTAATTTGAAAATGAAAAGGAGTGTATCTTAGTTTTTATGTGTGAGCATAAAAGCCATGAAATTAAACAGGTCTCAGTAACTGGAAATTGTATTATAATATGCATTGCATTGTATTTTTCATATAAAATTATGCTTGGAATAAGAACTTTGGTAGGTCTCAAAAGGGAGGGTTCTCCCAGTTAAGCTTGAACATTTCTACTGCTGCTTTTTCAAGGCGAGATGCCCTTCCGCCCCACCTATTGTGCTCAATGTAATGTCCATGGACTTTAAATACAACTCTGCAGCACAAATTCCACTGTAGAAGACTGTGTCTCAG
Organism: Mantis religiosa; assembly: GCA_030765055.1. NCBI lineage: Eukaryota > Metazoa > Arthropoda > Insecta > Mantodea > Mantidae > Mantis > Mantis religiosa. Next base: position 99,061,826 of record CM060958.1, read on the forward strand.
AACCGGAAGTGGGATGTTAGCTCATTCCTCCTAACAGACTTCCCAGAGACATTCAGTTGTAGTTTGACACAGACCTTTAATTGGATGTTGAGAAGCAACGTGCTGTTTCATAAAACCAAATCCATAAAAATCTATTGGTGAGGCATCTTAAGACTTTAGAGGAATCCTTTTAAATGATATCACATTAACACTTGGGAAGACTGAGAACTGTGACTGGAATCTTTATCCAGGTGTATCCAATATTCCTTCAGTAAATTAAATTTAAAGGGACTCGGTTAATGACACTAAACACCACTTACTTTTAAATTTTTCCAGAACATGTTTCAGAGACTTTGCCTCCATCCTCAACCGGCCATCGACTAGTTCTCATTGGTGTAGTTGACGATATTTTATCATAGGTCTCCTCTGGTGGCGGTTCAAAGAACTTGCTGAACATTTCTTTCTGTCGGATGTCGAAATTGAATACTTTGTTCCTATTTTTTGAAATGAACATTTGTTCCCATGTGGATAGTTCTTGTTTTCCTGATGTATGTTTTAGTAGTTTTGATTCTGGATTTATGTTGTGGTTTTTCCCCCAAAAATACGTGGCAACTGCTGACTTTTCTGTTTATGTTCCTAAAATGTTCCTTTGCTCTTGTTTCTAAATCTCTTTTGGTTTTTCCAATATAAATTTGACTACAGTCACTGTATTCAATTTGATATACACCAGATTTTTTGTTAGATGGAATGGCATCTTTGATGTTTGAGCAAATTAGGTTTTTTAAGGAGGAATGTTTGACTGGTGCTAATTGAATGTTTTGTTTTTTGAAGACTTTTTTGAATTTATCAAAGGCCCATGGATGGTAAGTGAATTTTTTGAAAATTATTAGTTTCTGTAGCTATGAGGGTTGTGGTTTCCTTTATTAGCTACTTCTTTTTTGCTAAGTTCACTTTTCTGTCTACTAATGAGTCATTTTTTTTGTGCTATTTCAATAATTTTGTTGTATTCTGTTTTGTATTCTTCTGCTGTGAGAGGGATGTTGACCAGTCTGTGTGCTAAACTATTGAAGATTGCCTGTTTGTGGGATCTTGGGTTGTAGCCATTAGCTTTTATGTAGTTGTCTGTCTGTGTTGGTTTTCTGTAAATGCCAAAGTTTAGTCTGTTTTTATTTCTCTTTATGTTTAGATCCAAAAATGGTAAATACTCATCTTTTTCTATTTCCAGAGTGAACTTGATGCTTCTTTCTTGGATATTTAAAAGTTTTAGTGCATCACTGATGTGGTTTTTTGGTACTATTGCAAAGATGTCATCTACATATTGTTGCCAGAGTTTGAACATCCAAGGGAAACCTTTGGTGATCCTTATTCCTAATGCACTCATGTACAAATTGGCCAGGAAGGGTGATAGGAGGTTGCCCATTGCTAAACCTGAAGTTTGGTGGAAATACTTTGTTTGAAACTGGAAGAAATTTTGTTCTATGCATAATTTGGTTAGTTCAATGTAATCTGAAATTTTAGGTGATGACATTTCAAGTGATTTGAGCCATTTTTCTATCAACGGTGGGAGTTGATTTACAGGTATGCTGGGAAACAGTGATTTAACACCAAACGAGACTAGTGTCCTCTTCTTTTAGTTCAGTATCCTTAATGTGTTCTATAAGTTCCTAGGTATTTTTTATGCTTAGGCTGTCGAATTTTGGAAATGAGTTGAATTTGTTTATTAGCCACTTTGCAAGTTTGTATGTTGGTGAATTTATACGGCTAACTATAGGTCTCATTGTTATGGATGGTTTGTGTATTTTGGGTAATCCAAAAAGTCTAGGTAAGGTTGGGTTATCCGGTTTAACTGTATATTTGTTTAGTATTATGCTTGATTTTGCTATTGTTTTTTCAAATGATTGTATGCAAGTTGTTAAGAGGATACTTCTTAATGATTTCATATTCATTGTCAGCATTTCTTCCATTTTTTCAATATAATCTGATTTATCCATTATGACTATCTTGTTACCTTTGTCTGCCTTTGTGTATATAACGTTTTTCTGCTTCAAAGAATGGATAGTATTGTTTTTTCTTCTGAAAGGATTTGTTTTTTATTTCCTCCAAAATATTTTCACATTGGCTATCCAATGTGATGTGGAAAAAAAAAAAGCATCAAGTTCACTGTAGAAATAGAAAAAGACGAGTATTTACCATTTTTTGATCTAAAAATAATGAGAAATAAAAACAGACTAAACTTTGGCATTTACAGAAAACCAACACAGACAGACAACTACATAAAAGCTAATGGCTACAACCCAAGATCCCACAAACAGGCAATCTTCAATAGTTTTGCACACAGACTGGTCAACTTCCCTCTTACAGCAGAAGAATACAAAACAGAATACAACAAAATTATTGAAATAGTACAAAAAAATGACTTTCCCAAATCATTAGTAGGCAAAAAAGTGAACTTAGCAAAAAAGGAGCTAATAAAGGAAACCACAACCCTCTCAGCTACAGAAACTAATATGATTTTCAAAAAGTTCACTTACCATCCATGGGCCTTTGATAAATTCAAAAATGTCTTCAAAAAACAAAACATTCAACTAGCACCAGTCAACCATTCCTCTTTAAAAAACCTAATTTGCTCAATCAAAGATGCCATTCCATCTAACAAAAAATCTGGTGTATATCAAATTGAATGCAGTGACTGTAGTCAAATTTATATTGGAAAATCCAAAAGAAATTTAGAAACAAGAGCAAAGGAACACTTTAGGAACATAAAATATAAACAATTAGAAAAGTCAGCAGTTGCCACGCATTTTTGGAAAAAAAAAACCACAACATAAATCCAGAACCAAAACTACTAAAACATACATCAGGAAAACAAGAACTATCCACATGGGAACAAATATTCATTTCAAAAAATAGGAACAAAGTATTCAATTTCAACATCCAACAGAAAGATATGTTCAGCAAGTTCCTTGAACCGCCACCAGAGGAGACCTATGACAAAATATCGTCAACTACACCAATGAGAACCAGTCGATGGCCAGTTGAGGATGGAGGCAAAGTCTCTGAAACATGTTCTGGAAAAATTTAAAAGTAAGTGTTGTTTAGTGTCATTAATCGACTCCCTTTAAATTTAATTTATTATAACAATACTGTTTTCAACACTTCCAAGAAAGGAATTCCTTCAGTAGTTAATCACAACATTATTGGCAGCTCTGTGAATGGTGAGATTCCTTCAAGAGTAACCTGCAACCAACAAGATCCGCTTGGAAAACTTTTCCTTGTTCTCTAGAATGAAATTGGAGCACATCTTTTAGCCCTTTTGATGGTAATAAATGGCCTAGTGTTTATCTTTGTCATCTAGGTAAACCATGATTCATCAAAAGAAACTACCCATAGCTATTTTTCATCTGCCAGGTGGTATGCACAAAATTTTCTTGCGATGGTGAAGCATTCTCCGATATGCTCTTTTGAAATGTATCCACATGCTTTATGGCACTGCCCTAGACCCAAATTATTGTATATATATTATCCAATAAACAGTCTCTTTAAATATTTCAGTGGGCTGGCAATACTTTGTTTTAATGAGTTTTCTTGAGTCACTGCTGCACTTACCTTGGCTGCCACTCTTTTAGGTCATGCCAATGTGTCCTCTTTGTCAGTTTTCTTGCACATTGATTCTCAGATGGGAATCCATTTTTGAGCAGCACAGCTATACAGCCACACATGACTTACTATAAGTAAGACCTTTTTGTTTGAACCTTTCCACTATCACTGAAAAGCTGTAACCAGCATTGGAAAGTCCATAATATACTCTTGTACAAAACAAGGATCTTTGAAGCCATTGTGGAGTAAACGTGGACTTAAAATGACTCAGGAGATTGCAGGCAATCAATGACAGGATCAAGAGGTAGGTTCAAGGTCGTCCGAGCTTAAATGGGACCACCCTCTTCATTACCCTTGGTTTTGGTTTTTGTTCAATATCTGTGACTCATTACGAAGGGTAACAACAGAAGTAAGTTAAAGGTAAGTGTTCTGAAAGGGAACTATCACTATACTCACCACTACGCACCTGAAAATTTGATGGCATAATGCCTGCTGTATATAAACCATGTACACCAAAAATCTGCTGCAGAGTAGAACTGCAATGCCTAAAACTGAAACCTTGTAAGTAGCTGCCTGACATCCATCAGGAGTAAACAATCCCTCCTGTACAATGCAGTGTTACTATGCCTATATGTTCCTACATATTCTGGACTCATTTTCGGGTACTTCCAGCTAAACTCCACACATGATTTTTGGAACAGAAGTTCCACATAGAGCAGAGATGATGCCATCAAACTCTCAAGCGCGTACAGGTGTGAGCATGGTGATAGTTCCCTTGTGAGATACCATTGTGAACCAGCTGAGGAAACGATTTGAACTTTGACAAATATATGCTTCCAGGGACTGCTCTTTGGGTCTTAGGTGCACAATACTATATTTTATTTCATAGATTATGTAGAAGATGCAAGAAAGCAAATGATTCAGTATCTCATTTACTGTGTGGCTTTAAAACTCTCATTGTCCTTGAGAGTTAGGTAGTGTAACAGGTAAGTCATGCAACTGCAAATATTTCAAGTGCCTACTAGGATACTTTCCAAAGGAGGCAAAGATTTAAGGAGATTATATGTAAGGAAGCACATTGGATTATAACTGGCTGCAGTACACTGACCATTTATTGCCGTTACCACCAGGAAAAAAGAAACTCACCCTGGAATATTTTGGTATACTTTATTTTAAAAATTTTCCCATAAATAAAACTTACTGACAAATTTGGCAGATGTAGAGGGCTATAATCCTACTAATAACCCTGCACTCAAATATCAAATTCAACGTTTTGTCCACTGCATAGACAATTGCAGCATTCTGCTGAAAATCAGAACTCTTGAAACTTGATAATCAGTTAACTTTTCAGAAAATAGGTTGAGTATTTATATTCTGTAACTATTAACACTCATTGCATTATCAAAATATATAAAGCTCATAATCCATCTTTTGTGCGCCGCATGTCAACCTTTCTTATCATTTAAAGAGCTTCATGAACAGATAAGGAATTTCTGTACTCCAGTATTTAACATGCATCTAAGTTGAACTATGCTCTATCAGTGAAAAAATTTAATTTAGGATTAACAGCACCAATGGCAACACTTTGTAAGGTTGAAACTTAAGAATTTTGGTGACACCAAATAAGTTTCTTGATTGATTGATTTGCATTCAATGAATTCGCTAGTAGTTACAAAGGCCTATGAACACTGAACATGTCAAAAAAATGTATAGTTTAGTTACATGTATACTCAAATACTGAACGTAAAAGGCTGCAGTACAACCTCATTTACCTGGATCAAATAGGACCAGGGCCGATCCAAGTTAAAGAAAATCCAGGTTATCCAGATAATGCCGAAAAAATGATAAAAGAACATGCACAACATCACAAAATATTTTTAATGTGTTTTAGAAATTACTGTCACCATACTTTCACCTAAAATCACATACACTGTATATACTATAATAGCCTAAGTATTTGTACTGTACATAATATAACTATAAAATAGCTGCCTCAGTTTAGTTTATCGCTTACGAGCAGCACCACCTTGCATATGCTTTAACTTCAGTGTATCACTTATGAGCAGCGCTATCTGGCATCTGCTTTAACATTGGAACTTCATTTCTCAATGTTTTGGCTTGACTACAATTTCCCTATGTTTATTACTGCTTATGCGTGGGTGATAATCACAGCTGGTTCATCAACACTGAATATTCATTTTCATTTTCAGTAACACTACATGATGCAATAATGCCTTCCTCTGTAAAAGTTTATAACCTACGTCATTGTCAATTTGTAACAATACAATAATGCCTTCCTCTGTAATCAGTTTATGACCTACATTATTGTCAATTTGCAACCAATTGTCAATGTTTTCAGCAACATCAGAACAGTCATTGATATTTTTAAAAATGTCTATAAAATCTTCTTCCTCACTTATTTTTTCTTCTTGTTCAAACTTCTTTTCTGGCAAGTCACACTCATAGGCCACATCTTGTTCCATGACTTTATCAAAGTTTCTCTTTCAACCTGGTCCAACCAGGTGGGGTGAATGCAATAGATTCTCCGGCTAGCAAAAGAATTTCAGTGATGTACCTCCAAGAATAGCTATTTACTGTCTGTAAAACAAATCATTTATTCAAAATGTTCTCAGGCTTCAAGCCAGGTATACTTTACCGGGAACAATTTGAATATATACAAATACAATAATTTGTAACTTAAAACTTCACTTATCATACAAGAAATTATGAAAGTTTTCTTATTAAATGAATAGGATTGCGATTATGAAACAAATGGTCCGACAGATTTAATGGTTTGGGAAAAGATATTTGTTTTAAAAAATAAACATAGTGTAATGAATTTGGAAATACCAGCAGTCAATTCTGCTTTTAAATTTGTTTCATTTTCAGATTTTGGTAGTACTGACAAAAACATAGTGACATCTAGCAATTGTAACGTTGACAAGGTTTAAATAAGTTTTTCACGAAATCGCAATCCTAATCAATTAATTAATCAATTAATAAGAAAACTTTCATCATTTCATTTCATATATGAAGTTTTAAGCTAGAAATTATTGTATCTGTATATATTTGTTTGCTTCACTTTTAATAGCTTCATATTTTTTATGTATTTACAATTTGAATATATTCATCACCAGGAAAGTTTCAGGTCTTATTTTAAGTCTTCATTTACTATGCTAAACAACAATTTTGTTTTTCAAAACTGGTCTGGGTTAATGAGGTTTTACTCTACAGAGAATATAAAAAACAGGCCAGGGATAATTATATATTGATACAAAATCAAATACTTCCCTACAGGTAGAAGACTAGCAGATGTACATATAAATATATGTTTTGTATTAACTTACACCTGGTTTTGTGTGCATCATTTTAAATTCTTATTATTATTATTTTATCATAATTATTAATTACCATTTATTAATATTGATATGTCTAGTACCACTAATTGTATCATTGTAATTATTTGTATCTTATCCATTATAATTGCTTCTGACGTGATCTTCAATAGCACCAACTGTGTATATTGTATGATTGAAATGAAATGTGTAGTGTTTAACGCCCACTTTTACTACATACGACACTGCAGGCGATGACACTGATGATACATGAGATGAAGATGGAGCACCGGTGGAAGAGATGACGGGGCAAACTGGAGATCCCGGAGAAAACCCGCTCCAGCGCCGTGTTGTCCACCACAAATCTCACTTTGCGGTCGCCTAGGATCGAACCCGGGCCGCCTTGGTGAGAGCCAAGCGGTCTAACCACTGAGCCACAGCGCGGCCTTGTATGATTGAAATATACTAATACGTAACATTGCTAGTGTTTACCTAGGATGTTAGGAAGATCCTAATGAAACGTGTTCTAGGTAAACATTAGCAATATATGGAGCATGGAGCGCCATACAGCATAAAGTTTTAGAAGGCATATGAGCTGAACCAATGCGTGCACACGGTAGCTGACCTGTTGCCATCCAATGCGCCTGAGATTGGAAGATGGGGCGAGGGGACGAGGAAATCTGACGAATTGTCAGAACAAATTTTAGTTAATTGATGGAAATTAATAATTTCTTCACACTAGCCGTATATAGGCTAAGGTCTTTGATGGTCAACATGAAAAATTCAATGCCATGGCCGGGATTTGAACCACGGATCTCCTGGTTTCCATTCAGTTGCTCTAACCCATTGAGCTACCATGGCCAACTTGCCATCACGACATTTAAGTCTCCATTTGACTCATATATTTCCCCGGTAGACCATTAGGGGCTCTAGTATCCGAGATACACCATTTGTGGCGACTATCATAATTACATAATTTGATCCGTGGTTCAAAACCCGGCCATGGTATTGAATTTTTCATGTTGACTCTAATCAAAGACCTTAGCCTATATACGACTAGTGTGAAGAAATAATTAATTTCCATCAATTAACTAAAATAATAAGAGTTAAATGGTGAAGCCTAGGACTCACGTACTTACGATAGAACGGTGTATCTCGGATACGAGAGCCCCTAGTGGTCTACCGGGGAAATATATGAGTCAAATGGAGAATTTAATGTTGTGATGGCAAGTTAGCCATGGTAGTTCAATGGGTTAGAGCCACTGGACAGAAACCAGGAGATCTGTGGCTCAAATCCCGGCCATGGTATTGAATTTTTCATGTTGACTATCTTACTTACGCAGCAAAGGATAACTATGATAACATAAACTAATAAACTAACATTCAACATAACATGCTTACTTACTGAAAATAACATACCTGGATTTCTGAAAACAACATATTGTAGAGGTACTAGCTTAAATAAAGGTTCACCAATTTCTATGCTAGAAGTTTTGCCCTGTATCACAATAAACAACACACTATACACATTAACATTGCATGCTATGGTCGCGAGTTCCTGGCTTTTTGAAAAATTGATCCAGTTATATACTTTCTCAGATGAAAATTCCTTAAAGAAAATTTACACTTTAAAAATAATATTTCTAGCCTGGGAGCGGAGTATTTTACCCTAAGCACCTGTGCCACTGGTACCAGTCTTTGAAAGTGACATTAACAGTTTACAAAATTTAATGTAAATATGTGAATTTTCTGCTTATTGTCACAGTTACACAAATCACCTTACACTCAAATTTGCATTATGGACTGGCCTTGAACCAAACTTCAAAGAATACACGTGCACACTCCTGGACTGCAGTGATCTATGTATGCAGTTAATTTATGAACTAAATACTATATGTGCAAGATTTCTTGAGCGCTGGTGTGGGTAGAGGGGAAGAAGAGAGAGCTAACATGCTTTTGTTTCTGCAATGTGGTCAACCTTGAAAAACACAATTCAGCCAAATTGCGAAAAGATAAGCGAAGATATGTGCTGAAGGTATGAGATGTGGCAACAAACTGAACTGCATCTGATATGCTGTATTAGATATTTACTGTTATGGAACACATAAAAATAGAAAACAAATATTATGAGTTATAAACACTCACTCGCTTTGTGAATTCGATTTCCAAGTCTACTGCGTCACTTTCATCGCTGGTATCCTATAATGTGTTAATAAATTCATTAATTGCATTTTCTATTACACCATCGTTTCTCCAATATTACATTTCCAGCTCTTGGACCGTCTTATCATATCATTCCCAATCCATCGCTTCTATAGCAAGTTTCCGCAGATTTGTGGTTCTCGTTAACATTGCATACTTTGTAAACATTCCTTATATTTGCCCACGCCAGCTCAATTGCATTCAGATCACAGTTATACGGAGGTAGACAAAAAACAGAGTGTCTCCTTTTGAGAGTCATAACATTGACAAAATAATCTTGCTTTTAGATTTGTTGTAAACCGGTTAACTAATAATTAACCTCTTAATTGCTCAAAAAGAAATGGCATACGTGTGAAAGCTTAGCATATTAGCCACTAGATGTCACAGTGTGTAGCACATTTCCTGTTTATAAGTTGTCATCTGTGTTTACGGAAATAGGCGAAGCCTACCGATTGAGGACTTGGGCCTCGAACGCTCAAGAAATCTTACGCATATAGTACATAATACAGTTCCTAATGACACTTCATAATATCTTACTTTGTACTGCGTAATGAAAAGGAAAAACACAGGGCAAATTTGGAAGTTGCATAAACACTGGAGTCAGTTGTTTATTCTCCAAGCGATAACTTGAGAACCGTATCATAGTAAAGTGGCCTTTGTACAGGCAGCCTTAAAAATTCTTGCCACATATACCAAGGCATATTACAATGTCGAATTTCCAATAGTAATTCTGGGAACATGAAAAAGAGAAATCTCTGATGCTCACGCTTGTACTGTGCATTCAGAGCAACTAGGCCACATTGTACACCTGATAGAACAGTCGCTTTAGGCAAGCCCTCCCTAGCTCCACCTCATACATCTTCTAATACCATATGCCTTATAGTTTGACTCAAAATTACACAATTTGGTAATTTCATTTTTTAAATCTTCATTTGGCTTTTGTCAGTACGTCTCAACATTTTGCTATATTAGATTTGCAATGGATAGCATCTATTGCCTGTTCTTAAATATGTATAGATTTAAATGGCTTTTTAACAGGAATCAAAGGTAAATTGGGAATGATTTGTTATTCAAACATATTGATTCTACTTAAGGAACTACATAAGCATTAGCAGGATAATTTGTTATTCAGATAACTTTGTTCAGAATAAAATGTTTGCAGAGGTAATCACTAGCAGCAATTTTAAAAAGACAAAAATAATGATTTTTTCCTTTAAGATCATAAGGAAGAGCATTTGATATTTTGATGGCTAAAATACACAACTTTCTGGGAGCAAGGAAAATTTAAACTGGGATGATGGATGTTACAGTTTTAGTATTTATTATAAGAATTTTGTTTGATGTTTTGTTATAAATGAGGCCCAATTGCTTACAAAGTATTTTAAGATTGAAAATGTATACATCAAGGAAGGGTTAATATCTTCATTCTTCTCAAAAAGATCTCTGCGTCTGGGTGTTATAAATGATTCATTCCTCTATGAGACAGTGGAGAGATTTCAGAGGTAAATGTTCTATATCTTTTCTAATCAAAGTTCTTCCTCAGTAATTATATGTGAGTTTTTCTTTCCACATTTGCTCAGATCTGAACTTGCTTCTCCAAGCATTTAATAAGTGATCTTCTGTGGAACAGAGACAAAAGGAAATTTCATTAAAAAACTTTTGTCAGTTTTTCCCAATACTCTTCAATTATGACGTACATCAATGCACACATCCACAGAGCTCTTAGGAAACTCAGCAACTATGTGCTTAAAGGCAGACACTGAGTGCAGGGGAGCGCAGATGCTGGGCCCATATGTTGTTGAGTGGCATGGAGAATACAATGGACTGCTCTGTATATATATTTATTTGCCAATTTGGAGCATATACTGCAAAGAAGTAAAAATCCAACAGTAATAAGCAGTATCAATGTTGTAATATCCTCATAAGATGGAGATAGCTTGAATAATAACATACCTACATTTATCATTTTATAAAATTACAGTTAGGAAATTTTAACATATCTTAAATTTCCCAAATTGTGTCTTAAGACATTTAGGTCTTCATACTAATGTATGTAGATGGCTTTTTATTATAAAATTCCAAGCAGAGCAAGCAGTATTTCAGCTTCTAGCTAGTAATGGTCACTTCATCCAGACATGAAGAGGGAGAGAGAGAAAACAAGAGAAGCAAAAAGCACAGAATTCCTTGATAAATATCATAGTTATACTTGCCTTAGACTTTAATGAGTCTTTGTATTCTTGAACCTGCAACAAGAAGAAAAATTGATCAGTCATATAATTGTCCTTTAATGTCATTTAAAGAAAGACTAAATGTTAAAAAATGCCACCATTTGACAATTTTAATCTTATGCACAGTATTAATTGGAATTCTCTTTTCCATTTTACCATTCAAGGCAAAACTAACCACTATAATTTTTCATATAGCTTCTACAAAATATTCTTACAAAATCAGTTTTTTCTATTCACTTGTTTACAAAGATATATACATATTTTTAGATGTAAAATGATAAAGAAATAAGTCAAACATTTAAAGGCATGATACTTGTTATATAACATTGTGAGAAGCAGTTAAATGGTGAAGCCTTTCAAAAAATGACAGTATTCAAAAATTCAAACCAATAACATGAAACACTAGGAAATGGCTGATGCCGCAATACAAGTTATTTAAAATAAAATGTATGTTTTAAAGAGCTGTATATTTGTTGTGTATATGTTTAATATATGGGGTGAATGGTCCCTCACACAGTTTCGCAGCTTTTGACTGCCCAGTGAAGTTGACTGCTGTGTCAGCAGTGTGGGTGACAAAAGTCTGCAGTAAATATGGTACGGTTTGTTGCATAAGTTATTTCTAACATACATAACATAAACACTTAAAAAAGAAAAGTAAACTACTCACGTATATTAAGCAAGATGTTGAAACTGCTTCCCTTCGTTGTTCAAGCATTTCTAATACCTTCTTAGGAAATTTTCATTACACTCTGCAGTTCCCTCCGAGAAATTGCAGCAATTTTGTTTTAAGTTCATCTGAAGTGTGAGGATTTGTAATTTGTACACTTACTTTTAATGCCGCCCCCAGAGATAAAAATTGCAAGAAGTTAAATTGAGGGAACGAGGGGTCATATGAGGCACCTAAATGCAAAATCCGCCAAGTCCAAATTAACAAATTGTTCAGGAAAGAGGAAAATGTATCTCTGCATTTCAATTTACAGTAACAGTGCTTATTTAATGCATATAATGAGTTAAAGATCTAGAATATAATATCTAAAAATAAAATAAACTTAATACTATTATTTTTGCAGCAAGTAAGGGCTTAATTTTGGACTTTGCAGGTTTTGGTTGCAACATATGGACGTTTGTCAATTCAGGAACTGTAAAGTTATGGGTAAAAGGCTTTATTTTCTATGTATATTCATCTACTATATTAATAATACATTTTTGTGAGAGTTTTACTACATTTACAACTTACAACATTATTATAGCAAAACTTAATGGATAAGAAACAGTTTTTCCAGCTTCTTTCACATAATTATTTAAACCCTTAAGTAGGGCACACACTTTCTTTATAACATTAGTCATTAGTATAACAAAATGGATAAAGTTTTTTTCAGCTTCATTTACATAAACCCTTAAGTCAGGCACATACTCCCTTCCATTCTCCTTACAGGCAGATTCCTCATTCAACTTCAGGTTGAGTTTTATGTTCAATATAAATGAGCTGTTTATAGAATTTTAGTTTCTCCATTTTTTGCCATTCAGTTCCAAAGTGCTTTTTCAAAAGGTTTTCTATGTCTCATTTAACTTTCACACCAACTGGAAGCACATTTAAATGTGCTGTTAATCTTTTGATGAAAGCACAACAAAAAGAAAAAAACTAGGCCTTTTATTCTATCACTACACTCCTATTTTCTTATGATGCAGGAGCTCCTCATGAATTATACTGGTTGCCAAACTAGAATGTGATTGACAGTAATCACATGGAAGAACGCTTTAAATAAATGGGAGAGGATGAGTACCTCATAACAGTTGTCATAGTAACAATTAGAATGACCAATTAGAGTCGTGACATTTCCATGACGTTAGATGCTAAACCTTGGTTGCTGATATTCTAACACGTGCTTAGCATGACATGCAGGCGAGTGAGTTATGCAAATGCTGCAGTAAACACAATACCTTGGTGTTTGTTTCTCTTGCTGATAACACAGCATAAACAGAATGCCTTCATGTATATGTTGCTGTTCTTATTTTTTATACAACAGTTAGAGATCCTGTACTGGCAAGTTCCTTTGCATTTTATTTGTGGCAATTTGCCTTGGTTTACGTGTGAGTCCTTGTATCTGTGCGTATGTTGTGATCATTTGCAATTGTGTTTTAATGAATGTTTAATTATGTCTAAAAATAGTGACGAGCGAAAACCAGAACTTCTTGGGAACCAAATAAAACTACATTTGGTAAAGGTTTTCCAATTAAAGGACATGCATGGGAAATAATATGCTCTGTGAGAGAATACTTCGAAGAGGAGAAATTAAAAGGGAAAACCCTGGAAAAAACCTTATCCAAGTAACTCACCCTGACCGAGATTCAAACTCGGGACCTCTTGAACGTGAGGCAGACATGCTACCACCACGCTACCGAGGCAGGCGAGCAGTAAGGTGATAGAGAGGAGTTGGAATCTGAGTATAGAGAATGAAAAGTTGGATGGAGATATCTCAAGGGTAGAGGTTAGCCAACAAATAGGGAAACTGAAAAGAGGCAAAGCAGTGGGTATGGATGGGATTCCATGTGAGTTCTGGAAAGAGCTAAAGAAGTAGAAGATGGGCTAAAGATCATTACAAGAGTTTTAAACAAAATTAGAGGAAGTAAGGTAATACCAGAGGTCTGGAAAATGAGCGTTATAGTACCTTAATTAAATTAATTGGGAGTCGATTAATGACACTAAACAACACTTACTTTTAAATTTTCCCGGAACTAGTTTCAGAGGCCTTCCCTCTATCTTCACCCGGACATCGACTGGTTCTCAGTGGTGTAGCTGGCAATATTTTGTCATCGCTCTCCTCTGGTGGCGGTTCGAGGAACTTGAACAAATCTTTCTGGGGGATGTCGAAATTGAATACTTTGTTCCTATTTTTTGAAATAAAGATTTGTTCCCATGTGGACAGTTCTTCTTTTCCTGTTGTATGTTTTAGTAATTTTGGTTCTGGATTTATGTTGTGGTTTTTTTCCCAAAAATGTGTGGCAACTGCTGATTTTTCTTATTGTTTGTATTTTATGTTCCTAAAGTGTTTCTTTGCTATTGTTTCTAAATTTCTTTTGGTTTTTTCAATATAAATTTGACTACAGTCACAGCATTCACAGTAGAGGGAAGGCCTCTGAAACTAGTTCCGGGAAAATTTAAAAGTAAGTGTTTGTTTAGTGTCATTAATCGACTCCCAATTAATTTAATTTATACAACAACACTGTTTTCAACACTTCCATGAAAGGAGTTATAGTACCTATTCATAAAGGGAAAGGGGGACTGAATCTGCCAGGGAATTATAGAGGAATTAGTTTATAATCGATATTAAGTAAAATATGTTCAGGAGTAATGGCGGAAAGACTGCAAAAGTGGGCAGAAACAGAGGGAAAGCTGTCTAATTTTCAGGCAGGTTTTAGGAAGGGGAAGCGAACACATAATATTTTGGTGATTAAAACTGTAATACACAAATATTTAGGTAATAAAAGAGGAAAGGTATATATGTTTTTTGCAGATTTTGAAAAGGCGCTTGATACTGTTAATAGAGATGCATTAGTGTAGAAATTACATAAGAAAGGGGTGAGCAATAGGTTCATTAAGAAATTAAAAAAATGTATGAAGGGATAACATTTTGTGTAAGGTGTGAGCAGAATGGGATAACAGAGGCTGTTGAGCAAAAGGTGGGATTGAGACAGGGGTGTAAGATGAGCCCTACCTTATTTAATTTATTCATAGATGACATAATAGAGAGGGTGGGAAAAAGTAATGAGCATTGTCCAGTGATTGGCAATATGGAGATACCGGGCCTACTATATGCTGATGACTTAATGATGGGAGCATTTACCATTATAGGCCTACAAAAGGTAATTGATGAAGCAAGCAACTTTTGTGCGGAATGGGGGATACAAGTGAATATCAGTAAATCCAAGGTAATGGTGTGCAAGAAAGGTAATTTAACTAGTGAGAGAGGAGATGGAACATAAAAGGGCAAAAGTTAGAGGTAGTAAAATAATTTGATTACTTAGGGGTACAACTGAGCGGTAATGGAGGATGGGAAGCATGTAAGAAAAAGATAGTGGCAAGAGGAAAGGCAGCTATGGCAGGAATAACAATATCCAAGTATAAATTGCCAGACCTATCAGCTAATTGGACAGAAAGAATGTATGAAGCAATAGTAGAATAAAAAATGGCATACCCAGTGGAAATATGGGGAACTAAAGAGAATATAGAGAAACTAGATCATATGTATAGATTATTTTGTACAGAACGACTGGGTCTAATAAGGACAGCACCAAGGGAGTGGTGAAATATTGGTACAGGTACAAAAGTGAATCAAGAAGATATTGACACATTGCTTCACACACACTGTTGATTAACAAAAATCATAGTCATGAATTTTGAAACGCCACCACCAGACATCTTTGACAAGTACATCACACCATCTATTGACGATACGGAGAAAGAGGAAACCACTACAATTTTCACTAATCGAGTACCAGCTGATAAGAGCAAAAGCTCTTGAAACATGTCCTGTGAATAAACAGTGTGAGTGAAGCAATGTGTCAATATCTTCTCGATTCACTTTTGTACTAATTTGTGCTTCACTGTCCCTACGCTTCTTTCAAGTTTATACTTTGATTGGTACAGGTGTTTGACGAGTGAAGATGAAATATTGAAATTATGTATAAAGCAGCAAAAGGTAAATATAAGCAAGGATAGCTGGTACATGAATATAGGGGAGGAGCTAAGGAGAGTAGGAATGGGAGATTTATGGTCACTAGAGGACAGAAATGTAACAGGATTCTGGAGTGTAGTAAGGTGTACGGTAGAAGACATGCAAAGGCAAGAAATTTGGGGGAGCATAGAAGGAAAGAAGTCATTGAGATTATATAAATCAATAAAAAAAGTGGGGAAGAGAAAAATATGTGGACATGTGTAATAAAAGGGAAAGAGAAGGGTGAGCTTGGGTAAGAACAGGGGCTATGTTCTTAAAAGGGCTAAGGGCGACGGATGATAAAACATGTGTTATGTGTGAAGGAGAAGATAATGATCTGCATAGCCTAATAGAATGCAAAGAGGTAAAAGC
This sequence comes from Mantis religiosa, assembly GCA_030765055.1. Lineage (NCBI taxonomy): Eukaryota > Metazoa > Arthropoda > Insecta > Mantodea > Mantidae > Mantis > Mantis religiosa. Next base: position 99,078,254 of record CM060958.1, read on the forward strand.
TTGGAGAGAGAAAATATGGAATTTGAAGTGGGATGGCCTAGAAAAGAGTATTATAGTTTTTAGAATGCTGAATGTTAAAGGGAAAGAGAAGTGTAAAGAAATGGGGCACTTTTTGACCAAGATAAAGGAGAAATGGCTAAGGAGCTAGGTGTAGCGCTGAGGAGATTAACTATAGTGTAAGAAATTTAAATTTAAGGAAATGTATGTTAAAATAATGTAAAACTGACAAGCACTAAAGTATCTATCTAACATTGCACTTATATTCATTAATATTTCTCTGCCCCCTTTTCTTTTTTCTTACACCTGAAAGCTCAGAGCTGAATGCCGAAGTTGTTCCCTCCATTTTACTGTTATAAAAATGATGCAATGCAATATCTACAAAAACGGCCACTAGGAGCATGACAGTAGAAAGGACTTTATTCCAGGAATAAAGGCCTTTCTAAAGTGAAGCAAGAATTGTTATCAGCACCATGCCCACACAGATGATTGGAATAAAATGATTTCCAAAAAGACCTGTGCAGATACGTTACAGAAGCTTTTCTGTGGTGAAAACGTATTTTTGGCAATTTTGGAATAATGCCCTTTCTACAATGACTGATTCATTTAATACATTACATAAACATATTGTGTAATAAACTCTTTCTACTATTAAGTGATCCTTTTTAAATTCAACTCCATTTTTGACAAATGTTTATCACTGTACCATGCACATTTTTGTAGTATTAACACAAATATTGTTTAATCATAATTTGTTTCTTATTTATCATATCTGCCATGTAGATCTTTAGTATTCAGATTAGCATTTATTCCCAATACATATTATGGAATAATATGATTTTACAAAATCAGAGTATTCTGAACCAGCAGTAATTAATAAATGCAGAAAGCCTTTTTACTGCCCACATGCTGCCTGTTTACCTGCCATAAGAGAGCTATCCAGCGCAGCAGCTGATAGAAGTATATCTCCTATTGAGGAGTCTGCTGGCTCTCTCCTGCTTATTCTGATTCACTTCATGGGAGTTTTCCATTTTTGTTGCAATTTGCCACAGGTTTTTGGAAGAAACAATCTATTATGGTCAAGGAGGATTTCGTTGTTCTCTTCAGTCTGTTACAAAACAAATTTTGAGGAGTGCTATAGAAAAGTTGCATCTGTGATGCTTACTGTTTGAAATAATGTACCAGAAATATCCTGCTGTTACTTAAACCTGACATTTCGAGTTTGGGTTATTGAAGATTAAACAACTATTATATGTTTCAAATGGGAAGAGTTCTCACCTGTAGCGAATCAGATGCGTAAGAGCCTTCAGCATTGCCACCTCGTTATCCCCACTCTTTTAATATTTCCCTCTCTCTCTCTCTCACACTTGCGAGTGTTCGTGGCGCTAATGCAAACTGAAATTTCCAAAGTTTTATAACAATTCAGTTGTTGAAATCACAATTGCAACGTGGATATTCGTATATTATGCAAATGGTTTAAATATTTAGTTTAAAATTAATTATAGTTTATGAATTACTTATTTTTTAATCCAATGAAAATACCAGCGGTGCATCCGTATAGCTGTGAATGTTACGTTAAGAGATAATTCGTCATCATTGTCTTCATCCTCTGAGTACTGCAAATTTATGATGATAGCTTCCAAAATTTCATTACGTGCTATTTCTTTCCAAAAGAAGTCGTCTTGCAGTTTATCTTATGTCTCACGCAGTTTTCCCAGTCTTGTGTTCCTTGTAATTTCTTCATGAATAGGTCATTCAACGTCAGTCAGTTTAAAAATATTATTTCTATTTGCAACATAATTTGGGCCCACGTTAACTCAATTGGATTGTTCTGGTAGTAGTAAGGGAGAAGGTGGATTATATCTCATTGATCCAGCTGATACACTTTTTCATGGAAGAGTAATTGAATAGTACTACTTTAAACTCTCAAGAGTAAATACACGTTCTGCCAGACCAGCAGGAAGTGTATCATTTCCTCTTATCGAATTTAACAAACACCTTGGCTTATTCAAAGTATATATTTCTTTTACCACATCATGTCAAATGTTTACGTTTCAGTCCTGAGTAATTTCAAATATACGTTTACGCATACATACCAACCAATAATGATGTTCATTACAGTGCTTAAATCGCAATGCATTGTTACAATATAATGGTATCTACTTTATTTGTATTAGGAAAACTGAGCTAAAAATATGGGGGTTTTTATAGTTATGTTAGATACATTACTCTCAACCTTCCACATGGATCAGTTTTGGCAAAATCTGAATTTTTGTCTTAGCACGAATAGTATTTCATACAGATTGATTAGGTTGGCGCTCCTCACACACCACTTAACAGGAATGCAATACAACAACACCACAGGACTCCGATTGGCTGCTCACCAAGTAGCGCTCAAGGAGAAGCACCTTCCCATTTGAAACACCTAAGAGCAGGTGATCAATGGACAAAGGGTTGAAGTCAATTACTCTCAATACAATATGCTGATTAATTTGTAATATATCTGCACTAAAAACTGTATCCTTCAGAAATTAAAGAGTATCTTGCAACCATTCGCCATGAAGAAATACTTAGAACAAATAATTTGCACTTCTGACATCACAATAAGGGTTATAATTTCTTCTGCAAACCACCATTTCTTACTGCTAGATGATGGTTATTCACTCCTTTTGGCGCCAACTTTCTAATTTTGCATATTTTATCCAAATAATATCAGTAACTGCAGCAGTTCATCATTTTCATCTAGCAAAATGATTGCTATGAAATTTTCAGTGAGAGCACGAAATTTTGTTGCACAGATGGAAAATACATAACATTTGAAGAAATTTGTATATCAGGTCAGAAAAATATGATTTGATTTTCATTATCAATAATAATAATTTCTTTAAGAGAACTTTGCAATAATTCCATGGAGTGTAATCTACTGAGGCATCAATTTTTGTGTAACGTGTTATCTGCTTAATGAAATTAATAGAATTTGATAAACTCAGAAGCTTAGTCATAAAAACGTATCTACTAAATTGGTCATTTTACATATCTGCTTCACCACCGTCTTAGAAAACTAATTTATTCAATTCTAATTGTTCTGCAATGTGTACCATACTACAAATTCTCTTTGTCCAATATCACAACAGCACACTGTTTTAAATATTAAAAGCAGAAGCATTATTAACAGTGAAGTATTCTTCATATTTGAGTTTGATTTTTGAGTCATTATGTTTACACTCAAACTTCACTTGTTGTATAATTGAAACGTTTTCAAGATCATTTGATCTCATCCTCAGCTGTTTGGTGACTCAAACAAACAGCTGAGGATGAGATCGAATGATCTTGAAAACGTTTCAATTATACAAGTGAAGTTTGAGTGTAAACATAGTGACTCAAAAATCAAACTCAAATAATGCCTCTGTTGGTAGTATTATGGCGGTAAATGACATAGCATATCACAGATATGTTGTTTTGTCACTAAACAAGAACTGATGTATTTTAGATGTGGAGTAAAGTGTATTTTTGCATGTACGTTGCAAATGTTAACTTGAAATAAAGAATGTTAATAGCAATGCTTTTCTATTATTGTGCTGTTTTCTATTATGAAACACTCAAATCATTTTAGTTGTTTGCAGTCAAGCTTTCCAGAGGTAGAAAAATTGATCTTTTGAAGAGTAAAAAGTGGAAGAGGAAGAGAATTCTAGTTCACTTACCTTCCACATGGTACTTTCATCATCAGGCAGCAAGTTGTTGCAGACGGTAAGTTATTTTTCATTATTCACAATAATCTTTCCATTACATAATTAACTAAACCTATATAATTGAGTGAGTTATACACAACTGCCAAGTTAATGCAATTTACTTGTTTGTAATTTTGTGATTGTACTGTTGAAAATGATGGCCGTATCACAGAAAGTACCTCTGTAGAAAACTAACAGTGCCAGTGATTCAGATTTGGATTTTTCATCTGATGACTCCTTAAAAGATCCCAATTATCATCCAGCAACAAATATGACAGTAAATTATTAGTTTTTATTTATGGATTCTCTTAAACTGCTGTGGTTCTCAATGTCCCATATTATACTGAGCACGAAAGACTATTAATTTTGCTCAGAGGTCTATTCATCAGGCTTGAGATTTGTTTACATATTTGAGATCTACAATATGGGACCACTGGTTTACTTTCCTTCCAAAGAAAGCCTTGTTTACAGGTTTTTATGTCCTCTACCAGGTTTGAAGCAAGACCTCGCATCCAGAGGTTAGCATGTTACTCCTAGACCACAAAAGATGCCTGATGATTTGAAGAACTCATGCACAGTTAATCCAAAGGAATCAAATACAGCTAGAAATATAACAATTTAGGTTTAATAAACAATTTCAAAAAGTTTTTAAAGAGTTTGGTATAACTTTGGTTCCTCAAAACAAATATAGTATTAAAATGTACTACATTTCCCTAAAAAAGATAAAATTCCTAATAATAAAAAATCTTGTATTTATCAATTTGATTGTTTAGATTGTGATCGGATTTACATTGGTAAGACGAAATGTAATTTGGAACTCAGAACGAAAGACCATTTTCGGTCATTTAACCATAATATACATCCTGAAATTAAAACCATTAAATGTCCAAATAGATTTAATGGTTTGGGAAAAGATATTTATTTTAAAAAATAAACATCGCGTAATGAATTTTGAGATACCAGCAGTTGATTCTGTTCTTAAGTTTGTTTCGTTTTCAGACTTTGGTAATACTGAAAAAAACATAACATAGTAACTTCCTTAATAACAAATTTGTTTTTCTCCTGTGGTATTCTTTGACTGAAGATCCGGACAGGAGTTTGTGAAATCAATATCAATTAGAAAGAAGAATTAACATCATTTTCTTAAGTTAAGTGAAGTTTTTGTTACAAATTGTTATATTTGTATAATTTTCTCCTGTGTTATTAATGTTGTACCTTCCAATACTGTATAACAGCATACAAGAAACTAACGAGGACAGCAGGGAATTTGTAAGTAGGATTTTTCTTTATCTAAAAAACTGGCAAAATACAAGTACACTTTGGCTTTGAATAATTCTTACCATATTAATGCAATTACTATTAACTTTATTTTTGCACCTCTATATAACAATTCCTCAGTAAATCACAGTTTTAACAATTTTGTTCTGATTGCCACAAGTCCTTTCTCAGAAATCTTTAAATTCTACACCTCTGCCAAATACAGAAAGTTAAACCATTGCTATTTGCGATTAAAATCTAATCTTAGAAAAATAGAAAGAAATTTTAGATCAGGATTATTCACTTTTTGACAATAACAGATCTTGTCAGTAAATTAAAAATTTCATGTAGGATTAAGAAAAAGGACAAATGGCCCAACCTGATAAATAGCAGAAAAATGATAGAAAAACCAAATGGTATTTGGGGAAACCGTATTTTTCTTTCATATTCTTCTCTGAATCAAAGCTCTAAAATTCTTAATTCATTGAGGCTGACATAAGAATTTCAGAGTTTAGATCCGTCCTGTCCAACGTTGTGCCCATAGGCACCATGCGTCCACAATATTCTTGGTATGTTTCAACGCCAAATTTTTATTCCTAAAATTTCTAATTTTAAATTAAATTTCAGGAGAAAATTACTTGCTTCCAAACATCTTTCTAGTATAAAGGGCTGAGCAAGAAACTTTTTTAACACTCAAAGCTGTACTCATTTCCCTCAACAAATGGTAGACCTCAACTGTTGGGAATTTGAGACAGTTGTTTTAATACCAACAAAGTTTTATTGCAAACAGTAAGTTCACTTCTTTATAAACATTGCTGTATGTAGAGATATTGAGCAAAGGGGTCAGTTTCTTTATAGTTATACCAATAGCGAACAAAGGAGTTGGGTTTTTAAACAAACATTCAGCATAACTTAGACTGTGAATGTAGGTTATGTGTCTTGTGTTGGATGGATATTCTTACATAAAATAGCTAATAGACAAAGAACTTACACTAGGTTTAACAAGAATTGGGAGGAGCAGTATTGTTTTGTGGAATTCAAAGGAAAACATGTGTATATAAGCATGTCTGTTGCTACAAAAAGTGATGTGTACAATGCCATTCTTCAACAAATCACACAAACTTTATTAGTGAATTTCTTCTTAATTCTGAATTACAAAAGCACAAAGTTAGAAACAAAAGGTAGGCTGGCCCCATAGCTCAGTCGGTGGAACATCTGTCTGCCGTGGTAGAGGTCCAAGTTCGATTCCCAGCAGTGGGGGTGGAGATTTTTCTCTGACCAAGATAATTCCTCATCTTTCCCAGACTGGAGGTATGAATGAGAGTGTGAATGTGTGCGTGATCTAATGATTAAAACCCGATGAATATGAGTTAACACCTTGGATATGATCCAAAGGAGAATGTCTGCAGATACAACCACTGAAGTTAAAGGCAGGGTATAAATGGAACAAATAAAAAAAATTGAATTAATGTTACAGCAAAGTGTATTTACAAAGCCAGTTCAGCTAAATATTTAATGACAATGACATCTTACAAAGTTTATTATACTTCAGAAAAAAGGGAAGAAAAAAAACCTCCAGTGATGGGTAAGTAGTTACAAAAACAATGAACAGCTCTGAGGAATCTCTGTTTAATGGTCACAATGTAAAATCCATACCTATGTCTTCTATAAAATGACTTCAATTGTCTCACCAAACTGTTGCTACATGTGTTGAACAGATTTCCAAGAACATCAAACTAACCAAATTATGCATAGAACAAAATTTCTTTCAGTTTCAAACAAAGTATTTCCACCAAACTTCAGGTTTAGCAATGGGCAACCCCCTATCACCCTTCCTGGCAGATCTGTACATGAGTGCATTAGAAATAAGGATCACCAAAGGTTTCCCTTGGATGTTCAAACTCTGGCAACGATATGTAGATGAAATCTTTGCAATAGTACCAAAAAAACACATCAGTGATGCACTAAAACTTTTAAATATCCAAGAAAAAAGCATCATGTTCACTGTAGAAATAGAAAAAGATGAGTATTTACCATTTTTGGATCTAAAAATAATGAGAAATAAAAACAGACTAAACTCTGGCATTTACAGAAAACCAACATAGACAGACTACATAAAAGCTAATGGCTACAACCCAAGATCCCACAAACAGGCAACCTTCAATAGTTTAACACACAGACTGGTCAACATCCCTCTCACAGCAGAAGAATACAAAATAGAATACAACAAAATTATTGAAACAGCACAAAAAATGACTTTTCCAAATCATTAGTAGACAAAAAAGTGAACTTAGCAAAAAGAACCTAATAAAGGAAACCACAACCCTCTCAGCTACAGAAACTAATATGATTTTCAAAAAGTTCACTTACCATCCATGGGCCTTTGATATATTCAAAAAAGTCTTCAAAAAACAAAACATTCAACTAGCACCAGTCAACCGTTCCTCCTTAAAAAACCTAATTTGCTCAAACATCAAAGATACCATTCCATCTAACAAAAAATCTGGTATACATCAAATTGAATGCAGTGACTAGTCAAATTTATATTGGAAAAAAACCAAAGAAATTTAGAAATAAGAGCAAAGGAACACTTTAGGAACATAAAATATAAACAATTACAAAAATCAGCAATTGCCACACATTTTTGGGAAATACAACATAAATCCAGAACCAAAACTACTAATACATACATCAGGAAAACAAGAACTATCCATATGGGAACAAATCTTCATTTCAAAAAATAGGAACAAAGTATTCAATTTCGACAACACCCAGAAAGATTTGTTCAGCAAGTTCCTCGAACTGCCACTAGAGGAGACCTATGACAAAATATCACCAGTTACACCACTGAGAACCAATCGATGTCTGGTTGACAATGGAGGCAAATAGCCTCTGAAACATATTCCGGGAAAAATTTAAGTGTTGTTTAGTGCCATTAATCGACTCCCTTTAAATTTAATAGATTTCCAAGAATTTAGAATCTCAATTATAACAGAACCTGTAATTGTGTGAATATTTTTCGCCTCAGTTTGATGAAAGCACTTATATTTTTTATATTAGTTTATTTATTTATAGAATCTTTTATGACTTTACAGTTAAAGAATTTGTAAAAGTGCTGTACTTCATGAGCATAATACGGGAGAGGAATATTTAATGAATTACTGAAATTTATGAAAAGTAGTAACATTTTACTCTCTAAACTTGTTGCTACAATTGATGGGGTGCCTTCAGTGACTGGAAAGCATAATGGATTTCTTGCTCTTTGTGCTAAAGATCATACATTTCCAAAATTTCTTTATTTTATTTTCCACAAGGAAGCTTTATGTGCAAACATCTTGAAGTTCCAACTATAATGAAAACTGTTACTCGTAAAAAATCACACCAGCTTATCTTCCACACATCACCGATTGTTCAGAAACCTATTGAATATAACAGATTCTGAACAGGTGACATAATTCATGCAGACATAAGGTGACTTGTAGGGGGAAAAATGGAACGATTCTGCAGTCTTCTGGATAAGATTTTCTGAAATCATCTTCTGGGCAATATTGTCAAGAACTTGATGAGATACCATGGCTTCTAGATTTAGGTTTCTCAGCAGATATCACCTCAAAATTAAATGAGCTAAACCTCAAATTGCAGTAATTCAACCATGATAAGTAGTGCAAACTCCTGGTTTGTACTTTCCAACTTTGAAATCAGTTATGGAAACTGCAAATATTGGCCAATGTGATTGTTCTATCATCACTGCAGTTCACCTGAAGAATATATTGCATTTCCAAGAACTAAGATGCTACAAGATAAAATATAGAAAAGTCGACAGTGATGGAAATAATGTCAACTAGCTCAAAATAACCTGAATTCAGCATCACAAAACTTAGAACACATTTATATTAATATAACTGGAGTATTTAAAAGAATGAAAACCTACTGAAACTATTTTTTATACTTCAGCTTTCTTTTTGCTTTTATTTACGTCTTTTAACTTTTTAAGTCATATCGGACGATGAATGGAATATGTGAAATGATGCTCAAATGAGCCCAGGGTTCAACTAATTCAACTAATAAAAAAAATCAACATCATTTTTCTTAAGATAAGTTTTTTGTTACAAGTTATATTTGTGTAGTACAGATATTAATGTTGATAATGAAGACTAAAGTATATTCAGCTCTCAATGTATATCTTACTGCTTCACTGTTGTTAGTACAAATAATTACAAAATTATGCATGTATGGAGGAATTTAGTAACACTGACATCCTAAATGATAAAACTTTTTTACTCAGCTTTTCATACGTCACTTATATTTTGCTTTTATGAGGGACTAATTTTGGGATAATTTGATAAAAAAGTTTGCAGTTCCACCATCGGAGATGAACACAAGCAACAACAAGAGACGACTGTCGGGCCTTTCAGGTTCGAAGTGGAAACAATGGCTTCCAAAACTAGTCCATCAAAAAAGCAAAATGTAAGTGACGTAGTGTGAAAAATCAAACAGAAATGTTTTATCAAATACAAATATATTGTATTTCTCATGCATTTTGTCACATCCTCATGGTTATCCTTCATAATATTTAAGGCTTAATTGTGATCGACATAATTTGCGAAGCATGTAAAACACTTATATATCTCTAGAACACATTGCATACAATTATTTAACAGAGTTAAGCAAAATATATTTTGTACTTTGTGAGTGCACTCCATGTTACTGCTATTACTACTACATAGATGTAACTACCCTGATCAACAAGATATTTAAATGCTCACCTCAGTATCATAAATGGTAGCATGTCTGCATCAGTTTCAAGAGGTCCCGAGTTTGAATCTCAGTCAGGGTGAGTTACCTGGATAAGGTTTTTCCAAGATTTTCACTTATTCTGAAAGATGAATGTCACGTAGTTCTATGCTCTATGGATCCTTGGCTCACTTAAGCATCATTTCACCAATTTCATTCATTACCTGATATGACAATATTGGAGGAAATAAAAATAAAATAAAAAGATATTTAAAATCAAAAGAATAGATATCTATAACATAGCTAATCATTTTTTCAAGTAATGCTTGATGTTAAAGGTAAGAAATTGTTGAAGAAGTGTAAATACACTTTAACAGTCACAATTATTAGCGATGTGAACACTTGGTGGTGACAGAGATAGAGTCTTTGCTGTTGCAAAACTCCTTTTGCATATGTCTATCAAAAAGGGGCTTCAGGAAGTGTTTTGAGCATTGGACTGAATGATGGAATCGTATTGTATCTAAGGGAGAATACTTTGAAGAGTTGCAATGGAATTCAATAAACGCAAACAGCATTTTCCAGTAAAAAAAAATTATGGTTATTTTTTGTCATCTAAGTGTATTTTCTGTGCCATCCACCTAAAGGCAAAGAAACTATACAGTAGAACTTTGTACTATATGTACTGCAATAGCCTATGTATTTGCACTGTACACAATACAACTACAAACAAGTCAGTCAGGGTGAGTTACCTGGATAAGGTTTTTCCAAGATTTTCACTTATTCTGAAAGATGAATGTCACGTAGTTCTATGCTCTATGGATCCTTGGCTCACTTAAGCATCATTTCACCAATTTCATTCATTACCCGATATGACAATATTGGAGGACATAAAAATAAAATAAAAAAGATATTTAAAATCAAAAGAATAGATATCTATAACATAGCTAATCATTTTTTCAAGTAATGCTTGATGTTAAAGGTAAGAAATTGTTGAAGAAGTGTAAATACACTTTAACAGTCACAATTATTAGCGATGTGAACACTTGGTGGTGACAGGGATAGAGTCTTTGCTGTTGCAAAACTCCTTTTGCATATGTCTATCAAAAAGGGGCTTCAGGAAGTGTTTTGAGCATTGGACTGAATGATGGAATCGTATTGTATCTAAGGGAGAATACTTTGAAGAGTTGCAATGGAATTCAATAAACGCAAACAGCATTTTCCAGTAAAAAAACAATTATGGTTATTTTTTGTCATCTAAGTGTATTTTCTGTGCCATCCACCTAAAGGCAAAGAAACTATACAGTAGAACTTTGTACTATATGTACTGCAATAGCCTATGTATTTGCACTGTACACAATACAACTACAAACAAGTCAGTAGTAAAAAAGACGGTGAGCTTCTGCTGTCTCAGTTTAGTGTATTACTTACAAGCAGCGAATCTCACCTCTGCTTTATATTAGAAGATCATTTGGCAAAGTTTTGGCTTGACTCCGTATGAAGTGTCAATTTCTCTGTTTGCTACTGCTTGTGCATGGCTCATAACTACAACTGGTTCATCAACATTCTCTGAATCTGAATACTCTACATTTTCAGTAACATGTGAGATACAGTAATGCCTTCCTTTGTAATTATTGATTTGCAAGCAATGGTCAATGTCTTCAACATCACAACAGCCATCAATATGTATAAAATGTCTATAAAATCTTCTTCCAAACTTTTGTTTTCTTTAGTATTGTTTTTTGGCAAGTCACACACACCAGACCGCAACTTTTTTCACAAGTTCATCAACGTTTCTCTTCCAACCTGGTCCCAAGCAGGTGGGGTGAGCGCAATGAATTTACCCACTGGCAAGAGAATTTAAGTAATATACCTACTGAGAATGGCAATTTATTGCCTGTAAAATAAAACTTCATTTATTAGCTCTACAACTGAGCTACTATGGCTAACGTGCCGATATGACACTAATATGGACGGAAACCAGAAGATCCGTGGTTCAAATCCCGGCTATGGCATTGAATTTTTCATTCTGACTCTATGTTTCCACAATTTAGCCTACACACGGCCAGTGTGAAAGAACAATTAATTTCCATTAATTGACCAAATAGTGGTTAACTATAAAGCCCGGGCCTTAAAGTACTTACATGTTGTAAGTCGCCATTAAGGTAGTTGTCTCATGTGTTTATGAGAACTCCTAAGTGGTTTACCGGGAAAATACGACTCAGTTGGAGAATTTAGTGTCATATCGGCACGTTGGCCATAGTAGCTCAGTGGAAGAGCGGCTGGACGGAAACCAGAAGATCTGTGGTTCAAATCCCGGCTATGGCATTGGATTTTTCATTCTGACTCTACATTTCCACAATTTAGCCTACACACAGCCAGTGTGAAAGAACAATTAATTTTCATTTATTATGCTAAACAACATTTTTTTTTATAATTCCTTTCATTAAAGTGTTGAAAATTGTTGTAATAAATTAAATTTAAAGGGAGTTGATTAATAACACTAAACAACACGTACTTTTAAATTTCTCGGAAGATGTTTCAGAGGCTATTCCCTCCATTGTCAACCGGACATCGACTCAACCAACAAAACCAACACAGACAACTACATAAAAGGTAATGGCTACAACCCAAGATCCCACAAACAGACAATCTTCAATAGTTTAGCACACAGACTGGTCAGCATCCCTCTACCAGCAGTATACAAAATAGAATACAACAAAATTATTGAAATAGCACAAAAAATTACTTTCCCAAATCATCAGTAGACAAAAAAGTGAACTTAGCAAAAAAGAAGCTAATAAAGGAAACCACAACCCTCTCAGCTACAAAAACTAATATGATTTTCAAAAGTAACTCACACTAACCGAGATTCGAACTCGGGACCTCTTGAACGTGAAGCAGACACGCTACCATCTACGCTAACAAGGCAGGCGGTTTGATTGTGGTTAAAGTAATAATAATAATAATAATAATAGTAATAATAATAATAATAATAATAATAATAATAATAATAATAATAATAATAATAATAATAATAATAATAATAATAATAATAATAAAGTTTAAAAAATAAGCATGCTTTGATATATGGTGGTGGTTAAAAAATGACATTTGGTGGAAGTTTTCTGTTTGACGTGTTCAATGACCTCAAGCGCTGCTCAATGATGGAACAACAAAAAAGCACACTCTTGTTAATAGGTTTTAGTATGTTTTGTTTAACTGTATTGTACCTGAAGTACAGATTTCTTTAGTTACTGTGGAGTTCATAAATTTCACCTTTACAATGATTTATTTGATTCATATTCAAGAACTCCTATTTTGTATTCCAACTGGTGGGAATCGCCTGGACAATGGATTTTCCTTTCTGGTTTTTCCCATAAACAATCAAATGTTGCAACTCTAAAGATCCTATGAGCATTATTTAACCCAGATTATTCTTTCAAACTTAGTCAAACCTAGATTCAAAAACATCTGATGTAAATTCATATGAATGTTGACACCATTATTTTGCACAGTTTTTCATGCACTTTTGTAGAAATATAGTAGAATGCCGAAATAGGTTGGTACAAAATATCGCAGATTTGGATTTCACGCAGGGGAAAGTATATCCCCCGAAAAATAAAAAAAATTTTAAAAAATTAATTTGTATTCATTTTTCTACTTTTGAAAGTTGAGTTTATAAATGTCTTCAAAGAGCAGTTCTGCAGTACAATTTTTGCCCTCATCACACCCCTAGCATTGAACTTTACTGCTGTGACAGGACATGGAAACAATAGATTTTTTGTAAAGGCTAAAACATCTGTATCTGTGGGAATTCTAAGACCTGGAAAAGTTAAAATATTTCAGTCTGAATCACGCCTTTTGAGTGTAGTCACGTGTTGAGAATTCCAATAGTGTAAAGTGCGATCTATTTCAGGACTGGAATACACCTCTAGGATTACTGGTGAGTAATTGTATTTAAAAGGGCTGTTCTTTATATTACATAACTTTTTAAGTACCTACCTACTGTAATTTATTATTGCACGAATGTTTCCTTACAACTCCACAGTATTGACTTTTGTCACATCTAAGCTCACATTTCGATATACCACAGAATCGTTATAACGCAGAGGTAAAGCATGTCCCCCAACAACCTCATTATTTCGGGTTCTACTGTAATTTCATTACAAATTTTGTTATGGGTATATAGAAGATAAGAGGAAACCAAATCAAAGCAAGTGGCTCTATGCTGGCCTTGAAATTCCAAATTCCTTCCTTGCATTCTAAGCATCTGAAAATGAGTATTATCAAAACGTTTCAAACCAATAACAAATGTCTGATACGGATAAAGCAACAAACAAAACATTTCACATACATTGGTCTTTCTTGTAACAGGAAGTGCTTTGTCAGTGTTATTTTTTGTGGGGGGATAGGTTGTCATATTTATTTACACTCACCTTCACTTTCTAAATGTTAAAACACAACTGAAAAGTTTTCAGCAGCACCCTTCATCGTCAGCCATTGGGTGGCTGGTGTTCTAACATATAAAAAGTGAAGTTGAGCGTAAATAAATATGACTATTTACTCTGAAAGCTACTCCAACAATTGAATATTTCACTGTTAATAGTGCTTCTGATTTTAATATTTGTTTTGTATTTTTATAAAAATTTCCAGCTAATAATCTGTAAAGCATCAATTATTTACTTTTGCTTAGCACATATTTTCAAGTTCACTTTAGCATCAGAGGTAACAGTGCCAACCTAAGGAAGAAGTAAAATCTGCTAGTTTGACAAAATGTTTGGCATTTAGCTTTACATATCCTATGCCTGCGCCTGTTGACATTTCATTGCAACTGCTTCACTCCTAAGATCCTCAGCTGCGGTTTGCTACTTAAGGCCCTCAATCTCTCAGTTAACCTTTGTGGCCTACTGCCCAAAATGAGCAGCCACTCACATAAGGTGTTTCTCATGTTGATCTGCCCATGAAGTTACGTAAACTTGATAGTGAGTAGGAAATAATGGATGGATTATGCACTTCATCTTCTGCATGGATTACGAAAGTTTATCAGGCATTTGCTATAAGAGATGTTACTAAAGTACTAAAAATGCAAGAAATTTCTGATTCTCATTATATTTGAAATATAAAAAGCCAAGTAATACCAGCTAGTTTAACAGAGAATCAATTACCTAATTAGCCTAACACTTAAATGTTCTATACAAAAAGGTGTTTCTTGCTACAATTAACAAGCTTCTCCTTAGTTCTACCCTCATCATCCAGTGTGCACCGACAACACAATGGGAATGTAATGATACAGCCTGTATATTAGGCAAAATACTGTTTTTAGTGAATAATGAAATGAAATGTGCAGTGTTTAACGCCCGCTTTTACTACACACGGCACCGCAGGCGGTGACACTGATGATACATGAGATGAAGATGCAGCACCAGTGGAATGAGATGGCGGGGGAAACCAGAGGTCCCAGAGAAAACCTGCCCCAGCGCCATGTTGTCCACCACAAATCTCACTTTGCGGTCGCCTGGGATTGAACTCGGGCCGCCTTGGTGAGAGCCAAGCGGTCTAACCACTGAGCCACGGCGCGGCCTTTTAGTGAATAAATCAAAAGTTGTGTACATATAGTTGTGTTTTGGGGTATTTGGAAGTTACGCAACCAGATTTTATTCTGCCTCTTTAAGGTGTAGTTACCAATTAGAATTATCATTGGTTACATGGTTACACAAACTTCCAAGACCTTTGTCTGCTTTTTTTTCCTTGACCTTAGGTGTGGGCTGCATCCTATTGGCAAGATTTTGAAAGCCAACAGGACAAGGCCCACCCCCAAAAGCCAAGAAAAGAAGTTAATCAGAATGTGACTATCTCATAATTTTTACTACCTGCTTAGGGTTCAGCCTTTCTCTTTGAAAGTGAAGATCTGAAAGTTCTTTTTGAAAGTAACACCTTTTAACTTTCCACAGAACCAGAGAAACATTAACCAACAGTAACACTAAGTCACATGACCGCAGATCTAACATTGACATTTCAACCACTAAGAAGTAAATTTATAATCATGTGTTTCAACTGAAAAAGCTCTTCTGTGCAACAATGTATATTTTGAAAAATTCTTAAACACTGGTTTTTAAATAAAACAAACTTTTTTTTTAAATTTACATCTTCTTTTATATACTTGCCGAATTTTTCTTTAAGCATTTATTGCTTTCAGCCTGTAAATAATTGTAACGTTCCTTTGCCGCGCTATGCATGATCGCACCTTCGCTCACACAAGTAACACGAAATACGTTTTATTATTTCCATTTTGTTATTTCGGTTGTCCTTTAGCTTGCGGTAACAGACTTGATTCTTCCTAAATACGTATTTAAGGCAGCTCTCTGCCAACATTTTAAGGCTAATAACTGGAAAACATCAATTACGAAGGTGTCAACGCTTAAACCTTGTGGGCAAGTAACATCCGATGTGGATTATACCATCGTTTAACTTCATGTAACAAAATTAAATAGATATGGTATCTACCAATACAAATATGAACAAAACACCTTCAAAGCCACCATTTATAGCTTACCATGTTAGTGAAGACTAACGTAATGTCAGGTAGGTTTGGCCTTTAAGGCCTGCATAGATTATTTCGTTATAATTTATAACTCAGAAGACATTTCTATAGCTATAACTTGAGAATATCTCAAGGAATTTAGTATCCTATAAGTGCTCTTAGTGTAACGCGTACTGGGCACGCTCTGCTCTGTTCCCCTTTGTATTTGTGAACAGAATGCAAGGTTGTCAATGACTGCTGTTTGTGTCCTCAACATTCCAAAACACTAGGATATGTACTGCGCAACTTACCTTTTTTGTTGCACCATCTGCCATATTACTATGTTCAATTGACAACAAACTCCACTATGACACCAAAAGCGTCCGTAATTTATTATATTTTCTCCCTGTTTTTTCCTAATAGATATCTTAAACGTCTTACAAACGTGCGACTCTAACAGGAAGTTCCTACAATAGAGATGAAGGATGTAGTCAAATGATATACTTTTATGTATTTTATGGATGTGGCGTAAATACAAGCTACATATTTAATAATTTATTTTTCTTTTCATAATAAATTATATTTTCTTAAACAAAGGGTTAGTAAAATATTAAATATATTCCAAATGAACAGTTAAATTGAGTAAGGCGGGAAATTTGTTTATTTTCCCACATCATCTAAAACCCAACAGAGGTTACCAATATTATTTTTAATTATGTGAAAATATGTGTAATCTGATTTATCTATCACATTTCGAAACTCTACAGCACCAAAAAAATTTGTACTTCTTATTACTAAAGTGAGCTACATCATGGAATTAACGCTTCGTGGACCAAATAAAAATAAAGATTACTTTGTAATACCGAAAGGTGTGAAGATACGGAACCGAAACATAATATATTATCAAGAAATTCGTGTCAAAAAATCAAATGTGTTTCTACCTACAGAAGTAGCATATCACAACAGAGCTGACGATATTTGGATGTCATTTTTGGGTAAAGTTTACAATCTTACAGACCTCATAAAAAAATGTAAAGCCAAGAAGTTGCACAACCTAACAAAGCCTCTACTAGCCTTTGCAGGAAAGGATGTGAGTCAGTGGTTCGATTCTACCACAAGAGACGTAAGTTAATGCTATCACTAGCCATGTTTCTAAATCAGAAAGAGAAAAAGAAACGTTGACAAGAACGGGCAATAAATATTAGATACACAGAATCCTCATGTTCCGATCGAAATTTCTGTATAGTACTCAAAATCAACATTTTATAGCAATTAACAACACACGTTCTTAGAGGTCGGTCTGGGTGCTCAGTTGATCAAATGCGGCTTACTGATCTCAAGGTCGCTAGTTTAAATCTGTCCGTCCGTAGTGCTAGCTGGCTGTATGAAGCCAGAAGGTTTTTGCTACGTGCCCATCCGTTAAGGGTTTTACCGCAGGTAGGGTTTTACTTTTCGGGATATTGTAGGTTGAGTTGTGGCTTTTTTAGGAAGAATTTGTTTCATGGTAACATAAATTTTATCTTGTGTTTAAATCCAGTCTAGACCGATGGTTTTTAAGTGCGTTTAAAAGACTCAGCCCAATTCAGTATATTTATCGCCATGTAAACGAAGTACGCGGGACGAAATTCAGGCACATCGGTGGCATTGATAAGATTCTGGCAGTTGACTGGGTCTTGAACAAATAAAATGTTTTACATTTTTAGATTATTACAAGACTTGAATCACTCGAGCATGACATAAGAATCCGAACAAGCAACAGCTATATTTCATACCCGAAAATAATCTACGCAAATAAGTACTTAACCATTTGGTGTTCGCTGTTGAAATAAGCTCTTAAATTATATCGTGGTTCTCAGTGTCCCGTTTTCCGCCCAAAAAAAGGTTATTCGCTTTCTGGTCTACCATGTCACCCCCAGACCATGGAGAACGCTTCTTCACTGTTACACAAATGTAGCACTCATATGCCTGTGGCACTTTTATTGAGGTTCATTGTCGAATGTGCTTGTACTTGACATCGTGCTATGATAGAATCAACATGAAAAATGCAATGCCATGTTCGGGTTTTGAACCACGGATCTCCTGATTTCCGTCCAGCCGCTCTAACCCATTGAGCTACCATGGCCAACGTGCCGTCCTCACATTAAATTATCCATTTGACTCCTATATTTCCCCGGTAAACGACTAGGGGCTCTCGCATCCGAGATACGCCGTTTGTGGCGACTTACTCTCATAAGTACTTGAGTCCCAGGCTTCATCATTTAGCTCTTATTATTTTAGTTAATTAATGGAAATTAATTATTTATTCAGACTAGCCGTACATAGGCTAAGGTTTTTGATAGAGTCAACATGACAAATTCAATACCGTGGCCGAGATTTGAACCACGGATCTCCTGGTTCAAACAAATTTTGGTGACGGGGATATGACACTGTACGTCTTTATTAGAGAGTAGCCGAACCGGACTGAAGGAAGTGCAATTGGATAACCAGGACAATATTCCATAAAATTGATTGAGGGTGTGCTGAACAATTAGTGCTAAGAAGTCACATGTAGCTCAGATACAAAGAAATCTTAATATACATAAATAAAGTCAATGAATAGATAGAGTCAAACTGAAAACATCAATACAACGGCTAGTTTAAAGGCACGGTTAATTTCCTCAATTACTTCAAAAAGGTCAATGAAGTTAAAGATTCGTTATTAATGTACATTTGTTGGCTTTACACTTGCGGAGATTCCTGGCAAATCAACATCCATCTTGGAACTCAGCAATCAAGAGCGAGTCTCTCAGGTTCACGCCTCAGCACCTAGCCACTTTGTGCGGCTATATCTGAGCGGTTTAAAAGATTTGTCATGTTCTCGAACTTTGATTTGTGGGCATAGGTTACTCTAGTCCTCTAGGTGTTGACCATGTACACGGTAGCTCGTCCACAAAGTGGCCACAATCAATGCTGTCTACACCTGGCCAGCCGCGCGGTGTGCACCCGACCGGCCGCTTGAAGGTATTCGAAGGCAGGCAAAAATACACCAGAGGGGAGAGGAATGTTTGTAGATTTATGTGTTCCAGGTTCGTTTCTGGATATAGAGGTGACGGTAGCTGGGAGTATAGGCCCTGCTCAGGTAAGATCGCCCATGCCGTCCTTGGCGTCCTGCGAGGTGCTTTATGGCCATAGTGACCTAGACTACTCACGTGCTGATTAAAATGAGTTACAAGTTTATTGTGGATGGTACGGGATCTCTCTTGCACCTTGTACACAATGCTTGGCAGTCCCGAGTGGTCATGCAGGATATGAGCCCAATATCATCCTTGTCGCCCTTTTGTGCACGGTCTTCAGTCTGCCAATTGAGGTTGGTGCCGCCGGTCCTCAGATCTCGCATCCATATAGGATCAGGAATGGAAATATCGCCCAATCCTGGAAGATAGCCAAACGGACCTTCAAAGAGCAGAGAGTGACAGGTTCTCCTTGGCACGCACGTGTCTCCACTAAGTCAAAATTCTTAGTCTTAAATATTAAATGTTAGCTAACAAGGCAGCTCAGTGACCATTGTAAGCTGACTCCACATGTACGACGGGAAGGGTGATGCACAATCGTTCCTGTAATATAAGCTTCCAGGAAATTACCACATATACCATAATAAATTGCATGACTGAGCTGAGTATATTATGTCCCCAATCCCTCATATCTATAAATCTGAAGTTATCAGAAACCTAAAAAGTATAATCGTCACAGTATCAATCTTCGCAGCTCTACATCAGCAATACTTATTCTGAAACTTAATTATTAATTACTATTTTTTAATTTTAAAGGAAGAAAAATGTAGTAAAACGCAACCAGTATAGCAATGTGCAAGCTTTAATTCGTATTTTCAATTTTGTGTGTCTATATATAAGCTAATACAAAATTAACTATTTATTAATTCGGGGTCGAGTCGCGAGGTTACTTTGCCTTGAAGTATTAAAATCTACAATAGGAGCAAAAATGTACAGTAAACATAAGCAGTAAAACAGTTCAATATGACATTTGCAAGGCAATTCTGCATGCAAAAGGGCTTATAGATCTCTTATTATTTTTCCAAATATAGATAACTGCTAAGTTAAATGTTGAAGTTAAACCCTCCCTAAAGAAGTTACCATTCACAAGCTCCTTATAAACTGATTTTATGTAAATATTATTGTCTACGTTTTGGTACAGGGATCTCTAGCTTAGAAGGTTTACGCGTAGAGATTTTTATCAGTAATCTTAAACTGCTTACAACAGGTGTCACATCTAACGTGGTAACATAAAGTGATAACATTTACTTCTGAATGTAGTATTTACAAAGTAGTTAACAGAAAATTCTTCCATTCTTCTTCCTCAGATTGCGCACCGCGTACATCCAATAACAGGTGTGAGAGTACCATTAACTCCTCATGGACGTGTACCACATGTACTGGAGCAAGTGCCCACTACAGCATGGACACCTCTGACTCACCTGCCCTGGTGGGCCGACCCCAAGTACGTGGTCGGTGATCTCACAGCAAGAGCCACGCCTATTCGTATCCTCAACATGCTTACAGGAACCACTAACTATCTTACAGTAAGTTACACTCTAAGTGAGGAATTTCTGCACAGCTTCTACAGTCTGATTTTTAAAAGAAGATACGCTAAACTGTCAAGCAAGGGACGTGGAGGGTAAGAGGGGAAGGTGGTTGTTATGGGAACGTAAACAAAGGTTGCCACATTGGTTACACTGGTTAACCTATACCTCAGGTTAGTTATCGCAAATTGTGTGCGGGAAACAAAAGTTTGCTTGAGCGTTTAGTTGGGTTGTGAACTGCTAGCCCACTTTGTTAAAACACAAAATAGTTACGGAAGCAAGACTTAATTGCAGTAGGATTGGAGGTAGGCCGAGGTTTCGTGGCGCCAGATTCAGATTTTTATTCACCAACAAAATTTATACAGAATATGGGTTTCGTCAAAAAAGTTAAGTCATATATTATCATATTTACAGTATTTAAAAAAAGTTTAAGAAATAACAATTTTGCAAGGTTGCATCGAGGTGCATATACAGATACCCAGCATTTGCTTTAACGACTGAGGAAACCCGCGGAAAAACCTGTCAGATACACCAAGACAAAGATCAGCTTATGGTTGCGATGTTACATTCTACAGCCAAGCTAGAGAATTTGTGTTCTGTTGCGGAATTCCTTTTTTTTTTTTTTTTTTTTTTTTGTAATTTTACGTCCTCCAACGTTTAGTCATATTGGTCGGGGGGAATTCTTTGAACAAGAAGAGGAGAATTTGCTTCTTTGTAATGAACCGCTTATTGCTTTCAAGCAACTGATAAAAGGGACTGCTTGTGTCCTTAAAATAAGTGAGACGAGGTTCTAGAATCTCTAAATAAAAGCACCTACAGCCAGGTCCACCAGGAATTGTAACTTTTGGGAAACAAAGACCAATTAGATTCCTTAAATATACACATCTAAGACTATTACACCCGAAAGGAGCATCCTACCACACGTAAGCTTCTTTCTTCTCTTAAAGAAGCAGAAATATTTGAATGGAGCTTTAGTTTTTTGAACAAAATCCTCATGATCTGGGATTTGAGTTAAATAATAACAGAAAACTAATGCTCGATTGCTCCTATATTGAAGCGCTAAGCGCTTTGTTTTGAAAAGAAATGCTAAATAAGAACTTGTGACATAGTACTTTTGGATGAAACCTTGGTAAACACCGCCCATACTGTGTCAAAGGACTGGACTGACGTCACACTTTAAAGTACCACAAAAGGACGTATAGGAAAAAGGTGACGCTTTATTAGGGACTTTGTTAATGATGCACTCCTGCTCTTCAGATCAAAACCCAAAACTGGGAACACGAAGAACATGGACCATGACCATGAACTCCTGTGAGTCAAAATACCGGCACACCGGTCGCGCTGATATGATCATCTAAATTGCCAGAGTCTTTAATACATTATTTTAAAAATTCTCGCACCTGTGAAAATGATACAACGCAATGAATTTAAACACTTATTTATGTTCTTAAAGTACGCTAATACAGATCAAGTGTACATGTTCATATTGAGATGGGATAACCTCCAACACTTGCTTATGTTTCGAGTATTGATAGGGTAAAGAGGGAGAATCCGTAACTTGCTATCTGCTTCTCGGAAACAGTGCAGCTTCTCACATGGAGAAACAGCTGTCCTTCACGTATCTTCTTTTAAAGGTCATGTTCTACAGACTTATTTCGAGAGGGGATAAAGAGTTTATATATTTGTGAGATCAATCGCGCAAATTCCGCAGTGCACTAGGGAATCCATTGTAAAACTACCCTTTATTTAACGTTTGAAGACGTTTAATTATATTGTGACTTTTTTCACTTTAGGAAAGTCAATTAAAATAATAGTCTGAATAGCTGCTTTGAAATCGAACAAGAAAACTATGTTGGAAAGTTTATTTGTACAGTCGAATAGATTTTGTAAGGAAACATACATTTCATCAGTTTCTCCATTATAGCTTTTGAAATAATTTACAATATGCTTATAGAAAGAAAAGAAATTACAGGAACTTCTCCTCCTGTATCATCTTCTTCGTTGGAGGGAGGGAGAGAGCAATATCTTTCTCACGTAGTCAATTGTGAAGTTGTACTTTATTAACTTGACTTAATCCTGTTGCATTCCATAGTAGTATTCTCCAATCCACAAATACAGTGACTATCCGGAGATCATAAAGAGGGATTATTACTCCGGACTGTTCTGTTAGTCATAAACATTATTGAGCAGTGTTTCTTATGGATACCTCTCTTTTGTAAGTAGGCAATTTATTCGTTACTTTTTAATCCTTATATTGTGGATGGAACCAGGGGCAGTTTGTCCTTACGTGCTCCAGTGTTGCAGCACGCTCTTTTCTGTTTTATAAATGACATTGTAGAAATTTCAAGACCATGTAAATAACAATGTATTATTGTAAGTATAAGTAATCGAGTACGACCAATAATTCAGTCTTAATAGGTCTTAATGCTAGGAAAAAACCTGCGTAACTAATGGAACGCATCCTAGAGTTTAACATGCTGAGAGCCAGCAAGCTCGGTAATCAATATTGCGCATGCGTACAACCTTCCCCTCTTGCCTCCATGATGTCCTAAGTTCTCTAGATGTTCGCACAATGCGTGCTGCATCTGGTTGTTGCGCGGTGATCATTCGCTGCACGGCGAAGCAGGACCACCAACACTCATAGTTACAGCTCTAGAACTTGAATATGCATTGAAAATCATTTAACAATCTATCATTGCTTGATATTTTAGTTCTAGAAACTAATTTCGTCGTACTTACGTAAACAGATACAATACCTAATGGTTATTAAATCGCATGGCAGTTTGTGATGCACCTATCATATTGGTACGACACTCCATACCCGCGACCATAACGAGAGTCCCTCAAAGTGCATGTGGTTCGCGAGCTCACATTGTGTCCAAGTATTTCTTTGTGTAACGTTATTTAGTGGTTGATATCAAGTTTCTTTATTTTGTGTGTGAGTGTGAAACAAGTTATAAATTCATGTTATTAAATGTATGAGTAACGCAAACTTCTGAAAACTCCTTTTTCAAGGCGAGTATTAGGGTTGGTATAAAAATATTAGTTTGGCCAATACCCGATTAAAAATTGAGCAAAAAGCGAAAGGAAGTAGACATTCTGTTTATATCATGAAGAAATATGGGCGCATGGACTTCATTTTTCGAAACTAGGTGAGTTTCATGGACCTTTTCCCCGCAGCACGCTGTTATTTTACGGCACGAGCAGCCACTGGATGGAACATACCTGTAGTCTGTCTACAGATACATTGGATCAGACTTGACAAATCATTAACATATAATCAGTCTTTCCTTCATTTGCAAGATGAAGAACGTTTCTACTGCCGTGACAAGCCAGCAGTAAATATTTAACTGACTTTTCCTCCATTTGTGATGGAACAGGTATACCACTGTATCTAGGTTCCAGGAGACTCATATGTTAAAGCAGGGTGCATCACGGGCAGTAAGAAGATAGAATTTGAATAGCAGAATCTGTAAGAGTATCATTACTATCCGTTGTACCAAAATTAGGTATGCTATTTACCCTAGTTATGGAGTTGTGTTGTGCATTATTGTAGATTCTAAAAGTATTTCATTAGTCGCTCTTGGAGAATGGAGCTACGCCCTCCAATTCGCTATCTGTATCAAGGCCACCTATGTCACTGTCATTTGATTTTTCATCCAAAAATACCATCACACCTTTTTTTTTCTTAGGAGGATTGTACGTAAGGCACATCGCCATCCCTGTATGTTTATTTTCTCATATAAAAGCTGACATACCTCAGTAAGCACGAAAGTCTTGTTGTCCCACACAACATAATCCTTTATCTGAGCCTATATAGCATTAATCACATTTACCAATAGCAATAATTCAGCTTTGGTTACAGCCCCGTCTTTGCAGGCCAGTCAGCCATTCAAAGGAATTTCGCTACATGATACGTCACAATACTTCGGGTTCCAGTTAATCAGGAACATTTTCAAACCTTTCACGAAATGCCTGTGCATTCATTTCCTGGTAATAACCAACAGATTCATTTTCACTGCTTGTGTGGAGAAAATTAATCTTTTCACCTTAACTTTCGGATCGAGCTTCTCTTGAGAAGTGCCTGCTTTTTTAATGTATTGTTACGCAAGCGGCAAGCCTACGATGCCGATCAATAAACGAAGGCCGGCGGAGGGAGGGGAGACTTCGTTTACCCCTCATCCTGCCGCTCGAAGGATCACGAAGCTTCGAGAATGTTTTCTCCCTACATAAAAGGAAGTCTCGGGAAACTTCAGGCTGATCAATACCAGCGAGGCGAGAGTCAGTTGTGTTCAATGAGCCGTGGGGGCAGTAATGTAAGGCGCGCCGAGTGTACGTGGAAAGACGAACTGGCTTAGTTTTAATTGTGTACATTACGAAATTGTAGTTGTGACTTTGTGGGTTCGTAAAATTAAAAAGTTCAATTACACCACTCAAAATGTTCTTTATTTCCACCTTATTCCAATTTCACAATTACAATTTCGTAATGTACACTTTTAGGCTAAGGAAAACCCCGGAAAAAATCTTATCCAGATAACTCACCCTGGCCGAAATTTGAACTCCGGACCTATTGAGCGTGATGCAGACATGCTACCATCTACGCTACCGAGGTGGGCGGGAAGATCATAGCTAACGTACTGGCAGTGACCTTGTCCAGCGAATCAAGCCTGTACAGAAGTATGCCTTAGACGTAGCGTGTGACATAATATTGCGCAGTAGTTTATGGTCCAGTCCACTTGTCTATTTGTAAGAAAAAGGGGTGTCAGATTAGTCATCTAACCCACTAGCGTTATCAGCAGTCTGTGGTGAAAGCAGAGAACTTAACTCCCACATTGATATGCACGATGTGACTCGCGCACATCCGGACAGGGTCACTTGCCAGCCCTAAAAAATTACCTCTCTACATGTACGGTCTATTATACCATACTTAAATTGTGCACGGTTATATTTAGTATCATTTACATCGTACAAAACTAATTATGGCCCATCTCTGTGAAATGGGGACAGCTTGTGTGCCGCACTTTCAGGAGATCGCAGTTCGAATCTCTGTTAGGGTGAGTTACCTGGAGTGCGTGAATGTGTGGGGCTTAAAGGTCCTTCGGCAGCTAGGTCAGTTGGACACTGAGCTACCTGGAAATGCATTGTAATAAAACGAGGGTTTTACTATTCTAAGAGATGAATATCGGGTAAATATGCGTAAGCTCAATTGACCCCGAGCCTTGAGCCTTTGAGCATCACATAACATTTTATTGATTGTCCGATACTATGTAACCCGTTGTAACCTAAAAAATTGATTATGGAAGAAAGGAAGCAAAAGCATGTTTACATTCGTCACCTGAATTATTTTCCATTAAAAAAACACAACCGAAAATGCATAAAACTCGGATTAAAATCAATTTAAATGAAATAAGCGATAATGGTATGCCATGAATGCATAAGTCTGAAGTCACCTTCGACAATAAAGTATTGAATGACAATCCCATAGTCCGTTTTCCTGTTAATTATCCGTAAAATAAAATACTGGATATTTATCAATGCCTAGTCAGAGTTTAATATTTTTCAGGTATGTCAAGAGGACAAACTTTCGAGGATTCTGGAACGTTATCTTCCTCACAACACTCATTGCAAAAGCTACGTCTGGAAATACGATCTTCGTATACTGGACCACAATAAAACTTTAAAGGAGAATGGTATTCCTGATGATCGCGATGAGCTAGTGAAGGTTGGACTGCCAGAAGATCTCTATATACCTTGTCTTATGTTGTACTATAGCGATGATCTTACAGAATCGGATCCCTACGCGCAGTTTATTAAGTGCTAATTTAAATATATACACATATACAGATAACAAACATATCTATTATTTATTTGTACTATCATGACAGCTATGGAGAGGAAGCACTTTCTGTCGCCTGAAAACCATTGGCATCGTCCTCTAACGCAAACGATTAGCGTTGTTTCAAATATTACATTTTAAAATGTAGAAACTGCGCCCTCTTCTTCTTTCTTTAACTCATTTGTGCTGTTAAGCGTGGAGTACAAGCCTCTTATACACATTTCCTCCACTTAGAAACTGCGCCCAAAAGGTATTAATTTCGTCTCTAGGTTATAGTTCGTTCTCTTCTGCAGAATTCTACCCAGGTACATATTAATTAAACAATTACAGGGGCTGTCTTTCTGAAATTGAAAATCTAGAAAAGTAATCGTTTCGGAAAATACTGTATTGCAGCGGTCTTCACGAAACGCTAAAACGGGTATCGGGTAAGCAGTGCACCAGCGAATGCACTGTACACTTAGTGTGAGAGGGGTGGGGAGAAAGAGGCAACCTGTTAGCTTGTGAGATGATCAGTACAGGTATAGGCTCATTAGTTACCTGTTCATGAAGTACTTCTACACCTACGTTATTTAACCTTTCATGAGAGCAGGCATAAATTTTTTACACCATTTGATAATGCTGCGCGATGTTTAATATGCAATAAGGTCCGGAATGTGATAAACAAAAATATGATCTCCAGCACCACTATGACACTTAGTCATGCTAGTGATTACGACAAAGGTAAAAGAACCGAATAGGTGCGCACAGTTATGTTGGTACGGAATGACGTCATGAAAACAAGTTGTTGCCACCTGCGGCGCTCCGATATACGCCAAAACAGCGGAGCGTTGCCAACACATTTTCTTTTCCTTATAAACTAGCGATAGTAATGGGAATAGTACCTAGTAAACTTTGTTTATTCTTACAATTATATAATAATAAATAAAAAACTGGCAATGATCCACTGATCTTTACGTCAGTTTATTTGGGTATTACAGTTTCGCTGGATTACTTACGTAATGTTCACTATTCCAAATCTTTGTGCTAAATTCGTATAACTTTTAAAATAATTATTTTAATAGTGAGAATATCAGAATATATAATAATGATAATAATAACTCTGGCAATGATCCACTGATCTTTACGTCGCATATTACAGTATAGCTGGTTTGCTTGCATAATGTTGGTATTTTCCGCGGTATCATGCTCTGGAAGTTGGCAATGCCTGAGCTATGACGTCAAAGCCACGATATCCCTTCGCACCTTTCCTGCACTCTTACCACGATAAATTGGGTGATGAACGAATCACAATGCTGGAGTAGTTACAGGACACCAGCAGACAGTTACAGTATGGTTGCTGTTATTGTATTTTCTGTTGCTATTATTAACTGCTCTACATGGCACAGCATTAATAAGACTATCCTAGTTAACTCTCTATCCTAGAGTAGGTATATATGTATGCTAGCCTATTTCCTAAAAGAAACGGCTGAATAATTGGTATGCTTTTACATAAAATATGCTTAATTATTTAAATACATGTGAACAACATATGCTTCAATTGTCTCTGAACGTGACTAAGGAGTTGTATGACACTACGGAAAAGCCGTCACTGCAACATTGCTTAACCGTCAACAGTTCCGAGTGCACGAGCGTGCAGGCGGGTAAGACTGTAGCACAAGGGTGCACGCTGCTGCTGATCCCTGCTTTATTGAATAACTTTAGAAACTCATGAAACAAATTTGATCAAACTTATTCCTCGCTACTTATAATTAGTAGAGGTACTATAAGAAAAGATACAATAAAGTGGCCGTCTTTTTTTTTTTTTTTTTGGTTGCAAAACTGTACTACGAAAACCCCATTCTTTAAAATCACTATGTTATTTATGATTAACTAAGAAATTATTTACATAATATTTACTAGTAATTTGCTAGCCAGGATACTCGTCTTCCTTGTTACTGCATCCTTGAGGTGGTTTCCCTATGAAGCATTTTTGCTCCATCCTTTGTTCTCAGAATATTTAGTAATTTCTTTACATCTTCAACCCTCTTACTACTGACTATATTTTCCAATCGAGCATGGTCTACTTCTCTGATACTAGTGACAGTGTTGCTACAGTCGCCGGTGTATAAGAGATCTCTCCCTTAAAGTTTGCTGCTGAAATGACAATGGTATTGGGTATAACTCGGGAGACTTCTAATGCACAATCAGTTGTATAGGGTAACATCTAAGCTTCTGATTCCCGAGGTCGCAGGTTTAAACCTGGCGGAGGACAATGGAATTTTTTCAGACGTTATTTTTAAGCAGGTGTTCCACTTTGCATTTATATACACCTGCCGAGTAATATACTTCCTTGAGAGTGGAGAAGTACCAGTAAAATCCACTTCAGGTGCCTACAAGTACTACAAAACCCCTTCCTCCGCATCGTTGTCAATACCAACAGGTATACTCCCAGCAACGACATATATCAAGAACTTTCCATCTCAACACTCACAGAGTAATCCTGTTCCATCATAACTTCAACGCACTTATCCTGGGCATCAGGAAGAATGACATCAACCCCGGAAAACACTAC
This sequence comes from Mantis religiosa, assembly GCA_030765055.1. Taxonomy (NCBI): domain Eukaryota; kingdom Metazoa; phylum Arthropoda; class Insecta; order Mantodea; family Mantidae; genus Mantis; species Mantis religiosa. Next base: position 99,107,453 of record CM060958.1, read on the forward strand.
AAAATCTTCAAAATGATAACAAAATTAGACCATACTGAAACACACAGATCACGGCATCATAGATGTTGAGCTTTATGAACATTTAATAAATCTCTTAACTTATCAATGCTATATTCACAGAAGAAGTTTTAGGTGTTTGAAGAGCAAATCAAATCTGCACTGTGCCTTTGTTTCAAATGAAAATCAATTGGCAGAATGTATTCCACTGTTTAAGGATCACAATAGTTCCAATAAATATTGCTGTCAAAATAAGAAATCAAATTCAATCAGAAAGCGCTGGTAAACATACTTTAAAAGGAGACAAAAGCAGAATGGTTCTATTGTTACATTTTGGAAAATTTATTTTGAAATAGAAGTTTTGTTAAATTTCTCATTATAAGTTACGTTAAATTGTAACAAGCACAATCAATCCCTCTCGCTTTAAAGTGGACAAATATGTATAAACTCAAAACCGAAAATTTTGTAATAGTGACTTTTACATGAACAGTTCAATTAAATACTGAGATTTTACCAAAAATACTGTTTTGAGGGTCGATTTTGTTATTTTCTGGTTGCCCATGGATGATATGTGAATTTCTTCTGTATTTTTTTTTTTTTTTTGTCCCTAAAAACTGTTAAGGTGGTGATCTCTTTCAACTGTTCTTGACTACTGAATCTTTATTTCCTTGTCTACAATTTTTTCTTTCTGAAACAATTTGCTTTTGCCTTTTCTATTATTTTGTTATATGTATTCATATCTTATAAGTCATATATTCCTTTTCATCTATCGGTACACAAAAATGTTGAAAATCTCTGAGATGCACCATACAATATGTGCACTGCAAGAGAGGTTTAGCTACCTTATTTAATATTGCTTTAACTACAAACTCATAATAGTCAATTTTTCTGGGTTTCTTTGAGTTACATATGTTAATGTTTCCCAGACAGATGGTCTTAGTTGCACAATTGCCTTTCCGTAACACCCAATTTAGTAGCTAGCTGACGTAATTCTATTCTATAGTAGTAATTCTGTGGCTCTACTACAATTTAAATAGAATTAGGGATTTTGAGATCTTACCACTGAAGGCTTCAAGATGGCCTGATTTCGGGCCGTGCTGAGGCTCAGTAGTTAGACCGCTTGGCTCTCACCAAGGTGGCCCGGGTTCGATCCCAGGTGACTGCAAAGTGAGATTTGTGGTGCACAACACGGCGCTGGGGCGGGTTTTCTCCGGGACCTCCAGTTTCCTCCGTCATCTCATTCCACCAGTGCTCCATCTTCATCTCATGTATCATCAGTGTCAACGCCTGCGGTGCCGTATGTAGTAAAAGTGGACGTTTAACACTACACATTTCATTTATGGCCTGATTTCACAGTCACCTTCCTGAACACCACTTTAAATATGTTTCATTTATCCTATGGAGGAGCGAACTTTAAGTGTTAAGTCGTATTTAATACCTGTTCTTACTATATACAGCAGCACAGAAAATGGTAATACATGAAATGAATGAAAGAAACTTCCAGGTCTATGTGACAAATACTTCCCTAGCATTTACCATTTATGACAACTGAAGAAAACCTAGAAAATTCCCAGTTGGAGGGTATAATTCTGGACAAATTTGATCTCACACCTCTTGTTCACCAGCTCATACCTTAATGACCTTGCCTATGGCTAGCAACGTGTGCACTTTCTTTAATTTTGAATATACTTTTCTCACTCGGTAGAGTACCTGCCAGTTGTGCTAGGGGTCCCAGGTTCGATTCCCGGCGGTGGGAGTGGGGATTTTTCTCCGACCAGGATAATGCCTCATCTTCCCCAGAGTCTGGAAGTATGAATGAGAGTGTTAACATGTGCGAGATCTAATGATTGAAACCCAACAAATACGAGTTAACACCTTCGGTATGTTCCAAAGGAGCAAAGGCGGGGTATATGGAACAAATAAAAAATATATATGTGTACTTTATAATTTTAGATGCAAATCCTGAATGTTTCACGACATGTACACTACTTGGGACATTTTAGAATAGTACTAGTTTGATGGTGCTATTATTGTGTACTTGCTTTACATAACAGTTGCTGCATTTGCTGCAAGTAAACAATGTTGAAGACCTATAAGTCCGAATAACAGTAGCAAGTTTCTCACTTAACTTGGTGTACATATGTGTGCCAGGACACATTTGCCTACCTAAATACAAGAAATACAAGATGGCAGCAAGTGATAGGAAGAGGATAGCACCGCGTCAGTTTTTCCGTGATTATTAAATAGTACTTCACAATTTGGTATTTACATCACCAAATAGAGTGCATGGAGCAAAGGTTTAGTGGTGGAAATAATGGAAAAAAGAATCTTTCTCAGGCACCACTGCAAAAACTAATTATATTTATACCAACGCAAACAATGGCTACCATGACAGTGTATGGAATGGTGACCAGTAGCACGTAACAAAAGCTTCGTGAAAGTGTTATTGACATAGTAAAGCCAACAGGGAACAGTGATAAGACAAAGTTCAGTGAAAATGAAGATTGTGGAAATGAAAGAGAAATAAAGAGGGTAGTACTATGTAAAAATGGACAAATAAAAGCATCAGCATTGAGTACAGCAGTGGCGGTGAAACAAGCTGGCTGTGAAATGGTGGCATCATTGCATATGATTGACATCCTTAATAGAGATTTAAAAGTAGCACAAGAAGAAATAGTATCTTTGAGAAAAGCAAATGAAACTCTGAAAACATAGCTGGAGCATGCAAGGTCAACAGAATGCAAAGAAAACGGAAACAAAAATGGATTCACAGAAATGAATTCAGCTTTGAAATCAGAAAACGATGAGCTAAGGAAAAAAATTAATACAGATTGTAACTATGCTGCCATTACCAAGCGCGGCCCACCATGGCAGGCAGTGAAACAGAACCACGTGCAGTGTTCCATGAGCCAGAATAGATATGAAGCATTAAATGAAGAACCAAATAGCAACAAGTGGGCAATAGGACACATCAAACGGCAAGAGAAATACGAAAAAAGTGATCGTGATTGGCGACTCAATCCTTAAATTTTCAGGTGAAGCATGTAAGGATTAAGACTACAATGTGCAGTGCTTTCCAGGGATAAAGTTTGGGGGAACTGCAAGAAAATGTGGCACAAATGAACCTGAAAAGAATAAAGCCTGAAGTGGTGCTAGTACATGCAGGCACCAACAATATTGGTTATAGAATCAGAGCAGAACGTATAATTGGGGGGGGGGGGGGGGCAGACTATGGACTTGGTTTGTAGCATTAGGTCACAAGTGCCAAATGCAAAAGTCATAATAAGTGTTATCTTGTACAGACGTGATGTAATCATTAGAAGGGTAATGAGGATAAAACAAGAATTGGACTGGCTGTGTCTAGTTAATGGTAGATGGTAATTGTTGGTCAGAAAACAGTGATTTTGGTAGGGACAGAGTCCACTTAAATCGAACGGGCTCATTCAAATTTGGTAAGCTGCTCATCTAAGATTTATTTGCTCCAACAAATTTTAATTATAGTGTAAATGATTTTCTTGAATTCGAACTGTAACCTCTGTTTTTGTTTTGTTTAAAATAAGAGTTAAATGATGAAGCCTGGGGTTCCAGTACTTACGATAAGTCGCCACAAACAGTGTATCTCGAATACGAGAGCCCCTAGTGGTTTACTGGGTAAATATATGAGTCAAATGGAGAATTTAATGTCAGAACAGCATGTTGGCCATGTCCCGACCATGGCATTGAATTGTTCATGTTGACTCTATCTGTAACCTGTTTATTGTTTATATAACTTCTGTTATGTGTATACTGTAAATAATATTATGTGAGATTGCCATACATACTGTATATCAATCAGTGAATAAAAAGGTCTATTCTAATTCTATAGTGTCGAGGGAAGCGTGTCTGCTCACATTCAAGATATATTAAGCTCAAATCTCAGTCAGGATGAATTATCTGAACAAAATTTCTTCTTGGGTTTTCCCTTATCCTGAAAGATGAATGTCAGTGCCCAATATGACTCATGTTATAGGCCAATAATTAAGAAAAGGGCACATTATCCTTGTGACTGGTAGAATGCTTTGGTTTAAAAATAGAGATACTGAGCAAGTAAAGGACACGACATGCAGAACCTGTGGAGTTTCCTCCTATCAGAACCAAGTTATTATTTCCTATCAGCTTGTGCTGCTTCACAAGGTCTTATGAGGAATCTTAACTACAAGAAACTGTTCTACTATAAGGGCAACTCAACTAACTCCAAAGTCCAAACTCGAAGATGTTTAATGCAGCTTCAGATGAAATGTCAAGAAGGAGAGCTTCCACTGGACCACAGCCCACAAGCCTCAATAATAATTTTCTATGTAATAGCTTTATGTTTCAGTAGCTTTGCCAGTATACTCAAGGAGAAATGTGATACCTAAACTCTGGAGCAATACAGATGTGTGCGCATGCACATGCACTAACTATAGCTTAAGCTGGTTCCAACCTGAGTACGGGAAGTAAAACATTACCATTCTCAATAAAACAAGAACAGGAAATGCATGATCATATTAATAGCAAACGGAAAAGTCGCTTTTGTATATTAGGACATCATTTGTCTGTAACTGAATATTTTTTCACCCACTTCCAATTCAACCAATGTCAAAATTTTACAGAACAAAAATATTTTAAAGGCATATTTGTTAAGATTTTTTATTCCTCTAGTTGTACTAAACATCATTCCTTTAACAGCATATATTAAAATTATTGTTCTTTGTAGCATTTGCTTCTGTTTTGAGGAAATAGTTTTGAGTAAAATTATAAGTGATGTGTTTGCTAAAAGAAACAATAGTCAAAACATTGAGGGAGTCAGAGTGAACATTTCTTGGAATTTCTTTTGGTTTTGTTTTTCAGCTTGTGAACTAGAGGGGACTTTCGTGGCTGCTTCATGTCGTCATCTCAAATAATCTTGAATTGCAGAGGGAAGGAATCCAAAATTTGAGATACTGTATATCAGTTGAAGTTTAATATCAGGGCCACTTAAAAGGGTTTGGGCTGTATTTATTGCGGGTGCAGTAATACGAGGGCTGTTTTTTTTTCAACCTCCGATCGCTCCATGCCGACGCTACGCGGGCAGCAGAAAGCGGGTATGCGCTGTCGGCGACTGCGCAGCTCTCGCACTACACACTCCGCCATTGTTGACATTCAGTCGTCAGTCGGCGTTGTGCTACAGCCACGTAAACATGGCCGCCATTATTGATGCTCCCGCCAAGTGCGAATTGCGAAGTGTAATTCGTTTTCTACAGGCTGAAGGCCATGGTGCTGCAGAAATCCATCGGAGGATGAGTCGTGTGTATGGCGAAAACTTCATGAGTGATGGTGTTGTTCGTGAATGGTGTCGAAAGTTTAAAGATGGTCGTAATGATGTGCATGATGAAGGGGGTCAAGGACGTAAATCATCCGCCATACAGTCCTGACTTAGCACCCAGTGACTTTCACCTTTTTCCTCAACTGAAGATGTGGCTTGGTGGGAAGCGATTTCAAACCAATGAGGACCTTCAAACGAACGTCAAGGACTACTTGAATTCACTGGCGGCAACTTTCTTTGAAGAGGGAATTGAAAAGCTTGTCCACAGATATGACAAATGTCTCAATCTCTTCGGTGATTATGTCGAAAAGTAACCATAAGTGTACTATTCTTTTGGTAATAAAATTATTGTTTTATATGAACTTGTGTTTTATTTATAGCCTATCGGAGGTTGAAAAAAAAAAAACGGCCCTCGTAGTATGAAATATCTGTTTAACTTACCTAAAGTTGTAGAACGTGAAATTGTTTGCCAGCATACTTTTCTAAAAATGTAGGCAACTTTGTATCTTGTAGTTTATGTAATAAATAAATGTAGCGCATAGCTCTTCATTGTAAACTGGGCACCTCTCAACAAATGTAAGGACTCCAGTGTCGCTGTCCTATTTATCACCATTAAACAGAACTTGATAAATGGAACAGAAACATTGTGAAAATCAGAACTATACAAAACTAGAACATATAAGTTTCTTTATTACTGGAAATACATTTATTCCTTTTTAACATTATGGACGGAATTTTCCACTGGATTTATTTGTATACAGAATTTCCACATGTGGATAGTTTAGCAGATACATGTTCTAAGTTATTTTATTTCCAATATCGATTATCATATGCCTAATGGAACAAATGTAGCATGTAGTCAAAAGGTGTACTGATTTTATAAGGATTTTTTTGGCTTCTAACGTTTACTTATTCAACTGATACATGGAATACATACTGCAAAACCTATCTGCATTGGACACTGGAAACCTATCCATTTCAAAAAGATGTATCATCTCAGTGGGAATTACTTAGGTGTAAATTTCTTTCTGAATACAGAAACGGGTAAGTATAGAAGCAGAAACTGTCAGTAACTGTTTACAATGGAATATGCTGTATTACAACACATTTATTTTAGAATATGCCGTGCTTCCAAGGAAGCTGTAAATATGGTCATTAGGATACATAAGAGTTACACAAACATATATACTTGAGTGAAAATTATCACGGATAAAAGAAAGGAGTTACAACTGCAAACATGTGTTTTCCCTTAATTGTTATCTGTACCAAGATTCTTAGTTTAGAGTCATGATATATGCCTTACAGCAGGCACAAATACTCAAATGTAGGGAAAGTTTAACTGATGTGATGAATGTTTCGCTGAAAGGACAAAGAGACTGAAATAATGCACGTAACAGACATAATATGACTGGATTATACATAACTACTGAGGTCAATGCTTTTTCCTACAGTGCCTCACATATAGAACTATGAGCATGGCGTTTGTAATTAATATTAAAGCTACACACAGGAAACAAATCTGGGAGGAATACAGAAATAGAAAAAAGAAAAGAAAGAAAACAAAAGGATAGAAACAAAACTTAAGATTAAATCATGTTTGTTCTGAACAAGTTTCATGTAAGTTTCTTAAAATTACATCAATGTCTTTAAAGATCTGTGAAATTTGTCTTACAAATAATTATATATGTGAAGTTTCACATATTAATATTGGAGCTGCAAAATGTAATGAGAGACTTTTGAAAAACTTCCACATCAGAAATAATTGTTGATAATTATTTCTGTGGGTAAAGTAGATGTACAATCGGATATTCTTTAGAACATGTCCCATAAGAAATTTTGTCTAAGTCCAATATCGGAGGCACGCGCGAGGGCTGACAGAACCTGCCGAAGTAGCCTTGCAGTTGTTGTGCTCCTGACATGGTTGTTGGCGTAAGCTTTCATTGCCAACCTTTAGATCAACACCCCAAGCATCTATTTTGCAGATGTTCAAAACTTCACAGGTGTACAGTACATGTGCCATTGTTAAAAAGATAGCTGCTTAATTGTAAAATCTGAAAATGAATATTCCACCGGAACCCTGGCATTCAGTGAATAAAGTTATTATGTGGAAGTTGTATCTGGAACCATTGGCTCATTTTATAAGTTTTATTGACCATGTGCCTTTATGCAAAGACGAGGAAAAGTGTATGCAGTTTCTATGCGACAAAAGTTTAAGAACAAGAATGTTGTGCCGGGAGTGATGCCATCCTACATCAATAAAACATACCCAGTATTATATAGAACAAAAAGAAGTATTTCAGAAAGTGGAGTGCCATTGTTACTAAAATTAGGCAAGTGAGTCAACCTTGTATATACTTTTCTCCACTTACAAGTTTTTTGATGAAGACTAGTTTCTGGGAACCTCTTCCCTATCGTCAGTTCTGTGGTTGACTGATGATGCATCCGGTGTCATCAAACTTACCAGGACATTAGATGGCAGCACGACACCAAGCCAGATGCAGACACCGGATGCATCATCAGTCAACCACAGAACTGACGATAGGGAAGAGGTTCCCAGAAACTAGTCTTCATCAAAAAAATTGTAAGTGGAGAAAAGTATATACAAGGTTGACTCACTTGCCTAATTTTAGTAATACCCGGTATTGTTTAAATGTTCATTGACTACAGATTTGTTTTTGTTTTATTTGTTTTTATTCCTTTTTGTGATTTACATTCTCTAACATTAAGTCTCGGACGATTCTTTTTAAAACGTACATAAGATAAGACCCGGCACTGCAACAAAAAGTAGTGTACTTGTTGGATGAATGTTGGCAGTGTTGAAAGTTGTCTGCTATTAACGTTGGTGCATGCCACTTCTGACGTCAGCGCATGTCACTTCGGCAGATTCTATCAGCCCTCATGCATGCCTCCGATGTTGGATCAAAATTTCTTACGGAACATTTTCTAAAGAAGAGCCGTACAATCAAGTATGCCTTTTAGCTAAATAGAACGAGTGAAGCAACATGTAACCATTACTATGTAACTGCTGTGATTGTGAGTTATTAAAGCTGAGATTTCATTCCCAGATAGTTTGTATGAATACAGTTTACAATACACAATAGCTAACTGTTTATTTTATACATATTATAAATTAAGTTGCAAACAAATATTTCCATCAACTAAATAAAAAAATATAAAGCTGTTCTTACCTATCTAGCAAATGTATTCCCTTTACAGATTATATCAATTTTAATTAATATGTGGTTTGCTTTAGGTAAAATATCTTTGTGAGGCACAATGTGTTTCAGGAACATCTGATTGTGATTTAAGCAGATGATGATAAGTCATTTAGAAAAACTCAGGAAAAAAATTTAGAAAAAAGACAAGAAATAGTATTGACATACTTGCCAACTCCTGAAAATGATGTAAAGCTTTCCTTCATCCCGCAAAGTTTAATAATTTTGCAGTCACATAAAATTCAGAATGCATAAAATGTATAAAACTTATATGTAATATAAACTGAAATCCAGTGCCATAAAAATTCTTGAATACCCAGTAGCATGTTTCTGTTATACATGGTCAAATTCTTTTTAGCTTCACAAAAATACACACAACTTCAACACACGACTTCCTAAGCTCTGCACAGATTTCCTAGTTCATATTTTACACTCCATAACGTCAATTATAAAGAAAAAATGTCACAAAAAGGGAGGATATAATTCCCATAGCTAGAAGAAGCTAGAAACAGTGATGTGTTAGATGTATTTACTTAAGACGAGTCACTTTTTGATCTCTGTTAACATGTTTTGGGTAGGTGTGTTTCCATTTTCAGAATGTGTCTGACTAAACATAGGAGACTATGGCAAAGATGTCAATATATCGGTACCAAATTTAGAAAATACATGGGAAGGAAATTATCTGTATTTCCACATAGCTCATAAATAACTCTGCAAGGAACGGTGAGAGTGTATTTCCCATTTAGGCCTATTGGTTGTTGGTAGATTTTCTGATTGAAACTAAAGCTGTTCTGTGTGATGTACAAGTTGGTTAATTTTAAAATGTCCTATTTTGTACTCAGGATGGTAGTTTGACGGAGACATTTTTTAGTTTACATTGGAGTGATTTGTCAGATATGTTCTGAAAATGGGAACACATGTTCTGGAAACATGTTAACTTGATTGTATGCATGATTGGAAGAATTTAGTAACAGTGATGTCAAAATTAATTGAAAAAATGGAGAAACCTTTTTTTGTGTGATGCGAGAATATTTTGTAGGTCCCAAGGTGCAGGTATATGTATCAGCAAGCAGACAACCTGCAGGTTCTTGCGTTGCAACCAACATGAGAGACATGTGTAACATTTGTAGCCAACCTCTGCAAAAATGCTCCAGACATCTGTCCAACCTTTCAGGTTTTATTGCTTTACAAAAGTAGGCTTGCTGTTCAGCAGAAGTACCTATCGTACCGTTAGAAGTGAAGTGAAAGCTGTTCGTTCTTTGAATATTTAAGATTTGTTCAGTGAAAATAAAAAAATGGCTGGACAAATCAGTAGACTGGAGTTGTCCTTTTATCTTAATAATGAGGGGGCCTGCCTTCAATTATTATTCGACGAGGGTCTGTTGCAGACATGGATGTTGTGTTCTGAATGCAATGCTGCCCTTAGTGTAATTAGCTAGTTAGTGTAAATTGGTGGTGTCATTGAGGGGAAACAGGGTGGTTGCCTCTTCCCCATCCTAATTCATCTTTGCAGGTGACAATAGATACAGAGGTGAGAAAGAGCATGAGGAAAATTCAATGGCGGGTTGTTAAACTATTTATTTATATTTTTTGTGTGCATAATGTGTATTGAATACCATTGTTAATAATTACATGTTAATAATTATTACTTCATAATTTAAGTGGAGTTCTTATTCTTCTTAGCTATTAATTTGTCGATATCAGGCTCTGTAACGGGACATGTTGACTATCTGCTGCTTACTTGCATTGTTTTAAAACACAATGGTGTAGATGTACAGCAATAGCCAATGCCATCAACTGTTCCCCTGCACCCCCGTACCACTAAGCAAAAAATTGAAGGGGAAAAGGTGCGGGTCACCTTCAGCTACATTCGATGGCATCTCTGATGTAAATTAGGGACTATTGTGTGTGTTTAGTGTAATCAGTTAGCTAGGTAGTGCCATTTAGGTACTTTGTAGTTAGTTTGCTAGATAGTGTAATATAGAGACAAATAAGACTGTTGGCAGCATTGCATTCAGTGGAGACACAAGGATAATTTGGCTGCACAGAATTCTTCAGCATAGTTACATCGCGATAAGTAAATAAATAAACAATTAAGTTATGCAAAGTATAAAGTTGGAAGAAGCGTAGGGACAGTGAAGCACAAATTAATACAAAAGTGGATCGAGAAGATATTGACACATTGCTTCACTCACACTGTTTATTCACAGGACATGTTTCAAGAGCTCTCGCTCCTATCATCAGCTGATACTCGACTCATGTCCTGTGAATAAACAGTGTGAGTGAAGCAATGTGTCAATATCTTCTCGATCCACTTTTGTATTAATTAAGTTATGATTCAGTAATGTTAAAAGAATGCCCTCCAGCACGAAATTGCACTAAAAAGTGATCATATTGAACATTATAGATGTATATAAAAACATCGTAGTTGTATAAAAACTGCGAAGGACTTCCCTTACATTTTTATGTTATTGAGGGACTAGTTTTGGAAGCCATTGCAACTGCTTTCCTTAAATGGTTCCTTCTGTTTGTTTTCATGTTAAAATCATATAAACACACATGAAAACACAAGTAGTGAGTGTTCTGAACTGTTTCCACAGCTACAAATAGTTTTCTAAAGGTTAACAGAGATTAAAGTGATGTTAGTGTTACTAGTACCAACTCATCTTAAGTAAATACATATAAGATACATTATTTACATGAAGGAATTCACTTTACAGCTCTCAAAATTCATTACTGAAAATTTGCAACCATTTACTTTGATTACCAGAAGTCATTTATGATCCAATCAAATTTTAAAATTTATATGCTATGCATGTATAGGGAAAGAACACTATAATGCTTTATCTAAGAAAATAAAAGACTTAAAACAAAAAGAAAGAATACCACACATTAAGAAATATTTGCTAGAAAATGTTTTCTACAATATTGAGGAATTTAAGTACAATAAGTGTGTAGCTACTGTATAAATGTGGTATAAGTGTACATGTAGTTTATAGGTATGTGAAATTGAAACAGATCTGTAATTAAATTTTGCTATACACGTATATAATTGTGATGTATCCTTTGAACATAAGGATGAAATAACATGAGAGATAAAATTGGGGAGTTGTTGCAGCACAGTGAAGGAGCACCGTGATTGTGAAGAATAGGCAGATATCTGGTTTATCATACACCTGTATACCAATTTCCATGCTACATAGAATCAGTAATCTTAATTAATGCACATTCCAATACAATTTAATGCTTTTGTCATGTCCATGGTGAAAATTGTTTACAATGAATCTGCACACAAAGTTCAAACCAACTTCTTCGCCTAAAATTGCAAAAGGGCCTTTCCTTCCACATACATTTTATGAACAAACTGTAAAAGTTGGCAAGTATGCATAGATTATTTAGCATCTTGTGTAAACAGGTTTCTGGTAAGAATTGGAAAAAAAGGGAAAGAGGAAGTTTTTTTAAATTAATAATTCTTGTATTTGTAAAAGAATATTATAATACTTTGTAAACATTCATCTCATGCTGCTCCTTATGTATCATAGTTCATTTTTCAGCATTATCATCAATATCATAGTTATTTAATATCACTGCCTGTATATTTTTTGATTAGTTTAAGCTAGTGATGGGACAATACCATTATTTCTCGATACTCATGTAATAAAAAGTTGTAAAGGCAATAATTTGTTTACTAAACTATATTCTTATTAGTCATTTTCTGGTATAAACCAAGAAACCAGTTTTGTTTTTGCTCATTTTTTAAAAGCCTCCAATGGAGGTCATATTGGACAATGAATGAAATGATGTTCAAATGGGCCCAGGGTCCATATATCTTAAAGAGTTACCCGATATTCATCTTAAAGCTTATCCAGATAAGTCACAATGATTGAGACTCGAACTCAGGGCCTCTTGAATGTGAATCAGACACACTACAACACTGTATTCTAACAGCAAAAGGAAATCATACATTATTTTTTAACAGAGGTTCTGTAAACCCCGCTTGGTGTAGGATTGTAACATATTTCTTTAACACTTTATTTGGCAGTGTTGCTCTGGGACAACATTACGCTATATTCAATTTAAAAATATTTTAGTGCATTTTTTTTTATTATATTCTACTGGCCTTTGTCTGCTATACTAGCAAAATTTAGAGTCTTTCGAATTGTAAATATTATATTAATTTTACAATTACATTGTAGTTTTTTTGTTTAGTATAAAAAGGCAAAACCCAAGCAACTGTAGTCAAATGATACCCCATCAACATAAAAGCATGCCATCACACTGATTATTTTACTTGGGCCCTCCCTGTTCTTTACCACAGGCACATTTGACTGCAGTTGTCGAGATTCGAACCCATGACGTTTAGCTTTGAATGGGTGGCCAACCCATTGTATATAGCTTTAACGACCATAGCTATTTGAATTGAATGCGTTGAGGCATCACAGAAAGCCATATGAGAACTGGTTTAGCAAGTACAGCAAGAGTGCATAAGTAGCAAAATCATTTGCCAAATAAAGGGTTAAATGTGTTTATTGAGAGACATACCACCACACGTAAATGTTTTTCTCTGTATTTTACACTGTTCATTATTATCAATACTCCTAAATACCTAAAATATGAAGCTATTGACAATGTGGTCAATAGTGAAGTTTAGTGTTACAAATTATATTTATATCAATACTCCTATTTCTAAAGAATTTCACTCTTCAAGTTTTATTCCATGATCGCTGGTAAAACAAAATGTTTATATAATCATATTATATACCTCTAAGGTACAATCAACACCTGGGTTTGATTTATATAAACACAAACTATCAGAATAGAAAGAAATATTTCCATGCATTGTACTATCTCCATCATAAGTTCTGATTTCTTTCTGTTGAATTCAAGATTTTGGCACCAAAGTAATGATGAGAATGAATCACCAAGCCAGGTGATGCAGAAACACAATTTAGTTTATCAGCTAAACCAGCTTCACATGTTAACACTTCATATTACAAGAATACCTCTGGACTGGAGTATGCTATGGACGGGATTCAGCAGAAAGGTCCAAACTTGGTCTACTATACCTATGCCCCCACATGGGGCACCCCGGGAGGATAATGAGGCTAGAGACACAATACAGCCATCAAAAGGAGCCACAGCAGTGCAGAGGGTAGGGTCCTTACAATCTACCAGTTGGAAACTCCCCAGCAGGCCAGAACAACCGGCATTCCATCCTACTGTGGCGCAGAAACGGCCCCACCAGAACGGCTTGGAGACCGGAGACTGTCCCACTGGAGGGGAAAGTTTTATCAAGAGCAGATCTTCCTGCCATGCAGCACCGAGACACCTGCCAACACTTCTACCTTAAAAAACCACCAGATAAGAGATGATGTTAAATGATAATGGAGATGAAGTGGAGGGACAGGAAACCTGGCAAACAGAGAAAATCCCCCCCCCCCCCAAAAAAAAACCCTTATGGGTCAGGCAGCTTGGCCAAGGAAATCAAAGCTAGACCACAGATGAAATTGCCTGAGATATCCTGCTTGGTAGAGTACCTCTACTCTTTCCCCCTATGTTTTGCATGTCTTCACCATTACTGTGCTCTTAACAATATTATGATGAATAACCTGGAGAAGCTAAAAAAGAGAGTAGGTAACTTCTGTTATCAGTAGCTTACTTCAAATGATGAAACTAGATTAGACACTAACCCAACTTCAAAACAGATGCTAATGAACCAGCAAGAAAAAATTGCAGATGTTAAAAGAGAACAAGAGAAAAAGCAGCAAAGCATGAATATGTACAGATTCCACAAATGTTTGGTTGTCAACAGTTTTATATGTAAATTAAACAAATGAAAAAAGTATACTATCATATTTGGGCACAACAGTCTATGGAATGTTGCATTCATTCACTCACTCACAAAAAATGCTGTCAAGGTCTACCAAGAACAATAGTCCAAAACATCATTGAAACCACTGGCTGTCTGATCATGAATCTCCTCAAAAGAAAGAAACCTTTCAACAAGTTTACACCGTTTAATGTATCGTAAAATCATGAGAAATCAACTGCGGTAAGTTATGTCCATTTTTTCATCAGCCTGCACAGAAACATAATCAGCAGTATTTATGTATTTCATGAATACCACAATGTAAACCTGATACATACTATCCAATAGTTCATTTGGTATAGTATGTGAAGTATATTTATATACTGCAGTACAAATGAAATATAGTTTGTAATGATTATTACAATTAAATAAAATATAACATTATTTTGTTTCTTCAAATTAAAAAATGCCTTTAAGTTGCATGATATTATCAGTCGGATCTGACTCCTCTTGTCCTCAATAACAGTCCGCCCCGACTTCAATAATATGAAGTCAAAACAAGTAAAAGTATAGAAAGGTTGTCTCAAAGCATTAAACATACTCGAGTGAGTATCGAGATATGATGGTATTGAGGTCCCATCCCTAGTTTATGCTGAGCTTTTGCTTTAAATCAAAACTTAAGTGTTATGACCCAAGTAGAATATTGCTGCAGCAATAACAATAATCCTTCCCCTAAATGAAATCAATACATACAGGAGAGTAATTTGTATAAAAAAATATGTATATAAAACACTTAAAGTTATCCTCTGAGATTACTAATACACCCAGTTAACTGGTACCCATTGATGCTCAGTACTTAAAGTATCCAATGTCTCAACCACTTTGCGGAATGTCACATCAAAATCTTCATTTACAATAACAAGATCGATGTACTTAGCATAAGTTCGTTGTAGACAAGCACTCTCTTCCAATGTCTGACGTAGATCTTCTTCCTGGAATACACACAAATAAATCAGATAAATCACATCTTTTTTCCCCAACATTAATTGTACTGACTTAGAGTAGCTTTAGAGTTACACATTTAATCCTACTTCAGCCTTTTGTAACTTGTATATTTATCAACTGGCGAAGCCATGAAAATGTAAAAATGTTTTTCAAACGATGAATAAAGAATACAATACAATACTAGCTGGATCACCCATTATTGCATTGTTAGCTTTTTAAATTTAAATGACAATTTGATTAATTTTATCTCTCTCTTATCCTTTATGTCAATGCCTGGCTAATTTCAATAATGATAAAAAATTCTCTAATATTCACACAAAATGATGTGAAAATTGACAAAATCTTGACGTGTCCAAAATTAAAATGTATTTGATACAATGGACTAATAGATATTATTACTATAGAATATTTGTAAGTTTTTAATAAGCAATTTTTCTTTTCAAGTTATTGAAGTTTTTTTTCTTTTTTAATAATTGCAATTACTTAAATTTTAAAATGTTGAATGTTCTCTTTGGTACCATGGTTATTTAATAGTTTTTTAAATGGTTGATACTGTATTGCTCAAGTATCATACCATTATAAGAACACTTAATTATCTTTTGTTCTGTTGTGTTTAAGCCATTAAATAGTCATCACTATACACACTGTTCATTTTTATTCGTTATTTCCCACCCTCCGATTGAGCAAGAATGATGTCATAGTTAATTGGTGAGTCTATCTTGAAATCATAGTGCCCTCTACGGTAGAAGCGGTAATTTTTGCGGAACAGTAAGCAAATTACAGTGCTCTCAGAGTGGTTGCTCTGATAACTAATACAACCAGCTTCTCCTGGAAATGAACACAGACCACCGCATCTTCATGGTTGAATGCTACTTTCGTACCGACATTAAAATTGGTGCAACATATAAATAAACCAACCACAAATAATTTTTATATAAATATAGTTTAAACTGCTGCATAGAGGAGTTTATGCAACGCTATCCGGCATTCAGACAAGTCCCTCGGAGCTTAATGTTGTGTAAAGTGTCCAGGTATCATCAAATTGACATACTTTTGTTTGTAACAAATGTCTTACGTTCTATTAGTATACAATACAAATTTTTGTCATCATGGTTAATTAAAATGTCTGTTAATGTTGGTATCCTTATGTCTTTTAAAAACAATAAATGCATCAAACATTTCCAAGATACAGGATCAGTTACACGCAAAAAGAAAGACACTGGGCGCTATAAAGTGACTGGTCCCAATCTAGAAGCAATAAATAATGTTATGACAGAAAGACCTCCAGCATACCTTCTTGCAATACAGACAGTGTTTAACGGGAAGAGAGAAAGGAAATATAAGATAATGGACACATAAGACTAGAGATATTTTCTTGTTTAGACTTAGATAAAAGCTTTCTACATATTATAACACTGATTTATTTTTAATTCCTAGAACATGTTCTGCTAATTTTCTCGTTTATAATGAAGTTACATTGAGGATACTGTGTGTGATAGAAAAGAATTGAGATCAAATTGAAATATTTCTATTTTATGTGACAGGTTTACAATATGCACATATGTCTACTATAACAGAAAAAAAACATATTCATTGCGAAGTAAGTGTTCATTGACTTATCATTTCGTATATTCTTCATGCTATACTTTTATGGCTGCATAATTAGCTTTGCAGTGCATTGCATTACAGTGTATATATTTTTTAAAATAGTTATCATATATGCATCAGAAGAAATTATGCAACCTTTATATTACGCGGGCAAGACCCACCTCTCAAATAGTATATTTACCTGCTGGTAGATGGAGGCCTCAAAACTGCTGTCAACACATGTAATACGATCGCAGGCCGCCAGGGGAATTGTATATAAACTTATATAGAGATTTAACTGATTTGGAACATCACAGTGAATCAAATTTTATGCAGTAAAATTACAGATAAAAATTAACACTGTGTATATCTCTTATTTTGTATGTCTCTTAAGTGGAGTAACAGCTATTTTATACTCCATGGCATTCTCAAGGAAATGTCAAAGCTTAGTCTTTGAGCATACTGTTTTATATTCTAGAGCACAGGTTTTACAAATGCTTCTTAATTTATGAAATGAAATTTGAAGGTATTTGTTATCCCATATGTCACAAAGAAAAGTACTTTTCAATGATGGAAGAATTCTCTAAGTTACTTTTTTTCCATTATCCTCTCACACCTCCTACCTTCGTCTGCAGGATTTTTTTTATGAACAAGTTCTATTATAGGTGAAAATAAAATTCATGAACTGCAGTTCTTGTTTTCAAGTAGATTATTTTCTCACATATCCAATTCTCCTAAACTTTGTACTGATTTTAAAAGCTTTACTATTTCTTCTATTTCACACTGCCAATTTATCAATAATAATGATCTTGGAAACATTCTGTTTTTGGCAAAAATGATTAATAATGAATTTAAACCAATATAAAGGGGAGGTATATATGGCTGACACCACAAAATTACTTCAAATATATTGTTAATTTTAGAGAGTTGTCTTTTTTATACAGCACGTTCTATCACAGTTTACTGTTATACAAAATTATACAAAATTCACTCAGAATGAAGAGAACTTCACAAGCTGTTCCCAGAAAATTCATTTTATACATTTATTAATAAATGGTTTTTAATCAAAATCAAGCCATTTTTGAGAAGATAAATTTTGTGTCCCATCCTTAGAAAATATTGAATTTCAATACCAACTTTGGTATTTAACTGACATTTTACTTTTACAGTTATGTTCTTCGCGGAAAAACCTATATGTACATTTTTCTAAGTACTTTTTTGGGATTCAAAACCCAAAAAACAGGTATTTTCAGTGACATTTGCTGTATAATACTTTGTGTCGAATGCAATACTTCCTCTAACATAGGTAAACAGTAGAGATAAATATAAGAGAAAGTACATAATTACATAAAAAATGAAACTAGTAACAGTAAAGCAACAAATACTACAGAAATATAATTATTTGTAACAAAAACTTCAGTTATCTTGAAAGAAATTGATGGAAATTTCAAGAAAAAATAGAAATTTCATAGTGAATTTTGAAATACTGACAATCGATTGTTTTTAAATTTATTTCATTTTCAGAGTTTGGTAATACTGGCAGGAATGTAGTGATCTCTAGTGACCGTAATTTTGAAGGCTATTCCTGGAAAATTCAAGACATGTTTTGTCATGGAATATCTTAAGAATATGGTGTTTTAATCAAACTTGTTAAAGCTGTTTTTAAGTGAGTGAGTGTGTAGTGTTTTAGGGCCCGTCGACAACAAGGTCATTTGGGCCCGAAGTCAACTCTAAAAACTAAAAGCTACACAAAGTTAAAAAGTAAAATAAAATATAAACACTCAACTATTAAAAGCACATAAAAAACTCATCCCAGTACTAAAAATTTAAGTGAGTGAGTGTGTGGTGTTTTAGGGCCCGTCGACAACAAGGTCATATGGGCCCGAAGTCAACACTAAAACCTAAAAGCTACAAAAATTTAGCTAAAAAGGTAAAATATAATTAAAACACTCGACTGTTAAAAGGACTCATCAAGTCCTCTCCTCAAGTTCATCAGGATTCCAACAGACATCCTTATCACCTCCAAGGAGTTCACCAAATCAAAATCCAACAGTTAACATCAGCTGAGAATGTTAGGAAGGCCCTAACAAAATGTTTTCTAGATAAACAACAGAAATATATGGAGCATGGAATATTAGCTCGACTCAAAATTATATTAATTTTGTGCTTCACTACATCATAGTCCTTTCTCATTAAGAATATTCACATCATGTTTGGAAAATTAAAGTTTCTTCATTTAGGAATTGTCAAAAATTACATGAGACATTAAATATTAAAACATTAAATATTAAAAATAGAAGCATTATTAAAATTGGAGTATTCTTCATTTGTTGGAATATTGAAGTAGTTACACTTATTTACTCACCTCATATAATGATGCTAGTGATTCCAGGGTCCGAGCACGACGTGAGCTATACCTGATAGAGCTTGCTCGATCAAACTAAGCATGCAACACAAAATCAACACAAATTACACTACAAGAAACAACAATGCACTATTCAAGCATAAGAAATGAACAATTACAAAATCAAATTACTCAAATATGCAATGGTCTCAACTGAAGCAAGCATGCATCACATAAATAGCAACAGAAGGTTCAATTTCATTAGCATATTAATAGTCGAGCTTTTAATGGTTTCAAAAACAGCTTTCTAAAAATAAATTAAAGTAATTAATTACAACTATCAAACTTTCTCACATACCACTACCAAAGAAAAATATGTTCAAAAAATACCAGATTAGCCTGGCACTACAAATTCAGAATCTCATATATTCATCAAGTTCCACTGCAAGTATTTACTATACAGATTTGCAGGCTGTCCATACACCTAAATAGGAAAACACAAAACAAAGTATTGAAACTAGATCAAAGATCATTTCAAGTGCACTGGATGGATTCAACAAGCTGAATTGATAGTAAGGATTTTTAGATAGATAGATAATTTATTCATCTTGGAAATCATACATTGTACATGAGTACTATGATAAGACACGTCAAATTGTGAATTTACAGTGCAATTAACTATACTTATAAATTAACAAGTCACATCCATGTTACTTCTATTCACATGAATATCCATTCTCTGTCTAGTATTATGATTATGAACTGTGTCATTAAAGGTACAGTGGCCATTTCCTTTCATTAAATTTGTCTTTGTAAATTTTAAAATTTCAAAAATGAAAATACATGGGAGAGGTAAGATTTTAAATTTTTTAAATAATGATCTGCACGTAGATGTTGATTTAACTCCTCCAAGTACTCTTAGAATCCGTTTTTGCATTATGAATAATGATTTACAATATGGTGAGTTACCCCATAATGTTATGCCATATTTTAAAATGGAGTGAGCACACGCAAAATACACGCTTCTGAGAGTTTTTATGTTAACTATGTGTACCAGTTGTCTGAAATTATAAGAAATTGTACTCAGTTTTTTAATTAGATGATCAACATGTGTCTCCCACTTTAGGTTACTCTGTATCCAAAGACCAAGAAATTTAGTTGCATTTACATACTTAATTACTTTATTATTACATATTAATTGTGATTGTACAGGAGACTTATTCTGAGAAAACTGAAAATGAATTACATGTGTCTTATCCAAGTTTACAATTAAATTATTATTGCTGAACCATTTAGAAATATTACTGAACATTCTGCTTGATAAGATTTGTAGCTCTTCAATTGCACTGCTTTCAATTAATATATTTGTGTCGTCAGCATATTGAACTATTGTTTTAGCTGTAATAATTGACTGTAAATCATTTACAAACAATAAGAAAAGAATAGGACCCAAAATAGAACCTAATGGCACACCAAACTTAATATATTTTGTGTCTGATCAGTATTCTTTAATGCGATCTTTTTCTGTATGTGAAATTTCTACTATTTGCTTCCTGTCCTTTAGATATGACTTGATCCATTCCAATGCATGCCCTCTAATACCCATATGTTCTAATTTTTGGAATAGTAAATTGTGGTTTAGTACATCGAATGCTTTAGTTAGGTCGAAAAATGCTATCCAAAGTGTTTATTACACTGTTTACAAAATCAAAAAGTGCAGTTGATTTTTGTTTACAAAACCTACGTTGAGCTTTAGATATTAAATCATTCATCTCTATAAATGCTATAAGTCTTTTATAGAATATATTTTCCAGTACTTTAGAGAAGCTGGATAAGAGTGAAATTGGCCTGTAATTTACTAAATCGGTTTTATCTCCTTTTTTGTATAGTGGCTTAACTTTAGCAGTTTTTAGAGCTTCTGGAAACACTGCATGTTCAAGTGAGCTATTACATACGTCTGCTAACGGGTGTGCAATAAGAATAGAACATTTCTTTAGCAATCAGGAACGTTATCAATACCTGAAGATTATCTACATTCTTATTGGGCTTTATTTCATTGTGTATTACTTTCCATGAGGCTTTCATTTTGTCTAAACCACAGATTGCTTTGATTTTCTCTACCCGCATATTGTATGAGAAACAATGAATAGCAACTTATCATTTGAATTTAAATAATAAGGAAGATCAAGAAAATGGTTAATACCTACAAAAAGTTTCTTACAGATTACCATTATATAAAAATCACATAGAATAAACAGTTGTTACACAAAATTCAAGACATGCCTTTTATTTTCCATACAAATTTCTTAAGTATAAGCTATTTTAATAAAAATTATTAAAGCTATTGTTTTAGAAAATAAAAAATAGTTTTAGATGGAGGAAATTCTGTTTAAATCTTTGTCACATCTTTGGAGGATGTAGAACTAAAATAAAATAAGTACAAATATAACTACAATAAAAACAAAGCATACTGACAATGATGAAAACATGAATTAGTACAACCCTAAGAAGAAAACAGATACATATTTTTAACTTGCCGGCTGGCCAGCAGGAGGTGACTGCAAGCGAACAGTGCTTCTCATTGTTCCTGCACCTGTCTTTCTCTGCGTCAGTGCATGTTCGGCCATTGCTAGTGGGGGTTCTTGTGTTTCTGGTCAAACTGTGATAGGTTCTGTTATAATGTCAAGAAGTGTGTAGGGTAAAGGGAGGTATTTTCGTGACATAGGCAATTTCGTGATACTTTTTTGGAGGGATGTCACAGAGAAACCAGTTGGTGTTAACTTGTCTTTCACTGTTGGTAGTTGACATATTTGTTGCTAGATCTCAGGAGCTATCGACAGGCGCGTTAACACCAACTGGTTTCTCTGCGACATCTCTTTGAAAAAGTATCACGAAATTGCCTATGTCATGAAAATACCTCCCTTTACCCTATGCTTTAGCACACCGCCTGTTCAAGTATGATTCCTACGTGCAAAAGAGTCTTGTAGAGAAAAGACATTGCTATTTGTAGGCCAATTTCTTGGTATTCCTGCACTTCACAGAGAGAAAGTTTGTAAATTTTTAAAGAGATTGAGAGAAACTGGTTTTCTTCTTGATAGGAAACCCAAAACAACTAGCCAAGTCCTTACAGAGGAAAAACTCAGTAAGATAGGACAAAAGTTCGAACGTACACCAAGAAAATCTCTGAGTAGGTTATCACAGGAAACGGGTGTTTCACAATTCTCGGCTTGGAAAGTCATTAAATGTTCAAAATTAAAACCATATAAGACAACCATAGTTCAGGAACTGCAACCATGATACTATGAGTAGAATACATTTCTGCAATTGGGTGGCAGATAAAGTTATGGTCCTATGAACCTAAAGTTACTTTTTTTCCACAGAAGCAGCACAGTTTTTGTTACATGGTTATGCATTGTCACACAACAAATATTCGAATACAGAAAAAACTGATATTGTGCACAAAATGCCATTGCAAGACTAGAAAATTGGTATTTGAAGTGCTGTGAATGTGTACCAAATTATAGAGGCTGTATTTTTTGCAGAAACAGTTAATGGACAGAGGTACAGGGATGGAATAATCATACCATTCCTGGAATATTTTATGTCCATTGAGTGTACAGAGGCATATTTTCAACAAGACTCTGCTACAGCACATACAGCTGATCCATTGTTGCAATTTATTAGGGAAACTTTTTGAAGATAGGGTCATCAGTAAAGGACCATGGCCACCGCAACCCCCAGAACTTATGCAATTTTTATTTACGGAGAACTTCAAAAGTAAAGTGTATCAAAACAACCTGCATACATTGGAAGAACTGAAAGAAAATATCAGAAGAGAAATTACTGCAATTTCAGAAAATGAATTAATGCATGTCAACAGAAATTTTCTTTGAAAGTGTGAGATATGCAAGGCAGCACAAGGACATCATTTCCAACACCTTCTGTGATAAAGGTATGTGATTATTGTAATTATAATTTGCATGATAAACCTAAGCATTAGAATTGAAATATTCGAAGTGACAGCAGTGTGCCTAATGTGGCAGCAACATGACTTCAGCTGCAGCACTAACTGCCTGCCGACTGACTGGCCACCAGTGTGCTTAAACTCAATTTTACCATACATGCTACAACTGATGAAAATCTATACAATAAATGCTCTGCTTAAGACCATTATTTGCAAGAAAAAAAATAACTGGGGGTCTTTTTAAAAATGCTGAAACATAATATCCTATATATCAGTACGAATTATTTGTTACTAAGCTAAACCTGAAAAAGAAAAGAAAAGACTATTTTACATTATTCAATAAGCTAGCACAGTTTACAGTATATAGCAACAAATACAAACTAAAGGCTTAAATGCTCATTATTTTTACTGATTGTCTACAACAGATTTTGTGTCATTTAGGTATAAATGGCAGGTTACCAAAAACCAAATATGGTGGATGGTGCATGTCAGGGTGGACAAGATTTTAACTTGAGTCAGTATAATCCTGCCGACCTTAGCTGATGTAAGCAAAAAATGTGTTTGGAACATCCTGAGCAAAGCATATGCACTATCTCAAAACACGTGCTACTGACTGGTATAAATGCTCATCAGTGGTGTTTATTTCTGAACGTTGCATTCATTAACACTGCTACTTTGACAATACACTTTGAAATAACTGCTGAGCATTTTCGCAACCAAGCATTTTGTACTTGTATTTATGCAACAAAGAACATGGGGAACAGTTATCAGATATATTGGTTATCTTCTCACAAAACTTAAAAACCCAAACAAAAAGATTCAGTACAGTAGTTCTTTCACCATTTTTCAAAATTGTCCTTTTATACTCTGTCTCACGCTAGTTTAATCCTGCTGTAAACAAGGCGGAGCCGACTCAACTCGCCACGTGTTAGACTATAAATGCATGCACATAAGTTTTGCAACACTAGCAGTATATATAGCAGCACTAACTTCTAGACAATAAATAGAATTGGGTTACACATTAATTTATTAAATCTATGAGTTGGAATATTAATAGAACCATGCAGTAACATAAGGGTTACCTTTAATCGGATTCCTACTAAAACTTTTGATTTGGCGCAGATATTTACGTCTCCACATCATAATATTGTCGTGAACCCGATCGCGATAGCACGGCTTGTGTACACAAAGAGCCTGGAGATGAGTATGCAGGAACAAATAAAGATAGCGTGAGAGAAAAGACCTGCCGGCACAGATAGGATTACGCTTCTGGAAGGTGATAGAACATTCGATTCCTGTTTGGTCCAGAAATGTCTCGAAATTATCAGTGAGGTATTTAAGGGAGCGAAGACTCGCCAAGAGCTGTTGTAGTAGTAAACAGCTGTGAACTGTTGTAACGAGAGCTGATATAAGCACGTGTAATCAGAACACTGTGTTGTCATCGATCTTGGAAGATTGTGTTGTATGTGATGTAATGTTGTTACGTGAGAATTGAACAGTGTATTTTACAGAAATAAAGAACATTTAGAAGTAAGGCAAATTGGACTTTTAATTCTACGAACCCACAAAGTCACAATATCTTCTCTGTCCACATAACTGATTTCCGTTCTCACTTTTGAAATTTCAATCTAATATCTATCAACAACTGATGGAGAGTACTTCGTGAAAAATTTAGCAAGTCTGTGTCAGAATTTACCACATGCTTTACCACTCTGTATTATAGTGTAATAATTTGTATTGTATCTTCTTAACGTTGTCTATTGCTGTAAAGCTCAATGACAATAAAATTATTATTATTATTATTATTATGCAAAACTTTATTTAGAATTAGCGGTTCATTTCTGAGAAAATAATAATGAACTTTACTGCATATAGCACTTTTCGTAAAATCGTTGTATTTCTCCATGCACTGTTTGCATTTATGCGATTTTCCTGGTGTTCTTAGAGTTCCGGATGCTTGCTGTTCCATTCTAACACTATGTACACTGCTTGCAAAAACACCAAGGAGGTCACCAGTTTCTTTCTCAATGTGTTTTCATAAATGATTCCGGGTTTCTTTCTTTAAGCACTGCAAAACAATGCGCAATCATTTGCCTGTCACCACTTTTTAAAGGTTTGCTTCAATTGTGTTTCATTTTGGCTGAAGCACCGGCCTACTCTATGATGAAAAGCTGACTGATTTTAAACTGCATATACATAAGTGTTCTTGGGCTTGTGATGTACGCAAGATGAACAGGAAATAGTGTTAAAAATCAGAAGTAACTCCACACTATAAACAATAACATCTTAATCAGCATTCAACTCGATACAGACCTTGTGAGAGAGCTGCCTGTTATAGGAATGCAAAAATATTATGTAACAGCAATGGCCTTTAGTAATTGTTAAATAAAATGCTGCTTAATTTAATATAATAAGTTTAAGGTGTGTATAATTTCACCTGTCTTCTATGTAATCTGTATATAGCATACTATTATGTATATATATATATATATCTGATGTAAAAATTCCTTTCAGGGCTCACGAGCCCAGAACACATCTATGTGGTATGTGAAGCAGAACGATAAAGTGTGGGGCTATTACGCTTATAAGAATCGAAACATTTGCATACTTTTCTGTCTCCAAAATTAGCTCACACAGAACAGTGATCAGAAAACTACTTACAGTACTGTACTTAAAGGAGGGGTTTATTGTATGCATGTAAATAAAAGAAAATGCCCATTAACTTCGCTAAACCAATCAACCGCTTAACCACTTTCTGTCCCAATATCTCTGTCTCTCTTCCCACCCAAATGTTTACAGCAGGATTAAATTAGGTTGAGACAGATTATAGGTTGTTTCACATATAAATTTTCATTAATTTAATCATTCAATTTAACCACTTTGTAATAAACAATTTAAAAACATGCGACCACAGCTAAGTGCAACAACACTGAACAACTTGTTTTAGTAATAAAAATGGTGCATATGCATATCTCCCTTCATTAAGCCTTTTATTTTTACATCAATTTGTTTTGCTTTCAGTAGATGGCAGTAAGATAGCAAACAATACTTCACTTAGTTGCAATGAAAACACAGTTAAAACAAAAGTTAACAGTGTAACTGAATGAACTGAGAAATTAGTATTGCAAAATATAAAGAATTTATAGTTTCTTAAAAAGAAAAGTGAAGTTTATAATAAATTATATTTTATCACAATAAGCTTTTATTAATTACATATAAGTATCTTAAAATGCAGCATGAACTAAAATTTAATATTTTAACAATACTTCTTAACAAACTGAACTTCTTTAAATAATATGAAAAAATTAATATCCGTAATCCGACATGAAACTACCTTGTAAATTGCACCTGATGCGCACAACTTGCAATATGCTTTGTTTACATTAGTTTTCCTTCTAGGGCCAGCAGGATTGTAGATATATAAGCAGAAAAATTACCAGAAAACCTATTTAAAAATGGTGTACTATTTCCATTTTCTGATAGTAGTGAGATATATATAAAATTAGAAATGATCATAAATTATGGTTTATTATTTTACACATTTTCTTTACAATGTTATAACGTTTATAATGTTTGTATTTAACTTTAATTCCATTATTATTGTATAAATATTGAGAAAAATGTAAGGCTCATGTAACCAGAGTAACTAAAAAGATTTGTTGAATAAGAAGAAAAATTTTGATAGAAAGAGCTAGTTACAAGAAAGTTTGTTGGAAGAAATATTTGGAAGAGATAGCTTCTATGAATTATTATATAATTTTAGCATCAAGAATAAATAATCCACATATAATATCAGAGTAATTATTTCACCACAACACAACCTGACATAAAAAAAAAAAACTCAGTTCACCAGGTGAGAGTCTGAAATGGATAAATCTCACTTATCACTTGTAAGGCAGCCAATGTAAACTAAGTCTTTTTAAACTCTATGTGCCAATACTATCAGCAACTATATGATTTCATGTCATTATTATATTAAAATTATAGATATATGGGACAAAATGAAAACACCACTTGTGCTAAACTTACTTTGTCACCTAGCAAGTTGCAGTTACAAGCCAATAACTGCTGGTCTGGGTAGGACAATTCTTACCAGTCTGTGTGAAATCTCTGCCACAGATATATAGAATAAAAATAAGTATTTCAGAAAGTGGAGTGCCATTGTTACTAAAATTAGGCAAGTAAGTCAACCTTGTATATACTTTTCTCCACTTACAAGTTTTTATGAAGACTAGTTTCTGGGGACTTCTCCCCTATCGTTAGTTCTGAGGTTGACCTTTTTCTTCACTTCTCTGGTTTGTAGACCATATCATTATATAGAATAAAAAGAAGTATTTCAGAAAGTGGAGTGCCATTGTTACTAAAATTAGGTAAGTGAGTCAACCTTGTATATACTTTTCTCCACTTACAAGTTTTTTATGAAGACTAGTTTCTGGGGACTTCTCCCCTATCGTCAGTTCTGTGGTTGACCAAAGAAGACTGGAGAAAAGTATATACAAGGTTGACTCACTTGCCTAATTTTAGTAACTCTGCCACAGGTTCATCAGTCTTGTTGGATTTTTATCACTTGCTCGCTACCCAAATGTGTTGATGGATCATTTTGTGCACTTTGTGATGGTGCTACACAGGGTTACACACAGCCCGCCTCGGCAGCATAGACGGTAGCATGTCTGCCTCACATTCAAGAGGTCCCGAGTTTGAATCTCGGTCAGGGTGAGTTACCTGGATATGGTTTCTTCTGGGG
The DNA here is from genome assembly GCA_030765055.1 of Mantis religiosa. Taxonomy (NCBI): domain Eukaryota; kingdom Metazoa; phylum Arthropoda; class Insecta; order Mantodea; family Mantidae; genus Mantis; species Mantis religiosa. The sequence continues at coordinate 99,135,441 of CM060958.1, forward strand.
TTTTCCCTTATCCTGATAGACAAATGTCGGGTAGCTCTAAACTTCATGGACCCTGGACTCATTTGAGCATCATTTCTCCAATTTCATTCGTCATCTGATATGACTTAACGTTGGAGGACATAAATAGAGAGAGAGAAAAAAAACAGGGTTACACAGCAAACTTCAAGAAGTCCATTAGGGCTTCGGGGTGTTACCCTGTCTATGCAATTTGCAGTACTCTTCTGTTAATACTGTCTCATGGCTCCTGAAGGCATTCAGTTCAAGTATCACTTCCCCACCCACCTGAACAACGAACACCCTCAGATTTACAACATTCTGCCTCAAGATCAATTTTTGCAAGGTGTCTTCTCCACAGGCAAGACCCAATACTGTCACTATTTGGTACAGCTGATCACAAGTCCTCTGCCTCATCGCCACATTAGTCTAATTACAGTTACTGCCAGTATGTGGTACTTCCTTCTTTGTATCCTGTTGTCTGCAATGAGCTTGTCCGTCCTCTTCTGTCCAAGGCATACTATATCACTGGAGATGTTCCTGATGGCACTGACATGCCCACACCTTGCCAGCCCTTACTCGTTTTCTGCCAGCTTGTCAACTTGGCCACATTCACAACATGTCCTGGTTGGCTGCAACCGCAGCATACATCCCTTAATGTCCATCGGCTTGGTTGAGGCAAGTCTCTCACCAACTGTCCCAGATGGCCGCATCCTCAACACATGTCTCTGAGAGATTGTTGGTATCCTTGGCTTGAGCCTTTGTTCCTGAGATGTACCAAAAACCCCCAATGTTTAGTGGACACTTATACTCACTGAGCATCAAGTATTCTACCTCAGCACTGTGCACCCTATCAGTGAATGAGTAGGCAGTTTCCTGGGAAACATAACTGGTTGAGAGATTCACTAGAGCTTTACTTGCCAATTATTCAATTGCCAGGGTGAAATCCTTTAGCTTCTCCCCCAAGCTGTTGTAGTCTCAATTTGAGGTGATTGCGCCCAGATGGTGATTTCTTAGCCGGATTTCGAGAGCTTCTCAGATGTCTCCCGACATCGCCAAAGTCAGAAACACATTCACAACTTGTGCTGCCCATCCCTGAAGGTTGGGAATAAACTGTACAGTCTCCTCTGCAGACCATCAGTTGTGGGCAGTGACGGCTGCAGAAAACTTCATACTTGGAGTAGCTTAACACATACAGATAAGGCTTTGTATCCCAGTCTCTCAATCTTTAAATACTTATATCTTATGCTAAACAGCTGTTCCACCAGAGCATTCAGTTCCTTAGTGCCAACATTAACTCTTCTTTCGAGGGTGTTAAGCCATTCCCCAATGTTTTCCAGGGCACCAATGTAGTGTCAAAATCTCTTCTTCACTAAGTTTTTCCATCTTTTCCTAACACGGCCAATTGCTTGTCAATTTTAGTAACTCCATTTTTATCTGTGACATTTCTGTCTCTTCTTTAATGTCCTTCATTTCTTACTTCATTTTCTACATGCTAGATTCCATTTGATCAATTCTGGATTTCTCTTCCATCTCCCTCTTCACCACTTTAGCCAATTTCAAGATTTACCTCCACTGTAACTTTTGTTACCCACACCAGAAAACAAAGTAATGCTCATTGCTGAAGCAAACACCATTGGTCTGCAATTACCATAGCATTGAACGCTCTATGATTTGCTTTAAGCAGCATATTTTATTTTATTGCCTTTCTTTCATAAGAGCGAAAAAGTTTAGTCATGCCACTGAAGTATTCAGTTCCATATGTACTTAAAACCATAAGAAGATCCCAAGCAGATTGACCAGTATACAAGATTTTAATTCAAATGCCAGCTTTAGGCATTACCAGAGAAACTAAGGCAGAGGGCATCAACAAATTGCTCTATCATCCATGGCCATTTCTATGAATTTACAAATTGAATGATCTCCAATACGTATATAGAAATAAGTTACATATAACACACTTAAATTCTAGTGCAGTGTACACTGGTCCTCCTCTACGTGTAACTCACATGGAAAATTTAGACGTATTATGTGGCTTTAAATAGAGTATTTATACTGTCACAAGTGACAATATAAATTTAATTTAATTAATTTAATTTAAATAATACTTTGGATTATCTTTTGATTAGCTATTTGTGTGACATATCACGTGACCTCTCCCTCCCTCCCCTTGATAGTGAAGCTTGTAAGAGGAAGTCTCTGTGCCCCTCTTGTAGCAACTGTGTGTGTGTCTGTGTGTGTCTGTCTGTCTGTGTGTGTGTGTCTGTGTGTGTCTGTCTGTCTGTGTGTGTGTGTCTGTCTCTGTCTGTCTGTCTGTGTGTGTGTCTGTCTCTGTCTGTCTGTCTGTGTGTGGGTCTGTCTCTGTGTCTCTGTCTGTCTCTGTCTGTCTGTCTCTGTGTCTGTGTGTGGGTCTGTCTGTGTGGGTCTGTCTGTCTGTGTCTGTCTCTGTCTGTCTGTCTGTGTCTGTGTCTGTCTCTGTCTGTGTCTGTGTCTGTCTCTGTCTGTCTGTCTCTGTCTGTCTGTGTCTGTCTGTCTGTGTCTGTCTGTCTCTGTCTGTCTGTGTCTGTCTGTCTGTGTCTGTCTGTGTCTGTCTGTCTCTGTCTGTCTTTTTTTTTTTTTAATTTATTGAACTTTAACAGCATGCCCCGTTACGGAGTAACATTACATGCATTTAATTACATAGATACATTATAAATAGTAATCACATTTTGATATTATTTTACAATAATTTTTTAAATATTAGAATTTAAATGTTCAATTCACGTATTGTTTTAAAATAAAAATTGTTTACAAGTCAATTGAATTAACATATATACAAAAAGCTTTCAAATGTTTATTTATAAGGTTTTGGTTTGACACTGGCCAATTTCCCCCATTCTTGTGTACTTCTTCAATCAACTTGTCCCTCTGATGTTTTGTGTCTCTACATTCATAAATGAGGTGGTTTGCGGTCTGCTGTGGGCTATTGCAGGTGCATTGGGGATCATCTATGATATGAAATCTATACAAGTAAGCTTTAGTTTTTCCATGTCCTGATACCATTGCAGTGAATGTCGCTGTTAATGGTAGTTTTGTCTTAAGACGATCCTTTATCAAAGGGAAGAATGATTTGGTAAGGGCTCCTTTACTTGTACTGCTCCATCTCTGTTGCCACTGTAGATGTCCTGCCCTCTCTATTTCAGTTTTCAAAGAAGATTTTGGTACCTTGTTGTAAATAGTCTTTATTTCGATGTCTTCAGCAGCTGATTTTGCTAATATGTCTGCTAGCACGTTACCAGTAACTCCTGCATGTGCTTTCACCCAACTAAAGTGTCTTGTCCACTGATTTCTTTCTAAAGTTCCTAGTCTATTAAGTGTCTCCTCAGGAATATAATTGTGTTTATTGTTGTTTTGTAAGGTGGATAGTGCCACTTGACTATCTGTGAATATGGCTACAGTCTTCTCTTTGTTCAGCGTATTTGCCATGTTTTGTAGCTCTTCAAGTGCTTTCAAAATAGCCAGTTGTTCGGCCTGATTGTTTGAACACCTTCCATCCAGCCTGAATTGCAGTTGTCGAATTACAGTATTGTGCTTGTACAGAACTACAGCAGCCTCGACTTTTTCATCTGATTTACTCCCATCCGTAAAAATTTGAAAGACGTATGCCCCATCATCCTCAACTGCT